>JAVLUX010000046.1:4670000-5007500 GCA_032164185.1 Moxostoma hubbsi
CTGGGCAACAAGTAGTGAACAGGACAAAGGCTGTGTGTCGGCTCTGTTTCATCTGAAGTCGGGTATGTCTCAAGAAGCACATCTATCATGATGACTAATCTGCTTCAACATCATCCACACGTGTCTCTTGAGTTTATGGGAGCAAAGCATAAACAGCCTGTGCAAGTTAGTCTCGCCAAAGCATCCAATCAGTTTCTCGCTGCAAGCTCAGACAGAGCTAAAGCAATAACGAAGGCCATAGGAGTAATATTTCAACAGCAGGGGACATTATCAATGCTAACAGATCCATCCTCTCCTCTGATAATGTGGATATGCATAAACAGCGATTTTCCTGGAGAAAAATAATTGAAAATTGAGTGAAAAGTACAAGTAATGAGCTGAAAGGCAAAAGACACAGACATCTGCACTGCTAAATTCTTAATTTTGTTACAATTATTATAAATGCACTTTTTTATTATTATTTATGTTTTTATACAATGTGCGCATACGAGGCTCTTAAGTTTTGTATTGTAATTTCATTGAAGAAATATGCATAGTGCAAGCATATATAAATGAGCCTTAACAATAAGTATTGTTGCCCATCAGCCACTGTCTTTTTAAAATAAATAATTTAAAGAAAGTTTATTTGTTTTCTCTGCTGTACAGGACAGTGACCCCAAAACCAAGGTACGTACCATACCTTGAATTTTGTGTACTGTTGCAGCCCAAATACGAAGTTAAAGGATCGCGCTGCTGAATACTCCACTACAATACTACTCAATCACTGCTGAGTGAAATCTGTACTTTTACCTGCCAGTTACCAAATATATACATTTTAGTCATATATACTCATAGTGCGAATTTTTGCGCAAATGCAGTGATTTCGTCTCATTGAAGTAGAGGGTTGATCGCAGAGTAAAAGTTCGATCTCAGGATTTAAGAATCAATATCTTTTAAATAAAGATTGCGATGTATCGGAAAATCAATATTTGTACTTACTGTCTAGCCTGGCTTGGGTCTGTGGAAAGACCTGTCCTTCACACACTACACCACTAGGATGCCATACCTAAAAACTATGACAACTATTATTCCTAAAAATACTTTATGCAGTCCTGCCTTTTATTTGAGTCATGTTACCATGTCTTACTGTCCTGTGCACATCCGTATATTGATTTACCTCACTTATTTTAATAAGGATTTCCAAATGAAAAAAAATTCCTACCTTCACATGCAATTCCTAATAAAACCAAAGACAAAAAATGTATTTGGGGGGAAAAGGTTTTCCAACAAAAACTTCAGATCAATTATAAGGGTTCAATTGCTGGCTTCTCATGAGCCACTCAAGGACATTCGTGATAATCATTCATAATCATTTTATGAAACCTGGAAAAAAAATGCTACAACATGAGTATTTTGGAGAAAGGGTGTTTTTCATATAAAAATAAAATACAATTCTGTGACAATAAAAAACATTGTCCTAAAACAAAATATGCTTTTGGGGTGAAATATGACAGACATACAGTCAGGTCCATAAATATTGGGACATCGACACAATTCTAATCTATTTGGCTCTATACACCACCACAATGGAGTTGAAATGAAATGAACAAGATGTGCTTTAATTTGAGGGTATTTACATCCAAATCAGGTGAACGGTGTAGGAATTACAACAGTTTGTATATGTGCCTCACACTTTTTAAGGGACCAAAAGTAATGGGACAATTGGCTGCTCAGCTGTTCCATGGCCAGGTGTGTGTTATTCCCTCATTATCCCATTTACAAGGAGCAGATAAAAGGTCCAGAGTTCATTTCAAGTGTGCTATTTGCATTTGGAATCTGTTGCTGTCAACTCTCAATATGAGATCCAAAGAGCTGTCACTATCAGTGAAGCAAGCCATCATTAGGCTGAAAAATCAAAACAAACCCATCAGAGAGATAGCAAAAACATTAGGTGTGGCCAAATCAACTGTTTGGAATATTCTTAAAAAGAAAGAACGCACCGGTGAGCTCAGCAACACCAAAAGACCCGGAAGACCACGGAAAACAACTGTGGTGGATGACCGAAGAATACTTTCCCTGGTGAAGAAAACACCCTTCACAACAGTTGGCCAGATCAAGAACACTCTCCAGGAGGTAGGTGTATGTGTGTCAAAGTCAACAATCAAGAGAAGACTTCACCAGAGTGAATACAGAGGGTTCACCACAAGATGTAAACCATTGGTGAGCCTCAAAAACAGGAAGGCCAGATTAGAGTTTGCCAAACAACATCTAAAAAAGCCTTCACAGTTCTGGAACAACATCCTATGGACAGATGAGACAAAGATCAACTTGTACCAGAGTGATGGGAAGAGAAGAGTATGGAGAAGGAAAGGAACTGCTCATGATCCAAAGCATACCACCTCATCAGTGAAGCATGGTGGTGGTAGTGTCATGGCGTGGGCATGTATGGCTGCCAATGGAACTGGTTCTCTTGTATTTATTGATGATGTGACTGCTGACAAAAGCAGCAGGATGAATTCTGAAGTGTTTCGGGCAATATTATCTGCTCATATTCAGCCAAATGCTTCAGAACTCATTGGATGGCGCTTCACAGTGCAGATGGACAATGACCAGAAGCATACTGCGAAAGCAACCAAAGAGTTTTTTAAGGGAAAGAAGTGGAATGTTATGCAATGGCCAAGTCAATCACCTGACCTGAATCCTTTTGAGCATGCATTTCACTTGCTGAAGACAAAACTGAAGGGAAAATGCCCCAAGAACAAGCAGGAACTGAAGACAGTTGCAGTAGAGGCCTGGCAGAGCATCACCAGGGATGAAACCCAGCGTCTGGTGATGTCTATGCGTTCCAGACTTCAGGCTGTAATTGACTGCAAAGGATTTGCAACCAAGTATTAAAAAGTGAAAGTTTGATTTATGATTGTTAATCTATCCTATTACTTTTGGTCCCTTAAAAAGTGGGAGGCACATATACAAACTGTTGTAATTCCTACACCGTTCACCTGATTTGGATGTAAATACCCTCAAATTAAAGCTGAAAGTCTGCAGTTAAAGCACATCTTGTTCGTTTCATTTCAACTACATTGTGGTGGTGTATAGAGCCAAAAAGATTCGCATTGTGTCGATGTCCCAATATTTATGGACCTGACTATATTCTTGTGAGTATGAAAAAGACTGTACATGCACAAAGAATTCAGTCATTAAGTAAGTAAGTAAGTAATGTAAAGTAAGGATATACTGTGTGTAAATAAAAATGCAATGTCACCTCCAGGAACTGTTTATCTTCTCCTTTGATGGCACTCTCTCTCAGAACAGCCTTCATCTCACCAGAAGGGGAATCCACACTAAGCAGCCTGAACACATACAGCAAGAGTATTTATATAAACAGGTTAATAAGATATCAGTCTGAGAGAAATTATTGTGACTGATTCTCTCAATATTGCTTTGTGTAGGGCTAACATCTCATATGGACAGTGTTTACAATGTTTTTCTCAGATTGTAATGCTCACATTAAGAATTAAAGGAGTTACCAGACGGTATAAATTAATAAATATTTGCTTAAATATCTTTCCTTAACAATATGAGTAAAGAGGTTTAGAGGTTGCTATGAACTCACTCTCCCTTGATTTCAGTGCAGTTTCCTGAAGGTCCGGAGTAGACAACCGATCTGTCATCATGAAACACAATGTACTGACGACAAAACTTCACACTCTCATTTCTCTCTAAATCACGCTGAGTCCACTCTGAAATACATCCAGAGCACATTCAGAAAATTAGTCTGTAAAACTGAAAAAAAAAGTTGCCGCTATCTGTAATGTATATTTATTTTTTTATTTAGATTTTGTTTTTTACATTGGAAGAGATATTCTAATATCAGTATGCCAAACACTAAATGCTATATTGATTCAAATAGATGCACGCACACACACTTTCAGTTAGTGAGTTTCTACTGATCAGATGGTCATAGTTTATAAACCTGTGTAGATGCTGTCGAAGTAAGTTAAAATCTGTTTAGCTGGTTTTAACATGTGTAGAACAGTGATTTGTAGTACAATTCTTGAAAGAATTATTATTTTGAGGTGATTCTCAGCAAGTAACCAGTCGAGGCAGTTCACAAAACCAAACTGAATTGAACTTTAGTTCCATGTTGATAACACAAGATGCACAGCTGAACTTCTTGTACTGGCTATGAAGCACAGCGAACTGTCTGACTCAAAAATGTAGGGCCTTGCCCAATCAAAATGGCAGCGGAGACCGCATGGCCCTTTGATCAAAGGTGAGATATTGAACTCGGTTTCCCAGAGTGCTTATGACCGGCCTATGACGTCATCTTGTCAACAAAACTATCGGACAGATTTGATTTCGATCTCTCTGTGCCCAGTTTCTAAGCCTGTGGAGTGAAAAGAGACATACGAAGGAATTTCCCTCCTGGACAAAGGACAAAGAGACCACATTTTTCTAACCTCACCATTTGGCCACGGTAGAGTAAGATTAACTTAGCTTTAGCTCCAGTCTAGTCATATACGTATTACAACCGGTTCATTCATTTTCACTGCACAACAACAGTGAATTTGTTTAGAAAACGGAAAGGCGACCAGCTTCCCTTCTCCCTCGTTTTCTATCAACGTTGTCCATCGCCTGCATTTGTCTCTGTCACAGGACCCGAGGAACAAAGCAGAGACGCATCTTTTCGCTGACGAGCGCAAGACAAATGACCGATTACAGATTGTTTTCTCCTGACTGCTCCACGCAACAGGAATTCAAATGGACAACCCTGCTGAAATCACACAGGATTTCCCAAGTAAGGCTTGATATCTGGGCAGATTTAGTTTTGAAACTGTGACTTTTCTTGTACAACTAAATCGTATTTTTGATGCTGAATGTTTGATGTTTTGAATATAATCTTGTATGTTTAACTCTGATTGCTATTTTTTGTGAGATCGTTAATTTTGGGTGAAATGTTGTTTATTGAGTGATATGAACTAGCGGTTCAGTCACGCTGTTACCAGTGTTTATACTCCTTTAAATTGTATGCACCCCTGTTTGTTCGCTCTTTCTCTCTCACTCACACACACACACACACACACACACACACACACACACACACTGAAATTCACAGAGTGAGCAGCACCGCGGTTTATGTCTGACTCAGGCTGGAGTTTTCTAATTCTCCCGCCTGTTTCTCGTCAGTTCCTTTGTATGCCTGCTCATTTCCATCCCCACGTGGTATTAACTCCGTCATCTGGATCTGATCCAGCCATTTTTCTTTCCCTCCACATTCAAATAATCTTTGGCTCTGCCCTTTATGGTCTAATCCTCCATTTAGAAACTAGTTCCATTTCGAATTCGGTTCGCCATTTTGAACCTAGTTCTCAATGTTGAAACCGATCCTCCATTTTGAAACTAGTTCCCCACGTGGAGTTTAATCTGCCATTTTGTTTCCTTTGTTACTGAATCTAGACACACACCAACATACATCCATACACTAGCATATAGCTCCACTATTTAGTTAGGACTTCCATTTTATGTTTTTGTGTTATATTCATATAGTATTGGTGGTGTTCATTGCAATAAATCTTGTTATAATAAGTACTCTTAGTTGTTTGTTTGAATATTGTGTTGAAGTCAGCCTCTGCCACGTCAGGAACTGCCCTATTACTTCAGTATTGTTATTTTGTTGTTGTTAGAAGCCAACTGTAACCAGATTACTGTTGGATTCGTACGGCAATAATTTGACTAGTTTCTTCCCTTTTTGATTATTTTGATTAGTAATCAAAATACTCAACCTTCAGGGTAGATTTTTATGAGACTCGATTAGTCACATACTATATTTTTTCTCTTATCAAAGAGTGGTGCCCCGAGGATAGAATTTAATTAATTAAATTCTATTATTTAATTTAATTAGTAATTAATAATTGATAATTATTAATCATTTCTGATAGTAAAATTGATCTAAACAACCAGTAGCACCCTACATAAAATGGTGCCGTGTGAGGCCATGATTTATTTTTTTTTTATTTTTGTATTTGTTTATTTAACAGGGATAATACACTAAGCATTGTTACACACAGACAACCGATGCCGTGTACATAGGTCATATAGCATAAAGCTACATATAGCATAAAGCTACTTTGCCTACTAAAATACAATCATCACAAGAAACAAAACAAGTACACTTATGTATATACAGATAACTATGTGTATATGTTGTACCTAAACATTTCAATCATTGGCATATTGACATACCTAAGTACAAATGTAACTTTATACAAAGTCACAAAACATAAAATGTAAATTACCCTACATACAAAAAGAAAATGTAAATTTAACAATCCAGAATAAACCTAAGGTACTCAATGTTCACATCTCTGAAAAGATTTCAGCCATTGTTTCAGCTTTGTAGAGAAAACTGTGAGTTCTGTTTGCAACTTCAAATCTACAGGCATAGTGTTCCATAGATGTGAACCTTTCACTGAAAAGGATGCCTTCCACTTACTGCCCCTCTGGTCTTTGCCCAATCACTACTGTATTTTTGTATCCACTGAGAGATTACATCAGGGGCATGGCCATATATACAGGTGCTGGTCATATAATTAGAATATCAGCAAAAAGTTGATTTATTTCAGTAATTCCATTCAAAAAGTGAAACTTGTATAATGTATACATTCATTCCACACAGACTGATATATTTCCAGTGTTCATTCCTTTTAATTTTGATGATTATAACTGACAACTAATGAAAACCCCAAAATCAGTATCTCAGAAAATTAGAATATTGTGAAAAGGTTCAATATTGAAGACACCTGGTGACACACTCTAATCAGCTAATTAACTCAAAACACCTGCAAAGGCCTTTAAATGGTCTCTCAGGCTACACAATCATGGGGAAGACTGCTGACTTGACAGCTGTCCAAAAGACGACCATTGACATCTTGCACAAGGAGGGCAAGACACAAAAGGTCATTGCTAAAGAGGCTGGCTGTTCACAGAGCTCTGTGGCCAAGCAAATTAATAGAGAGGCGAAGGGAAGAAAAAGATGTGGTAGAAAAAAGTGTACAAGCAATAGGGATAACCACACCCTGGAGAGGATTGTGAAACAAAACCCATTCAAAAATGTGGGGGAGATTCACAAAGAGTGGACTGCAGCAGGAGTCAGTGCTTCAAGAACCACCACACACAGATGTATGCAAGACATGGGTTTCAGCTGTCGCATTCCTTGTGTCAAGCCACTCTTGAACAAGACACAGCGTCAGAAGTGTCTCGCCTGGGCTAAAGACAAAAAGGACTGGACTGCTGCTGAGTGGTCCAAGGTTATGTTCTCTGATGAAAGTAAATTTTGCATTTCCTTTGGAAATCAAGGTCCCAGAGACTGGAGGAAGAGAGGAGAGGCACAGAATCCACGTTGCTTGAAGTCCAGTGTAAAGTTTCCACAGTCAGTGATGGTTTGGGGTGCCATGTCATCTGCTGGTGTTGGTCCACTGTGTTTTCTGAGGTCCAAGGTCAACGCAGCTGTCTACCAGGAAGTTTTAGAGCACTTCATGCTTCCTGCTGCTGACCAATTTTATGGAGATGCAGATTTCATTTTCCAACAGGACTTGGCACCTGGACACAGTGCCAAAGCTACCAGTACCTGGTTTAAGGACCATGGTATCCCTGTTCTTAATTGGCCAGCAAACTCGCCTGACCTTAACCCTATAGAAAATCTATGGGGTATTGTGAAGAGGAAGATGCGATACACCAGATCCAACAATGCAGAAGAGCTGAAGGCCACTATCAGAGCAACCTGGGCTCTCATAACACCTGAGCAGTACCACAGACTGATCGACTCCATGCCACACCTCATTGCTGCAGTAATTCAGGCAAAAGGAGCCCCAACTAAGTATTGAGTGCTGTACATGCTCATACTTTTCATGTTCATACTTTAAGGTTGGCCAACATTTCTAAAAATCCTTTTTTTGTATTGGTCTTAAGTAATATTCTAATTTTCGGAGATACTGAATTTGGGATTTTCATTAGTTGTCAGTTTTAATCATCACAATTAAATGAAATAAACATTTGAAATATATCAGTCTGTGTGTAATGAATGAATATAATATCCAAGTTTCACTTTTTGAATGGAATTACTGAAATAAATCAACTTTTTGATGATATTCTAATTATATGACCAGCACCTGTACACTTAAATACTGTTTTTATAAAAGAGAACTTTAAAAAATTATCAAAACTTAACAAATCATACTTTTGAACAATTTGACAGTGATGCCATTTCATTGGTTTCTGATCCATTACTTTTAAAGTTTGTTTGTATAATGACATTACAGGTTTAACAACATATTGAGAAGCCTGACCCCAAATTATCGCACAATAGGTCATATGTGATAATATCATAGTATGCATAAACATTTGAGCTGCTTTAAGAGATATACATGATCTTATCATACGAAAACAGTTCAAATGTTCTTAATATGAGCATCAAACTTAAGCTTAGAGTCAACAATGACACCTAAATATTTAAATTCACTCACGTCCTTGATTTCCTTTTGGTCAATTTTGATTTTAAATCCATCCAGCGATTTTTTTTCTTTAGTGAAAAACACATTGAAACTGATTTATTTTAATTTAAAGTTAAACAGTTATTCTTCAGCCACTGGGAAACACTGACCAGTTGCCTGATTAACATTTCTGAAGCCAAAAGTTTCTGCGGTTACATGAATAATTGTGTCATCTGCATTCATTTGATAACCGACCTCCTTGCAACTTTCAGGTAAATCATTTATATATAAACAAAAAAGCAAAGGACCCAATATTGAGCCTTGTGGTACACCTAGTTTGCATTTTTGAAGTGATGACTTAATACCACTAATTTAACACATCTACCACCCAGGTATGATTTAAACCAGTTTAGAGCTTGTTGAGAAAAGTTTGTTTAAATTTATTTATGAGTACTTCATGATTGACAGTATCAAAAGCCTTTGTAAAGTCTAAAAATACTATTTTGGCCGGAATCCAAATTGCTTAGAGTTTAAAAGATTTTTTTTTTCCAGGTAATTCATTAATTGTTTACTAACTACCTTTTCTAATACTTTGGAAATTACTAGAGTAATTGAGATGGGTCTATAATTTTACACCTCATTAAAAACTGGGGTCATCACAGCTGTTTTAAGATTTTGTGGAAACTCACCAGTTTTAATAGATACATTTACCAATTGTGCTATTGGCTTTACCAGTGTTGCACTATGTTTTTTAAATAAGAGAAGCATCTAAACCGAATATATTTTTAGCTTTTGACCTGTTTAATTGATTAATAATTTTACTGTTTTTATCTTGATCAACCTGTGAAATATAAAAGGATGAAGATTAATTTCTTACTACATGTGATAAACAAACAGAATTGAAATTTGCTGCAAGTTCTTCTACTGATTTAACATAAAAGATATTAAATTAATTTGCAATTTCCAAAGCATCAGTACTGACCTTCCATTTATTTAAAATTTTATTATGTCTTTACTTTGACTGGATTTCTGATTGGTTAATTTATTCATATGTTCCAAATAAGTAAGCTATTGCCCTGTGAGTCAGCAAACAGTTGCATTAAATAAGATGACTTTGCTTTTCTAAGTTCACCAATCACTTTATTCCTTAGACCTTTAAAGATCAATGTATCTGTTTGTAGCTATGTAGATATTGATTTTTTTTCAATGCCAGATCCCTCTTTTTCATTAACAGATGAATATCAGTATTTATCCAAGGCAAAAAAACTTTTCTCCTGTTACTTTTAAAGGAGCATGTCAATTTCTGGATTGTATTTGCAAGTGTGTTCATCAAAAAAAATAAAAAAAAATCACAACACTCATTCAAATTATCAATTTGATGTATACTCTCCCATTTTATGTCGTTCAACTCATTTTCAAACTGAGACATTTTCAGCTTGGGAATTCCAATTTGTTGTTAACTCTAGTTCCAAAAAAACGGATCTGAAATCTTTGTTTTGTTAATTTTCTGACAATCAAAGTCAAAGTATGATCTGACAAACCTGTTAACAAATTATACATTTTAGTAATTCGCTCTGGTTTATTTGTAAAAACTAAATCTATCACGTTTTACTAATTTGAGTGATTCTTGTGGTTATCATTTGATGCAATTTGTATTTAGATGCAATAATTTTATGTTTTTTTTCTTATTATTATCCAACCAATTTATATTAAAATCTGCCAATAAAATTGTTTATTGTTATATAACTACAATTAAACAATTTAAACAGTTCATCAAAATCATGATAAAATGAAACATGAGAAGGAGGGTTATATAACACCATAATATTAAAAATAATTCTTTCTGATAACACTACATTTAAAATTAAACATTCTAATCCAATTTAATCACAGAACATTTTAAAATATCTCTAATATAAACTAATACCCCACCTCCTTTACCAGACAATCTATCTTTCCTATAACATGTATAACCAGGGACATCAATCTTATTTGTAGGAATATTAGTGTTTAACCAAGTTTCACTCAGTGTTAAGAAGTCCAAATTGGTCTCACGCAGTAAATGTTGTAACTTCTTCACTTTTTGATAAAACACAACATATATTAAAATAACCTCAAAAAATACCTTTTGGTTTTAACTTTAAGACCCAGATCACTTTTGCATGAGACACTGTTTGAAAATATTTCAATTATTTTTGCTTGCGTGCTGCATAACCTAAAATACCTTTACCAACATGTGGTTTTGGTGACTTTTTAGCAAACTGTTCCACTTTAGGCATATTTTTTATATGTGCTTGTTCAATGTGAAGAGCAGAGTTGGGGGCTGGATTTTGCTATACATTTCCCATAGTCTCCTGTGGAGGTACGAACAAAAGATCACTATCCTCCACTTCTGCTGTTCCACCAATGACTGAATTCTGTTTAAATTCCATGAACGAGCCACTCTCCTGTGCAAGGCCTGTAAAAGGCCTCACCACTTCAACACCATGGGTGTCCACCAGTGCCCACTGCAGACAAACACTCGTTTGTCTGATGATACTGCATATCATCAGACAAACCCAAATTGATGTAAGTTAAAGGGCCTGGGTTTAGCTGTATATCACCACTTAGCAGAAGCAAAAAGAACAATATTTTCAAAATATGTCCTTTTTTTCTGCCTTTTATACGTTGTTTAACTTTGTTTGTAATGTGAAGTTCTTGATCAATTTGCCAACAAGTAAAATAAATAAATTTATATCCATGCCTACAAAAGTTCAGTTTTGATATAGTAGTCATAGTTGAAGCATGGACAAGGAAAGTAGGTAAAGTTGGAAAGCAAATGTACTAGATACTAACACAGTCACTAGATACTAACAAAGTAGTCTGATGTACTGATACAGTGATTGTTAACACCAAATTAGCAAGTCAAGTGGTTTTTATTGTCGTTTCAACCATATACCGTTAGTACAGTACATAGTGAAACGAGACAACGTTCCTCCAGGACCATGGAGCTACATAAAATAACATAGGACAAACACAGAACCACATGAGACTACACAGACTAAATAAAATACCTATATAAAGTGCACGTGCAAAAACGTGTGCAAAAGTACGGGACCGTACAATAAATTTCAAACAATGAACAGGACAATAGGCACAGTGTGAGACAGTGCAGCACCGACCAGTACAGTAGTGCAAAAAAAAGATGACCGTTACTAAATGCCAAATGTAAACATAACATACTATGAGATAGTGTTCTATGCACATAGCAGTTATTGAGGTAGCAGACAGTTATAAAGTGGCAGTTATTAAAGTGCAACTCAGGACACATGTGTGTGTGTGTGTCAAACCAGTCTCTGAGTATTGAGGAGTCTGATGGCTTGTGGGAAGAAGCCGTTACACAGTCTGGTCGTGAGGGCCCGAATGCTTCGGTACCTCTTGCCAGACGGCAGGAGGGTAAAGAGTTTGTGTGAGGGGTGTGCGGGGTCCTCCACAATGCTGGTTGCTTTGCGGATACAGTGTTTTATGTAAATGTCTTTGATGGAGGGAAGAGAGACCCCAATGACCTTCTCAGCTGTTCTCACTATCCTCGGCAGGGCTTTGCGGTCCGAACCAGTGCAAGTCCCAAACAAGCCAGTGATGCAGCTGCTCAGGATGCTCTCAATAGTCCCTCTATAGAATGTTGTGAGGATGGTGGGTGGGAGATGTGCTTTCCTCAGCCTTCGAAGAAAGTATAGATGAAGAAACAGTTAATACTGTAAGAAGTTGCTCTTTAGTCACAGGTAAGTGGTCTTTCCCTGTGCATTCTCTTCTAGGTATAACGATTGGTGCATCTGTGTTTTCCACAGAGCAACAGGTGTTGTCAATCTTCACCATGAAACTCAGCTTAAGCTTCACATTTTTTAACTCCACACCTGCCTATCCAGGGAATTATGAGTTCCCCATCAGCGTCCGGCCTGGTCAAGTGAGGAAACCTCACTGTCCAACTGGGTTGCTGACCTCCTCCTTGTCCCTAGAGAAGAAAGGGAGGAGCTTAACAGCTACACACAATCCCAGTGTGATGCTGAAATGGCCGCCGTGGTTGATGGAGCACACGATCCTAAAGGGAAGGAAACCACTATCCAGGAAGTAGTTGGCAAACTGTTCCTGCTCTACCACCAAAAGGCCCAGTTGCAACACTGAAGGGTGAAGTAAGGACACTTACCGCCCATGGGAGTTGGCTCAATACACGCAATCGCGCCTTACACAGAGACCCCCAGACCACGAATACAATGCTGGAGGAGTGTGTAGGAAGACTCCAGTTGGCTGAAACAGATAGCCGAGAACCCGAAGACCGAGTCCGGCAGGAAAGCCGAGAAGCACGACCAAGGCTCAAGAAGTGCTCCACTACTCCACCTCTGACAAGAGTGGGGAAGAGGACTCCGAGACCGCCACTATGGCGAAAAACCCCACCCCTGGTTCAGGTAGTATTCAAAAACAATTGTCCCAGCTCCCGGAGCTAGAGCGCTGCCCTGTTCGGGACAGGAGTCCACCACGTTGCAGGGGCAAGGCACCACTTCTGTAATCCTCCCCTCAGGTGTCGGTCAGCCCCCACCCCAGCAGGGCGCCTCCCTCACCAGGAAGAGGAAGTGGTCTCAACACTGGTACTCATCCTCTGACGAGTCAGATGATACAAGCAGGACCAAGCCACAGGTCTGCGCATGCACCAGCTTGACTCCTTTGCAAAGGACATAGAACGCCAAGATTCAAATGTCAACGATTACCTCAGGAAATCAAACATTGTCTTGCCGACCTGCCTCATGCCTTGGCCTGCGAGAAGTTGAAACTCATCTGGAAAACAACTTCCAGAAGCATCCACGTCTCATTGAGACTCAACCACAGCGCATTTGGGGCAGTTACCCGATGCTTTGTAGGGTTCTGAGTGAGGAGTACTCGCCATACACTGATGAAACATCAGCCACCCTCAGTGCCATCCGCATCCAACAGAAGCGTTTGGAGCCTCCCAGGGAGTATGATAGGTATTTAAGGAACGCATACTTCCAAGGAAGTAATGAGCCAGGTCTGGAAGAAGAGCGAGGTTTCAGATCTCTCTTCCTCTATAATCTCCACCCCTGCATGCGAACCCATGTTACACTGATGTGTAAGCAGGGTAAACCGACCATGCAGGATATTAGGAAGATGGCCCAGATGACATGGGGAAACAGTCGTGCGTCCAACTGATAAAGACGATGATGTCAGGTTCTTGGAGTTTTCCAAGAGGGCAGACTCTTGGCTTGAGGGCTACGAATTGCCTCAACCTAGAGTAAGAAGCAAAGCAGCAGTCCCAAAACGCATGCCCAACTACCCACAGGGGGGTTGGAGGAACCAAGGGAATGACCAAAAGGGTCACTTCCAGGTTCAGCAAGAGCCCCAAGAACGGAATCCCATTCCAAAGAAAAGGAATGTCGGGTTTGAGAAAAACCCTAGACATCGGAATGGAAGCAAAGGGAATCGTTCGGGGCCTCCTAAAGAGAGGGATCTGGAGCGGGAGGTCAGCCTCATTCAGAAACTCCTAGCGGATGTGTTGAAGCACCTCAATGCTTCTTGACGTCCCCCCAAAGGGCCAGACAATGACCACAAGGGGGCAAATAGTGACAATCCACCAACATGACTAGGCCAGACCCTTCCCCCCTCAACCGCCAGAGTCTACTTCATAGGCTGGGGGAAGAACACAGGGGAGACCCCAACACTCCCAGTGGCAGTCATGCCTAAAACCCATGCTCCGCTCCTTAAATTTTTGGGAGATCTTGTCCACAAGGTTAATGCTAGACGCATAAACACCTCAGTGTTGGTAGGGAGATGTATAGACTTCCATGCGTTACTGGACACTGGGTCTGAAATCAGCCTAAGGTGCAAGGAGACTTTAGCAACAGTCACTAGGGCAATGCTCTCTCTTGGTAAACCACAGCAGACAGAGCCCTGTGATGTGAGCCTTGTCAGCTACACACAAAACAGGCCCCTTACCGAGCTCCTCCAGAAGGACATGGTATTTGAAGGGGGAGACCCGCAAGAGCAGGCTTTCAGAGAACTGAAGCCAAAGATCTGTTCAGCCCCCAAACAAAATCAGACAAGGATGTGGAATTTCACATAAAGGCAAGCTTCTCCTCCCACTGCCTCAGCGCCGCCCTGGCACAGAGGTATGACAAAGAGAACCTGTAAACTCCCCAAATCTGCCTACAGACTGTGAAACTGGGTCAACAACTGGGCAATGCAGACTTGAGAGTCATGCAGAAACGGAACCCGGTGATCAAGACAATCCAGCAGCAGTTGATGGAACCTCAGACACAAAAGTTCCTACCACCCTCTTTACAGGAAGCAAAAGAGCTAAAAGCTCTTTGTCAGGTACAACTACACCTTAAACTTGAGGTGAAATCTATGTTCCCCATGGTTCAGGTCCACCCTGGTGGGTCATGCTGCTACATCCACACGATGCTCCCATTGGAGGTCACAGGAGCTACAAAGCTACCTACAACACCCTCCAACAGGTTGCATACTGGCCATTTTATGCTGTACCAACAGGTTGCATACTGGCCATTTATGCTGTACCATCTGGAAGATGTCAGTGTTGCAACCACATATACTGAACATCAGTATATGACTGATTTACAGACACCTCCAAACTACATTTGCTTGGGCCCAAACAAACCTGGAAACCAGTGTTAAAGGACAAAGGCCTATTACGACAGGAAAACGTCCAACCGCGAATATAAAGTAGGTGAAAAAGCCCTCTACTTCAAGTTTGCTAAACCAGTGGGAATCTCCAAAAAGTTCCTGTCAAGCTGGTCAGGCCCCTTTTGGATCATAGGGAAGCTGTCCCCCGATAGCTTACAGAATCCAGTTCTCAAAAAACCAGACACCACTGTACGTACAAGTGGGTCCATTCAAACCAGATTAAACCCTTTGAACAGTCTGCACTCCAAAGGGGGGTGGACCACAGTGTTGCCAGATTAGAAATGTCGAAGTATCGTACCAAAACCTCAAAATTATCGTTTTTTTTTTTTAATTATCGTACACAAACCAAACGCATAAAATATAGTTATTTTCCAAATAATTTTACAGCTAATTTGAACAAGCTGTATAATACGCTCACATTAACTGGAGGAAGTCTGAATAACTTTTTTTTTCCAAAGTGCAAAAGATATGCCGAAAAAAAGTGCACAAAAAAGAAAAAAAGTGCACAATTAACACAAAAAAGATTCAAATTCGATCTCTAAGTCGCTGTCATCATCGGATGCCACATCCACTTGTGCTGTCTGTGTGTGTGTGTGTGTGTGTGTGTGTGTGTGTGTACGTGCTTGCGTGCAGGCAGGCGAGCCTGTGAAATGATTCGGGGTCCGAGAGAGAAGCGGTAGGATGTGTGTTTGGACGAACGACTGAAATCTCTGAAATGATCGTACATTATGGGATTTTTTTCATTATTGATCGTACATCGTACAGAGGTCAAAATTATCGTACAAATACGATAATTATCGTACATCTGGCAACACTGGTGGACCACCACAATAGTGTCCACCGTAGTTAAGTGTAGCATGCTTTACTCACAACATTAGCATGCACTAAAACTTAATACCACTCACACAAACACAGTGCACATGCATTCTGCTATTCTGAATAACACTTTGCATGCCTTGTCAGAAGTTGTAAGAGAAGACATAACATATGTGTAAGTGGTTAGAGATCTAATGGATGACCTTGTAAGGGAAATCAGCACTTCAGTTACTATGTTCGGACTACTCCATAAACTGGACCAAATCAAAATTTTACCATTGAACATGAAACCACATGACACGAGCAGACAAGACACACAATTCACAATAAATAATATTACATACTTAGGAATAAACATATCCCAGAACCTCACTGACCTCAATTTCATTCCACTGTTGAAAACAATAGAAGATGATTTAACTCGATGGATGAACCTACCACTTTACATTATAGGTCGTATTGCAACAGTTTTTTCACCATGACTCCAGTACAACCAACTAAGAAATGGTTTACATCATTAAATCAAACAATTAACACATTTTACTGGAAAAAAAGAATGCTAAAATAAGTTTACAAACACTTAAAAAAAAAATTGCTCAAGGCGGTCTAGCAGCACCAAATTTTCAACACTATTGCTTAGAGCTGGGCGATAAAACGAAATCAGTATTTATTATGATAAAGAAAATCCATGATATCGACGATAAGCCTTTGAGGGATTTTCGATATTTTCTGTGTGTCACTAAAACGCAACCAGTTCGGCTTTCTCAGGGTGCGTTTCCACTGGGGCGGACCTGCTCAAAGGCGCTCACAGCCCTAGGAGAGAGCTTGCTCCACACGGCTGCCAATCTTACGATCCACCTTGCAAGCATGACGCCCCGGCTTTCATAGGAATGAATTTAAAACACTCTCAGCTTCACTCACAACGCGCCAGTGTTGTAGGGTCAGACTGGATGAACTTGCTAATGCTAGCTGCCTCGCTAACGATTAGGCTATGTCGGACACTGGATTCCATCCGCACCGCAAGACTTCATGACAACGGTTGCGCCCTCTCATCATCTCTAGTGAAGAGTGCGACAGAACAACTGCGCTGTTATCTTGAATATTGTTCTCTAGCACTAAACATTAATAATTTCTGCCCTGTCCCGATCCGCACGCGTTGCCTCTTTTCCCTGCATGTGTGTAGACATGAAGCGCCGCATGAGTTAACGTGGTTTCAAAGCACCTCTTAGACCATAATGTTTTTCCCTTCTAAATGTATCTTTATTAATCAGCATGTTACGAGCCTTTAATAATAAACAAATCGATTTCTGTTCTAATTTTGTGAAAATTGTCTGGAATGGATAAGGAAAGACTAAAATTACTAATTGGTAGACTAGTCTCTCACTTTAATGAAAATATGTTTTTTAAATTCTTTTAAAAAACTTTTTCAAAATGTTCTCTCGTGACACCCCTGAACCCACATTCAGCATCATTCCACAGTCACAAGGGCTTCTATGCCCCCATACTTGGGTATCTGAATCTAAAGAAATATAAAAATGTAAAAATATTCCAACAAATACTGGACTGCTGTCATTATGCTTCAGAACAAACAGATGATCTTTTAACATTCATTTTCAATTGATAAACTATAAAATATTTTAATATTTTGGTAAAAGTTCCCACAGACCCCACTGCTTTGGCCGTCTCTGGACCCCCTTTGCAGTTTTGTAGAGACTATTTTGACTGTTTAGAATAAATTTTTTCTTCTTTTCTTACGTCAACTTTGCAATAAAAAAAAAAAAAAGTGCAAAGTGTAAATGTATATTGTGATAAATATCGATATTGAATAATATGAAAGATTATCGTGATAACAATTTTGGCCATATCGCCCAGCCCTACTATTACTATTGCTTAGCATCTCACTTACAATACTTTTGCAAATGGATCAAAAGTGAGTTTCCAAAACCCATGGCTAGAATTAGAACAAGCAGAATGTAAAGAAACAATCATATCTGATCTCCCATCACTCACAAAAAAATCAAACATCAAAATCTCTTTAAAACTATGACGATTAAAACAACACTCACTGCTTGGTGTCAAATTAATACATTGACAAACCATGAGCTCACACCACACATCAACTCACCCACATGGCATAATCCTGATTATACTATCAACCAAATTCCGCTAAACAATATTAAATGGAAAGAGAAAGGCATCACACATCTACAGCACCTGTTTACTGGCAACACCATTACATTTACAGAATTAATACAGAAATTTAACTTAGGAAAAGAACATTATTACTATTACCTACAAATTGGGAATTCTATTAAAACCACAACTGGAAACAAAGATATTGCACAACCTCCCCCAATTCTAAAACATATAACCACAATTAGTAACTCAGTAACGACACATCTATAGATACTAATACAGCAGCACAAGTTAAACAATGGGGAAAAGATCTCAATATCAACACCAATGAGGAATTCAGGAAAACAGTTTGCAGAAATACTTTTATCTTAAGTACAAACACAAATATCCAGTTAATTAAGTATAAAACTGTACACAGAACACACATAACACAGCGTAAGAAGTTTCAAATGGGACTTGTAACTTCTGACAGATGTACTAATTGCAATTTAAATACACCAGACACTTAACTTCATGCACTCTGATTATGCCCACCTGTTCATCAGTTCTGGATAGATGTCATTAATAAACAATAATCAGATTTCTTGAAAATTACAAACCCTGCACTCCCATTACTATGCCTTTTATTGACACATCTCAAATTAACCCCCCTCTTGAACATCCAACTCTTCTGCTCATATCTCTAGCTATTGCAAAGAAAACAATATTACTCAATTGGAAAAATAAAAGCCAAATATCAATTACACAATGGCTACATCTATTAAAGGGTTACTTCAGGATTTAGCATTAAGCTTTGTATCAGTAGAAAACCAGTAGTATTTTCTAATTACCGAGCTCCCCCCCTCATATCCCCCTGAGACGAGAGATTTATTTATTTTTAGTCTGGAAAAAATCCTCAGATGACGCAAAAATCGTCATTTTGCGTCATCGGAGGATTTTTGGGCCAGAGGCTTAAAACTACAGCCAGTATTCCACATGTTTTCACCCCGCCCATATGGGGTGGGATCTCACTCACAGAATGTGAAGATAGTGTCAGCCATCTTTCTGTAGAAGCTAAGAAAACAGGCTCTTGCTCTGTGTAGAAAGTTTGTATACAAGTAGGCTAATCACGATGGCGGAAGGTAGTTTTGAAGTTGAAATGGCAGAAGGGGATTTCGAAGATCTGTTGCGAGAATCTGATGCTCGCGCTACCTGTACGTGCCGCAATACAGCGATGAACAGAGGCTGGAGCAGCTGCTGTAGCAGGGGAGCAAAACCTGCTTGGTGGTCAGGAGGAAGAGTGTTAAATTATATTCAGACTCGAGTTGGGGCGGACTGGTGGTGTCAGTGCTCTCGCTGTGCGCCTATGGAAACAGATAGAGTCCTATTGCTGTCGCGAATTTCGGCGATGCCGTTTTCTTCTGGACGAGATTGCTGAATCCGCTGATGAAACTGCACCGATAACTTGAGCATGTATAACTGAGCACCCAAGTTTTGTATCACACATGGACAGGGGAGTCCTGGAAACTTATTTTAGGATCCCGAAGATAAATTGGAAACGCCAGCCAAAGCCCGCAGGGACAAACGGACGGCTTATTGTAAAGTGAGTATTTTGTTTGTTTTTATTTTTGTTACTAAGACGTCATGTACAGAGTTTGGACACCCGGAATTATTCTTCCTGCATAGTCAGTCAATTTATCAACTAACTCACGATTTCTAGAGTCACGATGTATCAATACAAGCCTAGTTGTATCATATTTTCAGATACTGCCGCCTGTAACCGGTAGGCGTGGTTTGGGAGTGGTCTCGTAAGGGCAGCAAAGCAAGTGCATTCTGGGAGTTGTTGTCTTTCAGCCACATGTGTAAAAAATACATTTTCTGCCTTTTCTCAGTCTAGAATGCTTCAAATTAAAAATAAAAAAATAATTTCACATTTATACTATATAAATGACCAATTTTAAATACACATTCATCTTCCCAGAGGTGAAGTATCCCTTTAAGGGACCATATTATTAAAGAGAAACATACATTAACAATTAAAAATCAATTATACAAATTTAATACAATCTTCAGCCCACTGCTCACACCCTTAAATATTGATTAAAACTAGCTGGTGAGTTGATGCCTCAATTAAGTTCTATAATACATAAATACAAACCATTTCTATAATAGATAAATAATGCCAGAGTATTATATAATATACTGTTCTACATTTATTTGTTGATTGATATCATTTATATATTTTTTTATGTTTTATATGCTATGTATTCAATTTGTTTTCTATATATGTAATTTGAATAATATTGTTATTGCTATTATTGTTGGTGGTAGTAGTGGTAGTGGTATTGATATTTATATTATTACAGAAAAATGTGTCCTCCTTTCCTCTCCATTCCCTTATAAAATGTAATTCCAAAAACATTATAAATAAACTCTTATAATTTATATACTTTATTGTCTGGTCTGGCGGCTGTTCTGGTGCAGTCGGTGGGTGTGATTGGCACGTCTTGTCAGCATGGGCATCACCGGTTCAGGTCTGGTCCTCCCTTTCCCACGTCTGCCGGCAGCCCCTTCTCTCATTTAACGGGACTGTGTTGGAGTGCTATCTAGGTTGGAAGTGGTGTCTCTGGCTGGGGAGCTAACTGGTGCACACCACAGATTACAGTCCAAAAAAGGCCAACCAAACAATGATCCGTCAGGTCACAACCAGACCAGGTGAGCTAGGATTGGAGGTACCTGTCGTGGTGCCCCAGTATCTTCTGTAGAGGAAGAAACAGCGGCGCACAGAGGCTTAACCGCTAGAACGGGGGTTGGGTTTTGTCGGCGGCGGGGAGGGAGGGCCAGGTGGATCGGTGGTGGGATTGGTGCCTGTGTCAGGGGGGTCTGTTGGTTGTACTCGCCGGCCATAGCAGAGCGGCTCCCAGACCTAAAGAATTGTGTATATTAACACTTTATTTACTAGTCTAAAATTTCGTAAAGCTGAGATGATATTATTATTATTAATACTATTATTACTACTACTACTACTACTACTACTACTACTATTTCTATTTGTTAGTATTAATACTACTACTATTATTGTTATTATTATTATTATCGTTACTATTATTAAGACTACTACAACTACTATTATTATAACTATGATTGTTTCAAATTGTATTGATATCACTCAATGCGTTTATATACATATTTTTTTGTTTCTCTCTCCCCCTCCACATCACCAGAAAAATATAATTAATGATAATGATTACTATTATGGCCCTGCGATGAACTGGCGACCTGTCCAGGGTGTACCCCGCCTTTCGCCCAGTGTTAGCTGGGATAGGCTCCAGCCCCCCGCGACCCTGTACACAGGATAAGCGGTTGACGATGGATGGATGGATCACTATTATACCACACTAAATGTACCTATTGCTTAAACATATTACTGTACCTGTATACACTATTATATCTATACATTTTGTTGTTCCTTTTTTTATATATATATATATATATATATATATATATATATATATATATATATATATATATATATATCCATCTTCAACCGCTTATCCAAAGTCGGGCCGCGGGGGAGCAGCTCCAGCAGGGGGCCCCAAACTTCCGATCCTAAGCCACATTAACCAGCTCTGACTGCGCGACCCCGAGGCATTCCCAGGCCAGTGTGGAGATGTAATCTCTCCACCTAGTCCTGTGTCTTCCCGAGGCCTCCTCCCAGCTGGACGTGCCTGAAACACCTCCCTATGGAGGCGCCCAGGGGGGCATCCTTACCACCTCAACTGACTCCTTTCGACACAAAGGAGCAGCGGCTCTACTCCGAGATCCTCACGGATGACTGAGCTCCTCACCCCATCTTTGAGGAAGCCCATTTCGGCCGCTTGTACTCGCGACCTAGTTCTTTCGGTCATGACCAAGCCTTCATGACCATAGGTAAGGGTAGGAACAAAAACTGACCGGTAGATCTAGAGCTTTGCCTTCCGGCTCAACTCTCTTTTCATGACAACGGTGCGACAGAGCGAGAGCAATACCGCCCCCGCTGTCCCCGATTCTCCAGCCAACCTCCCACTCCATTGTCCCCACACTCGTGAACAAGACCCCGAGGTAATTGAACTCCTACACTTGGGGCAATACCTCCTTCCCTACCCGGAGTACGCACTTGTAATGCAGTTCAAGGGAAAGGAGGAGGCGAGTACCGGCTTGACAATATAAATAAGGTTTTAATAATGAACTTAAAACAAAGGACACAAACACATGATGACGGACATGTCCGTATATGATCTCTCTCTCGTCACACCACCATCCGCCATCGGCCTTTATCCCTCTCGGAGGCTTGATTAGTTTGATACGGGACCGGGTGTGTATCATCAAAACCCAGCCCCGCCCTCCACCCTGCCACATTCCTCCCTCGTTCTTTCAGGCTGGGGAGCCCCTGGCCTGACGTACACCCCCTCCACCCTTTCACTGGGGAGGGGCGCGCCTTCCGTGCCGTCTGCCCGCATATCATCCCCGTCTACCTGGATGAGGGAGGGGACAAGTGGAGGAAACAGAAATAATCACAATGTGGGGGGGGGGGGTACTTCCTTGGGAAAAGGCCAACACAGAGCGGCAGTGAGAGAGTGAGAGAGAGATGAGAAAAAAATTTAAAAAACTTACTCTCCAGTTCTCCGATACGCCGATTCTCCTCCACCCTCTAACGGACGACAGGGCGGATCGGAGGCAGTCTTCCAGCCCCTGGCAGACGGAACGCCCCGCCGCGTTCTTGGGGAGCCGAAGGGGTCTCTCCCGCCCCTGGCAGCGGTTCTCCCGCTCCAGGCGGTCAGTCTCCAAGCCCCTCCCTGCTAGCGGTCGGCGGTCTCAGACCTCGGTGCGTTTCAGCGGCTGGAAGGGGACTCCTCCGCCCCTGGCAGCGGCCCTGACCGCTCCAGGCGATCGGCTGGGCTCCTCGGCTGAGCAGATGGCCGCGGCTGCTCCGTTGGGGTGGACGGTAGTGCCGAGAACTCTACTACGGCGTATCCCTCCTCCTTCCCGGATTTTATATATATATATACGTATGCGTGTGTGTGTATATATGTCATTGGTCTTTGGTATAAGCTGCTATGTCTTGTTAATTTGTGTGTGTTTTTTTTAATAAAATAAATAAATAATAAAAAGTTCAGTCTCAAACTGACTGGCTTGACCACTATATTTCTGAGACCACAGCTGGATGGGAAGTCCCGCCCATGGACCCAATCTCAAACACCATTGTTCAAAAGTGGCCTATGACCGATGACGTCATCTTGTCAACAAAAATAGCAGACAGATTTGATTTCGGTCTCTCTGTGCCCAGCTTCTAAGCCTGCGGAGTGAAAAGAGACATACAAAGGAATTTCCCTCCTTCTGGACAAAGGACAAAGAGACCACGTTTTTCTAACATCACCATTTGGCCATGGTAGAGTAAGATTAACTTAGCTTTGTTCCAGTCTATTCATATATGTATTACAACCGGTTCATTAATTTTCACTGCAAGACAACAGTGAATTTATTTAGGAAACGGAAAGGTGACCAGCTTCCCTTCTCCCTCGTTTTCTATCAACGTTGACCATCGCCTGCATTTCTCTCCGTCACCAGACCCGAGGAACAAAGCAGAAACGTGTCTTTTCGCTGACGAACGCAAGACAAAGGACCGATTCCAGATTGTTTTCTCCTGACCGCTCAATGCAACAGGAATTCAAATGGACAACCCTGCTGAAATCACACAGGATTTCCCAAGTAAGGCTTGATATCTGGACAGATTTATTTTTGAAACTGTGACTTTTCTTGTACAACTAAATCGTATATTTGATGCTGAATGTTTGATGTTTTGAGTATAATCTTGTACGTTTAACTCGGATCGCTGTTTTTGATTTGTGAGATCGTCAATTTTGGGTGAAATGTTGTTTATTGAGTGAAATGAACTAGCGGTTCAGTCGCGCTGTTACCAGCGTTTATCCTCCTTTAAATTGCATGCACCCCTGTTTGTTCGCTCTCTCTCACACACACACTGAAATTCACGGAGTGAGCAGTTAATGTCTGACTCAGGCTGGAGTTTTCAAATTCTCCTGCCCGTTTCTCGTCAGTTCCTTTGTGTGCCTGCTCATTTCCATCCCCACGTGGTATTAACTCGGTCACCTGGATTTGATCCAGCCATCTTTCTTTCCCTCCAAATTCAAATAGTCATTGGCTCTGCCCATTATGGTCTAATCCTCCATTTTGAAACTAGTTCCATTTTTAATATTTTTGCCATTTTGAACCTAGCTCTCAATGTTGAATCCGATCCTCCATTTTGAAATAAGTTCTACACGTGGAGTTTAATCTGCCATTTTGTTTCCTTTGTTACCGAATCTAGACACACCCACATACATCTATACACTAGCTAGCATATAGCTCCATTATTTAGTTATGACTTCCATTTTATGTTTTTGTGTTATATTCATATAGTATTGGCGGTGTTCATTGCAATAAATCTTGTTATATTATAATAAGTACTCCTAGTTGTTTGTTTGAATATTGTGTTGAAGCCAGCCTCTGCCATGTCAAGAACTCCCCTATTACTTCAGTATTGTTATTTTGTTGTTGTTAGAAGCCAACTGTAACCAGATTACTGTTGGATATGTATGGCAATAATTTGACTAGTTTCTTCCCTTTTTGATTATTTTGATTATTAATCAAAATACTCAACCTTCAGAGTAGATTTTTATGAGACTCAATCAGTCACTTAATATCATTTTTCTCTTGTCAAAGAGTGGTGCACTGAGGATAGAATTTAATTAATTAAATTATATTATTTTATTTAATTAGTTATTAATAATTGATAATTATTATGAATTATTTCTGATAGTAAAATTGATCTAAACAACCAGTAGCACCCTACAAAAAGAACCAAATTAATTTGCAGAGGATTACCGAGGGCTATGTTTTGACACGTTAATGGCAGTAGACGAATAAAACATAAACCGATGCTTGTTTATGTGTTATTTTTTCATTAAAAAAGATTTGAAAATTAAGGTCTCGAGGATTAAGTGGGCATTTTTACTTAGTGATGTTTAATATATTAGTTTTCAAATTGTGTTTGTAGGTGATAGACAACTATTAGCCCCTGAGTTAGAAATGAACAAGCTGGAGTCATACAGGCTATGTGGCTCGAGTTACTAGACCAGTTATTGAACCAAAGAACCTGGGCTGCATTCCATTTCAAATTTTTATATTGCTTCCGAAGATATGGATTTTACCAACTGGGATCTTATGGGTTTCTTCTATGTTTCCTTAATGTGATTTTTGGAGCTACAAATGTCTGATCACCATTAACTTGCATTGTGAGAACCTACAGAGCTGAGATATTCTTCTAAAAAAAACTTCATTTGTGTTCTGCAGAAGTAAGTCATACACATCTTGGGAGTAAATGATAAAATAATAAAAAATTTTGAGTGAACTTTCCCTTCAATTGATTAAAGGTAATAATTAGCAATATGCATTCACATATGGCTTTACGTGAACGTTTAAAGCCCTATTCACACGGGATTAGTATTACCTGGTGACCTCTAGTCATTTGTAATAATTGCGGAGTTTGTCTGTGATCTTAATCCCGTGCGAATCGGCCATGTCTGTAATTTGTAAAGTAAAAATTCCCCCGCAAATGACCTACCATATTTCGCCGAAAACGTAGGTCCTGTGATAATATTAGTCCCGTGCGAATCGGCATCTCTGTGATTTGGCAAGGATTTGGCGGGGATTTTTTTTCTCAAGGTATTTTTTTCTTTTGCGCCCATTATCTTTCGCGAAGAATGGAGGGTGCGTTGGAGTGTTTTGACAGTGTTTTGGGCGCTGGGTCATATCGCTATACACCATATACAATTTGCAGAAAGAAAAAACTGAAAACCACCACAAGTGCGAAGACAAAAAGAATGATTAGATGGAGATGGATGACATGTACATGTTGAGAAACAAGGAAGCAGATGTACGCAAAGCCTTGACGTCATATCCGGGTTCCAGGAGAGCGCGAACTCAGTAATTTTGAGTAAAATCACAGGCTTCGCTTATCCTGTGCGAATGCGCCACAAGAAATTCAGATGTGGTGGGGTAATTTCTGAATCACACGAGGTCCCCAGATAGTACTAATCCCGTGCGAATAGGGCTTAAGTGTGAACAGCTTGACACCAAGATGTTAGAATTACATACTAGTGACATTTTCTTCTGCAGAGCAAATTAAAATTAACATTAAAAATAATACAAATATTAATTTTATTCCTATATTTTCCATGTTTTATTTCTAATGTAATGTATGTCTATAACAATAGATAGGCAAGAGAAAGACAGATTAACACCCTTGATATTGCTACGACGTCCGGAGATTAGATGCACTGCACCCGCACATCAACTGAAAATTTAAACGGTACTTAAATGTTCTGATTTGATCAAAGGTGGCACTTGGCCTGAAAAGTTTGAGAAACACTGTTCTAAAGGTTAGGCTTTACACATTTTGCCATTCACTATATTGACAAAATATATTTTCTGTTCACATCTTTACGCATATATTCTTTGAATAGTGAGAATTGTTATAGTGAGTTATCTGAGGCTGTATACATTTAGTTAGGAAAATTCATCTCACTTTTTTTTTTATTTAATTCATTTTTATTTGTCTCTTTAATTGTCCATTCATTTTATATGTCTATTAACTCTCTTAATGTTAAAGGGCTCAGAAACCTTACTAAACATTTAGCTATATTTCTATATCTCAAACAGTTTCATTCTGATTTTTATTTCTTGCAAGTGTCACCTTAGCCAAAGAATACAAAGAATCAAAATGGTGCTTGGACTTACGGATGTCTCATGGAGCAAGAAACTCATTTCTTTTTTAAAGGGAAAATCTTGTCCATTGACTGTGATCCAGAGGGCATTATGTTTGCCTTTTACTTGAAATCTCAAATGTGATGTTTATTATAACTAATGTTTATGGATTTAATCAGCAAAAAAAATATTTTTTTAATCTATTTGAAGAACATAATTTTTTAACTAAATATTCTTTTTTTTTTCTTTTTTTTTTAGAGGATTTCTGAAGATGACTGACAAAACCTGACAACTAGTTTTTACTTAAAGATGCTCATACAAAGGTTTTCTTTAGTTGATAGCAGGAGGGAGGCTCATCCCTCTCAAAAAGCATTTACATGAAGCAATAACCCTTTCTCAAGTCAATATCACACTGACCAGTGGCTTACTTCTAAGGAGTTATGTAACATTTCAACTGACATTATACCATTGCCTTTCTCTGATCATACATGTATTACTATCCACATTCCTCTTTTAGCAAAGGACCCCTTCTTACTGAAAGTTTAATAACTCAACTCTTACTTATAATGAAGAAATAGATCAAATTGATAACATTATTACACATTTTTGGAACAAAACAAAAGAGAAAAACAACTACTGCAGCAATTGGGAATTAACTAAATATGAATCTGCAAGTATCTGAAATTTAGTAGGG
Source organism: Moxostoma hubbsi (assembly GCA_032164185.1). Lineage (NCBI taxonomy): Eukaryota > Metazoa > Chordata > Actinopteri > Cypriniformes > Catostomidae > Moxostoma > Moxostoma hubbsi. The sequence goes on from JAVLUX010000046.1 coordinate 4,697,586, forward strand.
ATTTCGCAAAAAAAGAGGAAATTTAACGAGAATGATATCATATGTAAAATTACCAGGCTTTTATCTAAAAATTAAGAAAATGTTACTGACTATTACAAACAAATAGAACTTGACAATAATAACACCAGTTAGACAACACATACTGTATTAGGATAAAACTGAAGGGGCTTTTATTAGATTGTGCAGAAAATGGCTAGAGTAAGGTGAGCAAAACTATGCATTTGAGCAAAAACTGCATTGTTTATTTTCTTTAATTAAAAAGACACCAAGCCAAAAATAATCAGACTGAAACTGATATGATATGATCAGTGATTATCAAAAGATTATTACAAAATTCTGTGCTAAATTGTATAATGATTTCTAAACTTCTAAATGTTGCCAGCAAGATGCCATTATTTTTTTTAAACAGATCAAGCTTTTTGTGATGCATCTATTACTCTGAAAGAAATTATTAAAAGGCATTAACTCTTTAAAAAAAATCTCCTGTAACTGACAGACTCACCAGAGTTTAAGAAGTTATTTAGCAAAAAAGCACCATTCCTGTTAGAGATTTATAGGGAATGCATAGAGAAAATGCTTCTCCCAACTACTGTACCTAATGCCATGGGCTATTTACTTTAATCCCAAAAACAAACAAAGACCCCTTCTCATAGACAGTTAGCGTCCAATCTCACTGTTATACAACAACTATGTTGGTGGGGACGTGGTTGAGCACTGGCTTGTGAACGGTGAGCGAGATCAGGAGATGAAAATGGTAAGGATCATCCCCTGGCAGTGATTGTCTCTAACAGATTTTTCTCATTGCAGTGAGAGTGGAGAAAGGTTTTAAGAGTGAGCCAGACAACAGTGAAGAGAGGGAGCTACACACACACCCAGAGACTGTGCTGTGCCTATGAGCCCCTTTAAGATTGCGTTGAAAAGCAAGTTTCTGACGTTAATAAAAATAAATACCATTTGTGTTGAATTTGCTGACTCCGCTTCCTACATGTCATTAACAAGAGACTTTTTTTTACACTGGTGCCGAAACCCAGGAATTAAGGGAGGAAGAACATCACCATGGATGCCTCACCTCTGGAGAACATGTTCAAGACCCTCGACAGCATCCGCCAGACACAACATCAGACCCCCCTAGAGCTGAGCATAAAACAGGAGCAGCTGTTTATTGCGCTCCTCCAGGCCCAAGCAGAGGACCGTCAGGGGCTCTGGAGCTTGCTGCACCAGGAGGGCCCCCAAGACAATCCGGAGGCCTTCCTGGAGCTCTTCAAATGGACGTCGGGGGCCCGGATGTCCGGAGAAGCCCAACTAGGGGCACGGCTGTTACCAACCGAGAACCTCCTGTTGTATGCCGACTTGAGGTACGCCATCCTGCAATGACACCCGAACAGCAGCGCAAACGCTTCCCATTGGTGAACACGGCCACCCGTTTGCCTTCTTCCAGCAGCTCCGTGACGCCTGCCGGAGGTGGTTGGTGGCTTAGCAAAGCGACGTCGGAGCTGTGATCGACCTGGTGGTACTGGAGCAGTTTATCACTCGACTTCCGAGAGGGACAGTGGAGTGGGTCCAGTGCCACCACCTGGCATCGCTCCAAATGGCCATCCAGCTGGCAGAGGACCACATGGCAGCATATTCGGGAGCCGGCGAGCCACAAGATATTTCTCTCTTGCTTTCTTGCCTCCCCTCCGTCCCCCTTCATTTCGTCCAGTTCCTCCTCCCCAAAACGGGGAGTGCCCCTTCCCAAACCGGCTACTCGGCTCCAGGGACTGCACTACCTGCATTTTCCCCTGCCCTCTACTCTCACTCCCAGGTTGGTGGACCCGCTGCCATGGGCACTGGCGTGAAGTCTGGGCCGTTCTGTTGCATTTCAGGGACCAATCCCTGGCGATGGAGATGGGAACATTGGTTCGGGTCCCCGATGAACCGCAGGCCACCCCCCATCAAGCTGGGATGTACTGCACACCCATGAGTATTAAGGGGGGTTCATACCAGGCCTTGGTGGATTAAGGTTGCAGCCAAACCTCCATCTATCAATGCCTAGTTCAAGATGAGGCTTTAGGTGCTAGTCATAACATTTTATATTTACATTTATGCATTTGGCAGATGCTTTATCCAAAGCAACTTAATATAGGGACAATCCCCCCGGAGCAACCTGGAGTTAAGTGCCTTGCTCAAGGACACAATGCTGCGAGGATCGAACCAGCGACCTTCTGATTAACAGTTATGTGCTTTAGCCCACTACGCCGCCACCACCACCACTCCCACTCTCATAAGGTGAAGGTAAGGTGTGTGCTTGGGGATATTCACGATTATCCTGTAGTGACTGTTACATTTCAATTTCAGGGACAAAAGCATAGTGTCGAGGCTGCGGTTAGATCCCACCTCACCCATCCGCTAATTTTGGGCAGGAATTGGCCAGCATATTCTACTTTATTAAGGGAAATTTGTGCAGATGGGTCCTGTAACAGCGTGTCTCACTCTGGGATTTGTGATGAAATGGCTGGGGAGGCGGAACCGGGGGGAGAGTGATTGATGGTCAATGCCTTCAGCCAAACATCGCATTCTCAAACCTGTACTTTTCTATTATAAATGACCGGTTGTATGTTGGGTCATCGGGAATTGTTATTCCAGACGGCTCATTGTAATCTGATTGTGGGTCACTTAGGGCAGGAAAATACACAGGACCATCTAATGGCCCGTTTTAATTGGCCAGGAATTCGCGGGGATGTTCGCAGGTGGTGTGCGGCATGCCATGAATGTCAGCTGGTGAATCCACCAGCCAGCCTTTGATCGAGGTCCCCTTCAAAAAAATTGGTATGGATCTCGTCGAGCCACTAGAGCAGACAGCTCGTAGGGAGTCACTTTGTGTTGGTTCTGGTCGACCACACAACGTGATATCCGGAAGTAGTGCCTCTACGCAACATTTCAGCATGTAGTGTTGCGGAGGCACTCTTCAGAATCATCTCCCGAGTGGGGGGTTCCGAAAAAAAATCTTCACTGATCAAGGCACAACTTTTATGTCACATACACTACACAAGCTGTATTAATTAGTGGGTATTAAATCGATTCAGACAAGCGTGTACCACCCGCAAAAGGACATCTTGGTCGAATGGTTTAATCAAACCCTGAAAAACATGATTCGTAAGTTTGTGCACAAAGATGCTCAGAATTGGGATAAGTGGCTTGAACCCCTGTTATTCGCAGTGCAAGAGGTCCCGCAAGCCTACACAGTGTTCTCTCCATTTGAATTGTATGTGCATAAGCCTAACGGTGTCTTAGACGTCATGAGTAAAAATTGGGAGGAGGGAACTTCAAACAGCAAAAATTAAATTCAATATTTTCTTGACTTTAGAGCAAAACTCCACACATCACAGGAGAATTTGCAACAGGCTAAAGATTGTCAGTCCCGGCTGTATAACAGGGGAGCTCAGCTATGGGAATTTACACCGGAAGATAAAGTCCTTGGAAATTACTCTTAAAGTGGCAAGGGCCCTTTATTTACCACCTCAACCTCCTAAAACCATGAAGGGAGGTGGTCCCAGTGGCTTAGGCAAACAAGGATGTACCGGATAGGGAGGAGCTTGGGCTGGAGGTGAACTAAAAAGCCAATCAAGGCATCCCGTTCACTTGTGGAGACAACCTTTCACCATCACAAATCACAGACGTGGCCCGGATGCAAAGAGAATTCTCTGACATGTTCAAGCCCCTTCCCGGTCGTACAAACCTCATAAAACACCATATTGAAACAACCCCAGGGGTAGTGGTATGCAATCGTCCCTACCAATTTCCTGAGCACAAAAAAAAGTGGTTTGGGAAGAATTAAAGGCCATGCTCGATATGGGTGTAATAGAAGAATCCCACAGTGACTGGGTCAGCCCGGTGGTGCTGGTTCCAAAGAGCAACAGCTCAGTCCGGTTCTGTGTGGATTATAGAAAGGTCAATGCATTGTCTAAATGATGACGCTTATCCAATGTCTCGTATTAACTAACTGCTCAATCGGTTTCACGAGGCTCGCTTTTATTCGACACTGGATTTAATGAAGTATTATTGGCAGATCCCCTGAACACCAATGTCCTGCGAGAAAACTGCTTTCTCCACCCATTTGGCTTCCACCAAATCATAACCCTTCCATTCTGTTTGGGGCCCAGGCTATGTTTCAGCACCTTATGGACCTCAGCTCACATTTGTGTATCAACCAAATAAAAGGGAGCGCAATCATTTTGATCAAATAAAAACATTATTTGTAACACAAGTAACAACTGAATAGAATTATGATTGAATTACTTCTACATAAAGCGTAATGCCTTGAATCATGTCATAGAAGGAATATGTAACATATTATTTTTATACATCACCCAGAACTGATTGTTATTTGCAATAACACTGAATAGGCATCAAAAAATAAAAATGCAAAACACAAGGGCATTGAAAGTAACAAGCTCTTACCCAGTATAATATTTGTTACATGACTGCATTGTCAGAAATTCACTTTTCCATCAAGGGTCCAATAACTGCATTATGTATATAATTTTCAGGGGAATGTTTATGTTTATGAGGGCATTTATAAAAAAAAAATCATAGTCATTCTTTTATCCAAACCATATTTTATGTGAAAGCGTGTAATGCTACTCTTGAAGTAGAATTTTAAGAACAGTATAATAGAAGAACGGTATAACAGATGGTATAATAATAATCATAATTTTGTATTTTTAAATAGAATCAAGAGCATTATTTGTCCCTACATTTTGAACTTCAGGGCATTTTTTTGGTCACATTTGGGGGCATTTTTCAGTCTCTCCCTATCTCTTTTTAATTGCAACATATTTCCTTAGCTCACACATTAAAGTGAGCCATCAAAAAGGCATCACTATTGGCAACAGAAAAATAATTATTAGTCAATTAGCTGACAACACTTATCTGTTCCTAGAAGATTCTTAGCAAATCCCTTTAGCCCTGCACTCTCCAATTATTCTCTAAAGCTCAGGTTTACATCTTAATCTTAATAAAAGTGAATTACTCCCAATTAAAAGGTGTGCTACTTCTGTAAAAACAAAACTGTGTAACATGCCTTGGTACACAAATAACCTAAGTTTGTTTGTTGTCATATTTCTGAAATTTCTAAAATATGAGCTTTTATTAAACAAAAAATAAATGGAAAGACACATCTAATAGTGGAAATTAAATAACAGGTACATTGAGTGTCTTGTTCATCATTTCCATTCAAAAGCAATGAAATTTAAATTGTATAAGCCTATTTAGCAGAGACGGGCCACTTCTATTTAAATTAATGGAAGATATTGGAACCCCAACCAAGGAGCTCTAGAACCTAGCAGTCAACGGATGTAGAGGAAGTCCTGCATTACACGTAAAAGCCAATCACCTCTTGGACACAGACATCGGCTTTCAATCAACTCAAGAATGCGCAAGTGCATTAGCTATACAAGTTGTGTTTTTAGCTTACTTTTTGTGTTTTTAGAGAACTGTCTGACTTGACAATGCTAATTTACCTTCTTCCCTTTACTGCAGCCACTTACTCTCAAACGGGCCTACAGTGTGTAAAAATGTCACATCCAGTGATGTTGACTCAATGTTGATTTTAAATCAGCACATGAAAATAGCACAAAATATCCCTAAATTAACCACTTTCCTCTTACATTTTTAATTAATGGGTGCTAACATGGTCTTCTTTCATGTGTAACAGCAGCACATCTGTAACATATCAGAAATGCGGTTTAGTGTTTCGTGACCCTATAATAGTTAGTTTAAACCTGTGTAGATGTTGCAGTATTTTCCACCATATTGCGATGTGATCACTGGACCGACATCTGCGTGACATAAGGTGGGAAAGCGACAATGATCACGGTACAGCTGAGCGATGTCCACTGGGTCCCGGAGCACCTTAAACATGACATTACATACATTAGACATGTAAAGAGCCATGGAAACATACACACACAGAGACTTGAAAACATTCATCAAACATGCTTAGAGATATGATAACTGATTACTTGCATTAGACAGAAATTATATTAAACATTCATAGAGACATAAGAAATATATTGATAGAGACAAGAATATAAGACACGCATAGAGACTTGGGAACATTAGACACATAGTGACATAATGGCTTAGAAAATCAGAGATAAAGATATGATAACATTCACACGCACAGAGCCATGACAACACAAATTAGAAAGAGACACCATAATATTCATTACACACACATAGAGCCGTTATATCATAGAGTAGATTAGACATATATGACATAATGACAGCAGTCTGTACGTTCAAGTTTATATTGGTCTACTCTCGTCTTAGACACGGAAGTTATTTGATATGTGTTTCTACTGTTCGAATGAGCTGTATGTATTTACCTGCATTGTAAAGAGTGAAAAGTTCACACGAATTAAGTTGTTTTAAAGTATATTTCCGATTAATTTACCTTCGAGCCCATGACTGCACACAAAGAAATGATTCGGTGGAGAGCTGAAAACCAACAAACGTGCGAAAATGTCGGTAAGGGGGCGGGGCATAACTACACGGCACTTGTCTCCCATTGGTCAGTTGCAATGACGACTTCTAAAATCTCTCCAAAAAAAAAAAAAAAAAATGTAAAGAAAAAAAAACATTCACCTATAAAGGTTGTTTTTTGATGATATATATATATATATATATATATATATATATATATATATATATATATATATATATACAGTATATATATATAAGGCCCAATTTACCAAAATTCACTGTAAATAAAAATCTTGAATAGTTTATATATTATTCATTTACTTTAACAATACATTATTTAAAAAACAAATTATATTAATATTTGATCATATTGCACACTTCTAGCACTGTATACCACAAGCACAAAATGTTAATAGTACTGTTGCTAATAGCAGCTAATAATTCTTTCAAATCAGCATAAAATTATCTCTCTCTCTCTCTCTGGTATCTGAAATAAGTGTAACTGTCAAATTGTCTGTCATAGAAAAAGACAGTTTCAGTAGTTTTTCAAATCCTCTTTTATTTATTTTTTCCTGATTAAATTGTATTTGAGAGTCATTATTTCTTTCATCACACAACATGACATGTTACATCAAGCCTACTACAGGTATACACTAAAACAAACACAAAGTTTACAATGGTATATGGATACGCACTCACAACAGTGAATGTGATGTTTATTGTATTTCAAACATATTTCATCTGTTATATTCAGTATTTTATTATTAGTTTCCTTTTTTCTTTTCTTTTTTGTAAATACATATCACAATTTAAATTCCCCCACTTACAAATTATATGGAAGCCATATTCTCTTTTGTAAAGAGGAAGCTATTTTTGTCTGCATTAACAAACACAAGTATTGACCACAGACCTAAATTGTTCCTCTTTTTTTTTACATTTCAAAACAGTCCACATGAGCTAACCGCATAGACAGATTGATTTATTTGATTATGCATGTGTTTATTTGGTAGCTGTTTATATCATGATTCCCTTTTTTAAGAATTAATTTAAATTAAACAATAGTCTGTTCAGTTGTTTTACAATTTGCTTTAAATGTTTCATGTGCAGAAGTGTAGTAAAAATGTAAACAGTTTACAGATATTTTCATTTTTATCCCATACACATTATAGCAAAGAAAAATGGATGGGGTGGGGGTGGCGGGTTGGGAAAGGACTACTGCTTAAGGCCCATGCATTTATTGTCAGGATTTTTTTGTTTTTTTAGGCGATGACAGTGACCACAACATTGTATTTCTTTCTTTGCCTAAGCTTTTATTTTATTTCCTAACCCTAACCACTTATTCCTATAGGCCTATAAGTCTTTAGAAATATTCTGTCTGTTCTAAGATTAAAACAAACAAACTAACGAATGAATAGACAGTGGCAGGCCATGTCATACATTACAGTCAAAAGCCCTAATGATAAAACCTAGGGTGTTAGAATTAATGGCTTTCTCAGTATTGTAAATAAGCCCTTATAGCTATGCATATATCTCCCCTTGGTGCATTGATTCTGTTTTCCTGAGGTGAAAAGGATCAAACATAAAAATCATTGAGATTTGTCATATCTAATGATGGTTAATATTGTTAATACTGTATTTGTTGTGTGTTGTGGGGCAGTGGCCTGTGTGTTCTATACATTACTACATTGCTATATAACTGTGCATTGAATACTCTCTTTTGTACTATCCCATATACATTTTAATCCTTTTATACAACATTGTCATAATATTCATTGTATTTAATTGTTTAATAAAACTTGTTGATTTATGTAAAGTTATTTAGATCCTTTATTATAATAAATAAATAATAAAAATATATATATAAATAAATAAAATATATATATATATATATATATATATATATTTTTTTTTTTTTTTTTTATGACCGCACAGATGTTACTGCAGTGAGAGGTCAAAAAAAAAAAGTAAATATCTTTCACCAGTTGTCCTACTAGACCTTGCAATTGTAATATTATGTACATTATAATATTATGCAAACTGTAATATTATGCACAATTTCGTATGGCCTGTAAATAATGTCATAGAGCAAGGAACAGAAACTATAATTTAAGACCAGATCAGTGTGCATGAAACTAAAACAAAAAAACGTTGTTTTTGTTATGTATACATTTTGGATTTCATAAAAATATCTTTAATATAAGGCTCATCTAATTCTTTGTATCAGCTTTATTTTTCACCTAATTTGTGATACACTGTCTATTTTGTCATTTCCAATTAATAATTAGTGCATCAACAGGCAGCTAAGCATCATCCAGTATGGTAACACCCTTCATATGACCTCCATCTTACAACAATCATCTGTGGATGGTGAAAAATGGTTGTACTTTGTTAATTTCTATAGCTAATTATTTGCTAATTGGCTCCATGTCAAAAGTGTTAAGAAAATGCCACAAAATGGGAAGCATGCCACAAACATGGGAAAACAAAAGTTCCATCCAGATTGATTATTTACATTATAGTTGTTGACATACAAACAAATCAGTCACCTAAATAACATAATATTATACTACTACCCAACTATTCTTGGACTAGTTATTCTTTTGACTCACTACTCTGACAACCATTTTTTTCAAGCAAGAAGATCATTGCATAGAAGGTCTGAAAAAGTTGCCTCCAACTATTTTTCTTTTTTGTCTAAATGTTGCTTGAAATTTTTTGGAATGATAACAAATCTAGATGTATACTTACATCAAAAATCATTCACACAAATCATTAGAACGTAAAGCAGTATTAAGAATTTTTTTCAGAACATGCAATCTCTACTTAACTTGTAACAAGTTCCAACATTCCACTAAGCAACTCCCTTGTTTTTTTGTTTTGGTTTTTTTACTAATTACAATTATTTTAAAAATCTTTTAAAACATATCATGGCTTTGACACCTAAATTGTTATTACATTAAGAGACTGTGTATCACTTTTTAATCATAATGGGTATCATAATGACTTCATAGACTGTGATCCTGAACCCTACAGTAATGTTACAGCTTTACAGACAAATATCACTTTCCTGATCACTATTGTAAAACATCTAACAATTGTGCTCTTTACTGATCACCATCCACTATTGCTTTTGATCTATATTTATACAGATAAAACTTATAAACTCCAAAAAAAAAAAAGTTAAACAAGTAAAACCGTAACAATGACTTCAAAACCGCATTGAACAAATGAATAAACTTAAAACAGTTATACAGCTATAATAATAATAAAAGATTTTAATTCAAAAATAGAATTAAACTTTTTAGTCTGTATTTTTTATTTCTATGTACAAACAATGCGAAAAAATATATAGATTGTGAATAGAAAAATATGTAAATCGGACAACAAAAACAAACAAAAAATAAATAAACACCTACAACTGCCAATATCGTAAGGTGGTTGTAAAAATACCATCTTCAGTCTGGAACAGACAATGCCTTGGAACAGATGAAGAATAGATAAGACCTGATAGGTCAGAACCTGTAAATGATTCCCAAAATCCAAATGATTCTAAAGTAATGATGTCAGTCTCATATTTTGGGCTCATCCTAGAATTCCTTATGTCTTCTTCTTTATATTCCCTCTGTTCCAGTGTAAATACAAATCCTTATTTTCACTCTCATTGATATTCTGAACAGTATTAGGTCTTGGATTCCATGCAATTCGAGTCCACTTTACACTTTTAAAGCACAGAGCAAAAGGAAGGGGGAAGAAAACAAAAACAAAGAATAACAACAGCATTTTTTTCCATTCTGCAATGTTGAGTTAAAGGACTTAGCATAGAGACACATTTTAATAACTTTGTTCATGTTTTTCTTTTTTTTTTCTTGTCTAAATGTTATCAGTTGAAAGAAAAAAAAAATATTTTTTACAAATTTTAGGAAAAACCTATGAAGTTTTGCTAAATGTTCAAACATTGCTATTTCTTCCATTCCTGAGAGGGGAGTGAATTATGTTTCGCAAAGTAACATGAGAAATCTGGAATCACAGTTCTTTGCTAGTTACACGCTGTGCCTCTTTGACTGAAAATATGACTAAAACCTTTTTTGAGAAATACAGTTTAGTAACAAGCTCGTTTGAGGATAATCAAGCTACACAGAAATTTGATCTGTTGAATGTGTTAATATTATATATATTGTCATTGCTCTCCACTGTCATCATGTACTGTGTTCTGTAGGTCAGGTGGTGGATGCTGTTTGGAGCTGCAGTTGTCAAAGTTGGCTGTTAATATCTTTGGCTGTTCTGTTGGATTCAGAGCTTCCAAAAAAACTGAGAAGTAGATGGAATACACAGAAAGTATTAGAATCCAATAAATCTTTTCTTAAATAAATAAAATAAAAAGCTATATAAATGATAGTTTTAAGGCCACATTCACACTTATCTGTCACTTGAAAACTAAATTTTCAGTTACTTATAGTTTTCCAAACCATGTTGTTATGGAGAATGTTTTTGAAAGTCACCATTTTCATTAGTGGAAAATGCTGTTCCCTGCCTGTCGCTCACTCGATGTTGTGTGAACGAAGCAACATTAGGGGTCTTTCTTGAAGGCCTCGGTTACCTCTGAACTTGAGAAAAGGCCAATGAGAAATTGGCAGACAGAATTTGCATTTCCCTCCCCCAGACATACGGGTATAAAACGAGGGAATCGTGCATCTGTCCATTCAGATTTTTCTTCGGAGCTGAGCGGTTGTGTGTTCAGCAAGCTAGTGTTCCACTACTATTCCACTCCCCTCTAAGTGCATTGCTGTTGGATCCTACGGCACATTACCAGCGCCTTTCTCCCTTCTCTGCTCACCAGTGCAGTCCACACCCCTGAGTGCTCCGACAGTGTTTCCTTAAAGAGCAAATAGACCTGTTCTCATTGCGAGAACATAACCATGGCAACGTTGTGGTCATGGCTTTCTTTCCTCAGAGAGAAAGCCACTTCAGCCACCCCCTGCGCCGATTGTCCTTCCTACGGGATTGGGGCCGGCGTGGCTGGCAATGAAGGCGATTTGGGGAGTGTAGCGGGCTCGGTTTCGCTGGGCAAATCCCCATGAACTACCCGCCCCCCAGCATGCTCGTTTGCTTCGGTCCGGGTACGATGCAAGACCGGTTTGCCCCACGGCCAGTCTGATATCTCCCTCGGACCCGCGAGCTGGATGATGATTTCGCCGCTGCATTGGATAGCGTCACAGCGGCGTCTGATGCTGATGACTCGATTGGGCTGCCACCTTCGGGTCTACTCATCCAGTCTGAGCCTGATGCACAGATGTCCGCTATGCTTGCATAGCTTGCATCAGTTCTTCGGGTCAGGGTGCCACTCACAGACATGCACCCCCCTTGCCAGAGGTGCACGATGAGTTGACGAAGACGTAGAGGGCACCTTTTACTGCCGAAACAGTCTACCTTGCTCCTCCGCTTTCACTGCCCTCGATGGCCGAGTGGCCCCTCATGCTGTCTCCGCCCTGCATGCCATGGCCCTCCGGTCAAGGCACTTAAAAATCTGCACTTGAGTAATTCTGATCCTGATGTGCTGCAGGAACTTTCTCAACGCCCCCGTCTCCCAGTTCAGCTTAATTGGTGCTTTACTCCCCGTCGCTTACACTTCCAATCCATTACGCTGGCTGGCTGGGACCACCCGACTCGGCTACGCGATTTAGTTCACCAGGAACTCCCCCAACAGGGATGCGATCGAGCTGTCCCTCCAGCTGAGATGAATCCAGGGATCTACGGCCCTCAGTTCATCATACCCAAGACAGGCCGTGCGTGGTGGCCAATCTTGAATCTGCAAGTTCTGAACAGGGCCTCATACAGACTCCCATTCAAAGGTGCTCACGCAGAAACTTATTCTAATGTGTGTCTAGCATCTAGATTGGTTCGAAGCGGTAGAGCTGAAGGATGCATACTTTCACATCTCACTTTTGCCTCGGCACAGACCCTTACTACGGCTCGTGTCCAAAGGCCCGACATACTAGTACCAGGTCCTCCCCTTCGGCCCGGCCTGTACCTGTCCCCTCATGTCTTCACGAAGGTCACAGAGGCCGCCTTTGCCCCACTAAGGGAAGTGGGCATCAGCATACTTTATTTCCTCGACAACTGGCTGATTCTAGCTCACTCTCGAGTGTCTCTGTGCGCCCACAGGGACCAAGTGCTCAGGCACCTCAGCTGTCTAGGGCTTCAGGTCAACTGAGAAAGAGCAAGCTCCCAGGCCATGCCTGTTCCCCTCATAGGATCTCTTAGTGGTCCTTTTGGGCCTTCAGAGACCCCCTTCGAGCTGCTAGAGTCAGTCGAGCTTAGAGCCCTCTCCTTGAAGACAGCCCTCCTGATTGCGCTCACTTCCATCAAGAGGGTTGGGGACCAGCGAGCTTTCTCTGTCAGTGACACTTGCCTGGAGTCCAGTCTGGCAGATGCTCACGTCATCCTAAGACCTCGACCGTGCTACTTGCCCAAGGTTCCTACGACTCCCTCGGAGGTAGTGAACCTGCAAGGTAAGCTGCCCCAGGAGGAGGCAGACCCAGCCTTACTGCTGTGTCCAGTACGTTCTTTGCGTACCTATGCGGACCACACGCAGAGCTTTAGATGTTCTGATCAGCTCTTTGTTTTTGCTGTGGCAGACAGCGGAAAGGGGCATTGTCTCCAACAGCAGTTGCTCACTGGGTCTTCAACACCATGGCTGGCCTATCCGACCTAGGCCGTGTCTGCCCCCTTGCAGGTTCAAGCACACTCTACGAGCAGTGTGGCTTCTCATGGGCACTGGCCAACGGCACCTCCCTAGCAGACAGCTGCAGAGCGGCGGGCTGGGCAACACCCAATACCTTAACTAGATTCTACAATCTCTGGGTTGAGTCGGTCTCGTCCCATATTTTCTCAGGTCCGAGCACATAACTCGGTAATGCAGAACAGCTGACCGGGTGTTCCGCTTGCACATAGCACCCTTCCCCTCCACTGAGGTGATCACTGCGCTCTTCCCTAGTCCTCTGGTCCGCAAATTCAGTGGAGGAATTCCCGACCAGACCCAATACGGGTACGAACTACTCTGTACTGGAATAGGTCCTCCAATGGGTTTGGCCATCATGGATTAATCCCCCTGTATTTTCCGTGGTACGGTCACCCTGCTGGTAGTCCCCTCTGCCACACGGTTGCTGTGTTTGTAGCAACTCCTCCCTCGCTAGGTAGGATCTACCACCGTGCCACTTCCACATGTGATGGAAACCCATGTGACGTATTAACCACATTTAACCTCCCCCCAGCCTGGGCGGGATGTGGTCTCCACGGGGTCTTTACCCCCTGAAAGAATTGGAGTTGGAAAAGAACGCCTTCCCCAATGCGTTACATGGCCCGCTCCCGTGCTTGGCAAGTCGCTTTTGGGCTCAATACAAGTTAAGCTCAATTGACAGCATTTGTGGCATAATGTTGATTGCCACAAAAAAATATTTAGATTTGTACCTCCTTTTCTTTAAAAAAAAAAAAAAAAAAGCAAAAATCGAGGTTACAGTGAGGCACTTATAATGGAAGAGAATGGAGACAATGAAAGTGAACATGGCCAATTTTTGGAGGGTTTAAACAGAAATATGAAGCTTCTAATTTTATAAAAGCACTTGCATTAATTCTTCTGTTAAAAAGTGTGCATTATTTGAGCTGTAAAGTTTTAAGGTTTAGGGTTTGTTGACATTACATTGTCATGCAATGAAGTTGCAAAATTGGCTATAACTTTACACAGAAAAGTTTAGCAAGCAATTTTATCACACTAAAATCATGTTTACACGCATATCATTTATTTTTCATGGCTAAACTTTTAAAATAGTATTTTAAAATCAAATTGGACCGCATTCACTTCCATTGTAAGTGCCTCACTTGCACCAAGATTTTTTCTTTTAAAGAAAAAGAGTGACGAGTCAAAATAAATTTTTGTGTTAATCAATATTATGCACTGTCGATTGAGTTTGACTTGTATTAAAAACTTTGTATATTCTTTTAAGAGTACTGAAGCTGAGCTGTAGTCTCAATGTATTATTCTATACAAATTTATTAAAATAGGGATCAACAACCTAAACAAAGGTAATCACTAGTATGCGAGACAGAGAGAGAAAAATATTGTTATTAGAGAAAAAAAATGTATTAGACTAATCTCCATGATCTCCAGTATTTGTTATAATGGTGTCATCATAAAGCTCCTTACAGTCTGGCTTCCAGAGGGAACAGTGTTGTCTCCCTTGAATCATGACCCAGACCTTGAGTTGGTGAAGTCCTGTGATTCCATTGCTGTTTGGCTAGAAGAAGAAGAATTCCATTTAATTGTTGCATGTGATGGTTGTAAAAAAAAAACTGGTACAAAATTGACTACAAATAAAATAACAATAGAATGGAAAACAATAAAATGGAATTGAATATGATTTTGCTGTGAGAAGCATCTGTTTATGATATACCACAGTTCACCTGAATTTAAATAAACTAGCAAATAAAATATAGGAAAAAAAAAACTTGCATTAAAATAAATTGCAAAGCATTTAATTTAAATTGTTTTCTTACCAGAACAACCAGATTGTTTCTCTCCCTCTATAGATTTCATGAATGGCCTTTCCTTTCTCTTTAAATTAAAACATAAAAATGGAAACTTCATAGGTTTTTCCAGTGCAAAGCCTTTCAACATCTTCAGTCAATTTTTAGATGAACCTGAAATTAAAAAAAAAAACAATGAGAAACACATACACACTAGGCATGTAAAGATCCACAAATTTAACTAAACGATATGATGCAAAGCTTCACTATACGATGGTTTAAAAAACAGTGCCAAACAATGATTCACTTAAACATATTCAAGGATTCAGCATAAATGTCTTTTAAATCATAAATTATACAACAGTGTCTGGCATTGGAAACAAAAATGAAAACTCTATAATAAAGTATCTTAAACAGCACTGCATTTATATTGTTTGATTGTAATTACAATTTTCATTATTTTCTTGAGAAAAATACTCATAGCAGCTTTATAGAAAATCATGCCTTAATGTCTTTAAGCCCCCAGAGAAAAGACTATATTGACTGTAGAAAGGGAAAGAAACTAGAGGAACCTGACCTCTGGATTTATGATATACAGATGCTTGTCATATAATTAGAATATCATCAAAAAGTTGATTTATTTCAGTAATTCCATTCAAAAAGTGAAACTTGGATATTATATTCATTCATTACACACAGACTGATATATTTCAAATGTTTATTTAATTTAATTGCGATGATTAAAACTGACAACTAATGAAAACCCCAAAATCAGTATCTCAGAAAATTAGATTACTTATGTCCAATACAAAAAAAGGATTTTTAGAAATGTTGGCCAAATGAAAAGTATGAACATGAAAAGTAGGAGCATGTACAGCACTCAATACTTAGTTGGGGCTCCTTTTGCCTCTGGCATGGAGTCGATCAGTCTGTGGCACTGCTCAGGTGTTATGAGAACCCAGGTTGCTCTGATAGTGGCCTTCAGCTCTTCTGCATTGTTGGGTCTGGCATATCGCATCTTTCTCTTCACAATACCCCATACATTTTCTATAGGGTTAAGGTCAGGTAAGTTTGCTGGCCAATTAAGAACAGGGATACCATGGTCCTTAAACCAGGTACTGGTAGTTTTGGCACTGTGTGCAGGTGCCAAGTCCTGTTGGAAAATGAAATCTGCATCTCCATAAAATTGGTCAGCAGCAGGAAGCATGAAGTGCTTTAAAACTCCCTGGTAGACGGCTGCGTTGACCTTGGACCTCAGAAAACACAGTGGACCAACTCCAGCAGATGACATGGCACCCCAAACCATCACTGACTGTGGAAACTTTACACTGGACTTCAAGCAACGTGGATTCTGTGCCTCTCCTCTCTTCCTCCAGACTCTGGGACCTTGATTTCCAAAGGAAATGCAAAATTTACTTTCATCAGAGAACATAACTTTGGACCACTCAGGAGCAGTCAGGTCCTTTTTGTCTTTAGCCCAGGCGAGACGCTTCTGACGCTGTGTCTTGTTCAAGAGTGGCTTGACACAAGGAATGCGACAGCTGAAACCCATGTCTTGCATATGTCTGTGCGTGGCGGTTCTTGAAGCACTGACTCCAGCTGCAGTCCACTCTTTGTGAATCTCCCCCACATTTTTGAATGGGTTTTGTTTCACAATCCTCTCCAGGGTGCGGTTATACCTATTGATTGTACACTTTTTTCTACCACATCTTTTTCTTCCCTTCGCCTCTCTATTAATGTGCTTGGACACAGAGTTCTGTGAACAGCCAGCCTCTTTAGCAATGACCTTTTGTGTCTTGCCCTCCTTGTGCAAGATGTCAATGGTCGTCTTTTGGACAGCTGTCAAGTCAGCAGTCTTCCCCATGATTTTCATTAGTTGTCCGTTTTAATCATCACAATTAAAAGGAATGAACACTTGAAATATATCAGTCTGTGTGGAATGAATGTATACAAGTTTCACTTTTTGAATGGAATTACTGAAAATCAACTTTTTGATGATATTGTAATTATATGACCAGCACCTGTATGTATGTATGTATGTATGAGATAGAGATAGATAGATATATATATACACACACACACACACACACACACACGTAAGTGCAGAGTTTTGCATACCCCTTTAGTTTTAGGCCTGTAAGATTTCACACCTCTTTCAGAATGTATCCAAATATGAAATATTATACATTTTATGTAGTACTGCCCTTCAAAAGCTATATTACACAAAATGTACTGTAATTCACACAACTCATCCTGTTCAAAAGTTTGCATTCCCTTGGTTCTTGTGTTGCCTACTTTAACGTCAATTAATGTTTGCAACTTTTGTAATAGTTGTGTATGAGTCAATCAAATGTCCTAAGTGTCAAAAGGTGGATGTCTACATCTGTTGGGAAGAACACACATGTGCAGAAGATGCTGGAAAACCAAAGAATGTACAGTAGTTGGTGCATTTTTCTTAAGAAAATTGGACTGCTTCAGTGCTCAGGATAAAGCAGGGACCCATGAACAATAATTACACAAATGGTCAATAATCATGGAAAAAGTAACATACCACATTAAAGGGTTTGCTCTCATGCCTGGAGCTCTAAAGCTCATGTGCAGCCTCATGAATATGCACAGGAGATCAATGGTTGGTCAATAGTTTCACTTAATAATACATCAGGTTTAGGTTTGTTTCTCAACAAATCTTATCATTTTCCTTCAGAACAAGATATGAATCACATTCAATAATTTTTTAGACTTCTGAATTATACTTCTGTGTCCTTTTGAATCTTTAAGAGGTGGTCACCATAAACTGCCATTGTATGACATCACTGAGAACTAATATTAGCAGTGGGTTTTTCCAGTGTTTTTGATGTTCATCTGCATTGGAAATGTACAATGGCTCCAGCCTCGTTGTAAGCAAAGACTGAGATGCACTGTATTTGTTTATGGGCTGGTTATGTATTCTTACAAGAGTACCCTTTTGAAGCAGATAATACATTTAGTATAATTATAAGATTAATTTCATATGTGATAAAATAATATTAATAATAATAATAATAGGTACAGACCATTTTGCTCCTTTAGATGTAGGGGAAGATGCCCTCTAGGGTAAGATGACCCTAACCTTAACTTTTTCTCTTGACCATAGATGGCACTAAATCTCATCTCAACACCTTTACTGAATGGCTGTGATCCTCTTAATCTTGATATTTTATCTGAATATGAACCTTTTTTAGATTTATTCAATCTGAAAAAAAATAATTTAAGTTATTTTATATTATTTTGTGTTATTGGAAAATAGTGATCAGTGGCATACTCTTATTTTGAATATTAAAAGATTTTATGTCTATTAGTTCATGGAGGATTTGTGGACACAAATGTTTTTAGACCGTTGGAGTAAAAAGGAAAGGAAAAAATACTTTGAAGGTAAAGTTAGACCTTTGGTGTAAAATGCCCCCCTCAGAATTGGGGCATAAGGTTGTTTCTGATGTCATTGTTATTTAACATATCTTATGGGGTTATTGTTAAATACTTCAATTCAAAACATCTTCAAAACATGTTCAAACAACTTCTCAATTCCTTATAGCTTAATAGGCTAATTAAGTGGAATTCAATCTAAATTCTTAAGGGGGGTGTCTTACCCCATCTTACCCTACCGCTTTAGTTTTGAGGGAGTAATCTTAAAAAAAAAATTCCAATAGTCTTTTTTTATGAATACATTTGAATGTTTTCTGCATTAACCTTGATTCTTAGCTATCTATCTATCTATCTATCTATCTCATTATTTTCATTGTATTCTGGCCATGCAAGTACTCTGACTTTTAAAGAGAGCTTTTATGCCCTTGCACATTTGTAAAGTGCATGTAGTCAAAGTGCATTGAACATTGAATCAGTAAAAAAGTAATTAAACAAAAAGATCGTCTGAAAATAATGTTACACAATTATTCACAAGTCTTCAGCCTTTTCTCTTTATTTTACCTTTAAGATTGAAGAGGTTAACATTAATGTTACAATTCTCTATAAATTAATACAGAATTATCTTGTAGTATACATTTAGCTACTTTATAGGCCTATATACTTATGTATACATTTACAATGTTATATACATACAAATAACAAATAAGTGTATATAAAAAAAAAAAATACTACTACTACATGGTTTATATCGCAATCATATTTTTACAAAAGTTTATGACGTCATTACACTGGACTGTCGATCGGCAACTAATCACGGCATTGCAGATCATTTTTGAGTATCGTAAATGTGACCTTGTCTATTAATACAGTTAGTTATTATCTCAGACAACTCAGTCAAGTTATTCTAATGATATCAGCTCATGCATATAAAGAACAGAATTAGCTAGAGAGGAAATACGCCAGATCTTCTCAGATGTATTAAGTGATACGAATCACAGGCCCATGACATAATAAAAACAACTGTGGAAATAATCTACTCTGGTTTTGTTAAAGCTACCCTATGTAAGATTTTTTATTTTTTTTGGTTAGAAATTACACCAACAATCTGTCTTCCAAACCAAGATTTGGCCTTACCTCGATTCCCTATGGTAAACCTATAATAATCCTTTCTATTTTAGAGCCATTGGGACGGATCTGGCAGGAAATTGCATATTCCATCATTTGTCTGTATGTATAGGTCATGTCTTTAAATGAAGGAGGTCCAGAGCTTCAACAGCGCGTGTATATGTGCAGCAAATGGTGTGGAAGTTTGAAGCTGAAAGCTTGTTGCCACGGTTTAATCTTAATTCTTTGGATTTAAAACTGAGTTTTTCTTGCTTGATAGGCAAGATATTTTATTGGTCCCATAGATAACCAAGTAGCTCTCTTAGCACAGCAGTTCATTAGTTAGAGTTAGCCACTCTAATGGGGCATTTCATTATTGATTGTGATACTGCAGTGCTTTCAATTTCATTTTCGATGAAGGAAGGAAAGACAATGGACATGTTTTTACTTTATGCTGGTAACAATGCCAATCTCTAAACCAGTTACTACATTGGTCTATTTGCCTGCTAAGTTATAATAGCTTCCACCAGTGATGGACTGGCCATCTGGTGCACCGGGACATTTCCCAGTAGGCCGGTCAAGCACTGGGCCAGTTAAATGCCCCACTCTTATTAAGCACTGCCATTTACTGCTGAAATTAGAAAACACCAAATACTCAAAAGTATGACAAAACGCTGCTACCTGATCAAACAAAGCAATATGAGAGCAGAGCGGGACCAACCCTCCTGCACAGCATATCCACGGGCACAGCGCAAGAGCCAAGTGGAACCTGACCTCCTGCACAACTCATCCACTGGCTACAGAGTTTTCCTCTGTAAATGTTCAGTTCTAAATAACTTTAAATGGAAAATGTTAACTACATTAAGATCCTGATGAAAGAGAATTATCAGTTAATTAGTCTGTGACAAGGAGGAGTGCATGGAAGGGCGGCACACCTGGTGTGGGGTTGCCCAATCAGCGGGAGAGAGATAAAGCAAGAGCCGGGGACAACAGAGAGAGGGAGAGAAACACATGTGGCCGCTCTTTGTGTGTGTTTATGTTGCGGTGTTGTTAGTTTTATGTTCTGTCTGATTAAAGTTCATTGAATATGGATCTGGC
This sequence comes from Moxostoma hubbsi, assembly GCA_032164185.1. Taxonomy (NCBI): domain Eukaryota; kingdom Metazoa; phylum Chordata; class Actinopteri; order Cypriniformes; family Catostomidae; genus Moxostoma; species Moxostoma hubbsi. The sequence continues at coordinate 4,718,175 of JAVLUX010000046.1, forward strand.
TCCCGCTTCCTCCTTTCCCAGACGAACGGAGATCTTTCACAAAATCCTACTGTCGTAGCCTAACAAATTACTTTTTACAGATTTTACTCGTTAATATGCGTAAATTCACATAAGCTTCCCAACTGAATGCTTCACAATCAAAATGTACATTATGAGCAGCTGTGGCTCAGATGGTAGCGCCGGTTGGCCACTAAATCACAGGGTTGGCGGTTCAATTCCCGGCCCACATGCTGAAGTGTCCTTGGGCAAGACACTGAACCCAAAGTTGCTCCCAATGGCAGGCTAATTTAAGCCGAGCGAGTTGGGATTTAAAATGTAGCATCATTATGTCTATGTAATCATTGCCTAATTGTGTAATGCTATTTATTTAGAAAAAAAAAATTCAATAAGTCAAAACACCAGAAGATATGCTACTTCCCTGATTAAAAGATATAATTTTTTCAGATATCTGCCTTTTTCCCTTGCCTTATTTTTTGAGGAGAGGGAGCAAGTTTTGATGTCATTAGTGACATTAATTCTGAAAAGGAAAGGACCGGTCAGTAGTGACTAGGCAACTGGCTTGAAACCAGTGGGACTGTTGGTGAGAACAGATCAGTCTAGTCAGGTCAGGTTTCAGAGTATTTATTGTACATCCAAGCATGCATTTATGGGAGTTTGTGAGTGTGGATTCTAAGAGGAAAGAAAAAAGGAATACAAGGTTTAGGTTCCCAATACTCAAAGCCTCCTCAGGGAAATAGCATCTGCAAATGTTACATTAAACTAGGAGACTCACAGGCAATAAACTTAGGTAAACTAATCTAAAAGGTGCATGAATCTACCATCTACATATACCACAATCCCAACAAATGCATGTCTGAAACAAGTAAAGCACATGCCTATCTAAGCAGACAATGACAGTGCTGAAGGCCAGCTAAATCTTCAAATATAATTTAAAATGTATGTAGCATGAAAATGAGAAGCGCATTTAGACCGAACTCAAGTTATACAAAATAATCTTTAAAATACAAAACATAAAAGGCACTTACATGGTCAATTACACACACAAAATACAGGATAAGGAGTAGAGATCACAGTCCTCTGCACGGTTCAACAAACAAGAAAACGAAGAAGAATCTGTGACCACAGGTGCCATTAATGAGGCCTGTGAGGATGTCCTGATTGGCCTGAGATTGAGTGGGTCCATCATCTACTCAGTTTGCTTAAATTAAGACTTGTATTAAACAGATGACTAACACTGGCATTGTATTCATGCTGTTTAGCCAGAGGGGAATACCTCTCGGGTACTGGCAATTAACATTTGCCATGATGACAATGACAAGATGTTTGAGGTAAAATTTCTAAACTTTAGGCTAAATATTTTCTGAATAAATGAGCAAAATCCATCGTGTTTTCTCCCTGCTCTCTCCCTTCACTGATAAACTTTTGCAGCCATGTCACTTCACATTTATAACTATATTTAACTTTTTTTTATAAAATTCTGGTTTGGGAAATAAACACCCTTTGACAAAAACACTGTACTCAACCAGCTAATCCAGGTAAATCGTGCACACACACACACACACACACACACACACACACACACACTGACATGGACAATGGAAAGCATCCAATAGTTAAATATATCTGTGTGCAGCAATCACAGGCCAAAGCACCATGGCTTTCGGTGCAATGCAATGTGGACATAGCAACAACTCATCATTCATGTAAACTTGGACCCTATTCTTACAATGAGTAATAGATATATGCCACCATTCTAGTTTGACTACAACTTCACAAAATTTTCCATCAGCAGTGTCTAAACAATTTAAGCAATGTGGGAAATGTAAGAGAACTTTTTCAAAGTCTGTTGTAAGTGCCACACTTCCTGCTGCCAGTTGGTGGTGCTATGACCGTGACCCACAATAGCCACATCCATGTGATTAGCCCTCAATTTTAATCTAAATCACACAAAACACACAGAAGATATGAGACACTTTTGTTTGCCTATTTTTGCCATTAATTTAGTGAATCACCATGGCTACCCTGTTAGATATTTAAAAATCTGTTCGAAATTTAGTATCTTCGATGTCTTAGCATAATGTTGGCTAAATGTTGTGACATTCTCATGAATCACCATTCAGAGAATCAATCAGTTATTCAATCAATCTATCTATCTATATCTATTTTTAATTCTAATTTTAAAATTTTTGCTAACTGATTAATTTGAAATTTTTGCTGTAATTTAATATACTTTTTAATTGAAAAAAATCTGTAGATCTAAATATTATATTTGAATTAAGTTATTTACCATTTTTATTTATCGATAAATAATGGATGTTAAGACAGTCTATTTTAATATGAGCACAGAAGCCATTTAGGCTTGTAATTTCCTTGCAATTATGTTGTTGCATTTTTTCTCTGTTCACTGTCAAAATAAATTAAGTACATTAACTTTGAGTCTGCATGCGTTATTCATATGCACAACTGTTTAAATAGCCTCTAAATTAATGGGCAAATGAGGACATAAATTAGGTTAGAATACTGCATTTTCGTCCATAGAATAATTATTCAAAGCATAAATTACCAACTGGTTACCAACAAACAACTATTTGTCATAGTTCCAGCATTTGTGCCAGCTCATACTTCATGTCTCACAGGAGGAGCCAGCACGCAATCAGCGTTTCCATGGGAACGGTGATCGATTTTGGGGTGATACTGATCACAGCAACGATTTACTTGCCCGATCCATCTGCTCCATAAGGTGTGCCTTATCTTGACATTGAGAACTTCGTTAATAAAACCATTGAACCGTCATCTCTGTTTTGGGGTCCTTTGTACCCCCCGTGACACTATTACACTATTATACTATACATGACCTTGCCCCAATGTTATCATAACAGTCTGGCACCGTTCCAAAATTACGTTGCGGCAATGAATACAGGAATTTCACTTTTCCGGTTGTCACAACATAGGCTAATCAGTTAAATTGCAACTAAAGTTTTGTCATCAAATTAGGCTGATTTTAAGAAATGACATGTAATTTGTCTCGCTGGAATTACAAAATGGCTTAATTTGATGCTGCTTTTCTCAAATTTTGCAATGCAATTTGCTGTATTTTTTTTAGGGTTGTTTTTTCAGTAAAAACTCACAACTCATCATTATATACCTCTAATTGTGTTAATTACATTTTAAATGCAATTACATGTAAATATGTTAGTGCATAATAAATTAATATGCAGTTAGCAACCAATTCACACAAAAATCATACATTTAGGTGAAAGCTGTGGGTATTGAAAGACCCTTAATTAATTTTGTATTCTAATTTTCTGCCTCAGAGAATACAATAAAATGTATCTGAGTTTAAAATTAGTTTAAAATAGACGTACAATAATCTGTAAACTACAAGCACAAATGAGGATTAAATAAATATTAGCCTACGTGACAGTCAAATAATAATACCAATTGACATTTTAAAAACACGTCCACCCACGAAAGCCAAATCCAAGGATGTCTAATACCAAGAAAAAGCTATCTAATAATATCTGCGTTATAAATTTGGCTGGCAATAAATTTTGTTTCGTCCGGGTACACGGTTAACTTTCAAAACTTGACCCGACACTGAATGCTCAAGCAGCCTAATTTACACTTTAAAAAAAACTCTTGTGATGTTTCTATAATAATGCAAAAAGCACTTACCAATTTGCTTGAAGTGAAAATCAGCCCTCCTTTCCTGTTTAATTAATCAATCACACGATCATGCAGAACATCTCCGGTTTATAAATTCATATAAGGATCTCTCTCTCAACGTCAATACCACCAGTGACAGCCGACTCATCAGCAAGGTCTCGCGCTCTTCGCTTTTAAATTACTTACATCGCTTAAAGTGTGATTGCGTCACTCAAAGCCTGGACTGGGAAATATCCTAAAGACCACACCCACAAGAAAAAAAATGTATCAATCTGATTGGCTGATGAATCTGACAATCTGACTTTAGACGCCTATTCACTGTGACTACAGTGTTGAAGGATTCTGTGGAAATTCTGAAGGCCTGACGGGGTGGAGCTCAGACTCACGTGCTGCTTTGGCTAAGGAGCATGGCTTCAGGCATGAGATTTGTGAAAAATTTGTCACACTTTGCTTGTAAGCATCGAGGAATAAATTCTGATTGGATAATTTTTTTTTTGTTTTTTGCTATTTTTTTTGTAGATTAATTAGGAGTGGAAAGCGATTGAAAATACATATTCAATGAGAATGAAAGGATGAAAAAAATATGTATTTATTAGGCATGTTACACCACCAGAGGAAATTGAAACTGGCCCTTTGCCACTGGCCATATATGAACAAATGCAATTAGAATTCATATATTTGTGAATTTATGTACAGTGTTTAAAAAACATGCTACATATAGGCCTGTGTGTTTTTTGTTATCAATCCATGCATTATTTCGGTCAATGCTCTGGCTTTGTTGTGTGTTCAAGTGTCACATTATTGTCAAGTTAATAGCTTTTATTGACATGAAAATTTAGTTTATCTTCTAACCTTTTCAGTTAGATCAGATACAGTTGTTAGATGGGGTTTTAAGCTGTTATATGATGTAACAATGTGCCACGCTCCTGTTTCACGTTATTTATTTTCGAGGTAGATTGTGAAAAAAGTACATGCATTCATGAAACAAGACCACACGTGTAATAGACACGTGTGAAATTAATGTGAACAAAGAAAAATACATCGAACCCCAAGTACTTTTACACAAGCGTAAGAAAACTGTGAAGTTTCTTTTGTTTAATATTCATTGTATTTTTACATATTTTTTGTTAAGGACTTTTATTTTGGTGTTGAGTCCTCAGAGAGGATGTTGTAATGAGAAGCGGGAGAGGGAGAGAGAAGATACAGTGTGTGCGAGCGTGGAGTGTGGTGTCTCTGCTCTCCAATTCTAACGCTGCTCAATAAAAGTTGTTAGCCGTCAATAGTTCAAGTCCATCGTCTTCATTGATACTGATCAATCCACGGACAGCTAAACCCCACGCCTTACAAAACCAAAAATTGTTTTTAGTCTCTCCTACTGTATTAATTTTTTAAGGGAATGTTAGGGATTCTTTGCATAAATGTGGGTTTTTGTGTCTCATTATCAGCACATAGGCTGAAGATTAAACGTGAGTTGTTATGTATGTGTGCTGTCTGCGGTGCTGCGAATGTTTATAATGATACACCGTTAATATGTAGATTATACAGCAGCTGCAGTATATCTGGAATGGTTGCGACTGCTTCAGACTTTTTGAGCATTAGATTTGCCGCTGTCAAACATAAAGAAAAGAGATGTGATTACCATAACAACATAATACATTTGATAACTTCATCTTTATGTGACTATTGTCAGTCATGAGATCGTGTATGTCAGTGGAGAAGTAGCCTACATAAATCATCATGGATAAAACAAAAAGTCTGACTGAGTGGTCTAGTGGTTGCCTAATTAATCAACCCACTGCATAAGAGTTTAAAGGTTCTAATCCGTCCATATAAAACGATATGTTTTAATTAACAAAGATTGCATCCGCACCCCATTTGATATATATATTGAGTGGGGATCACTGATCTATTTATTTATTTATTTAATTATTTTATTAAACATTAGACAAACATACAACAAATTACAACAACATGACATCCAAAAAGATACCAATCAAGGTATTACAAGGTTAGTTTACAGTAAAAGAGCAAAAAAAGTAGTAAAAAAGAAACATAATTAAAATAAAAATAAAAAGGGGTAAGACTATTTGTAGATATAATAACTTAAAAGAAAGTTAGAAACCACTGGTACTACTTGGTACTACTTAAAAGAAAAACAGTATATAATAGTTCACTATTCAATTAGCTTCAAATCTTTGGCAAATATAATTGTATCACTACATTTTTGGTTATCAATACATTTAAGAGACTCAATATACAACTGAAAATCAGCAGGGGACCACTGATCTATATATATATATATATATATATATATATATATATATATATATATATATATATATATATATATATAACTGGATTGCTCATGATGTCACAACAGTGAAGCTACTGCGCCGCCATCTTGGTATTCCCTAACGTTCTGTATTCCTATGGGGCTCAATGGGAAATCGTCTGTTTTGGTGAGTATTTTTTACCTATCCAGTCACATTAAAAAAAAAAAGTCTGCATATACTGCACCACAATGCAATCTTCCTAAATATGTAATTAATTATTTATTTGGACTCTCATTTCCCCCCCTGTTTATTCTAAGTGTGAGTGTGTTACGTTACTCTTTATTGCAGCATCATTACGTTGAGCAGCGCACGTGTTACCTCAATAGAAAAAAGTTTAAGAAATTGAGGTAAGATATCAGTAGACAATTTCAAATATAATTTTTGCAGGCTTTAAAGTTATTATTCTGAATACATAATTATGCTTCGTAGCTTTTGTTTACGTTGAACATACATAAATTTATTAATTTATTAATATTAATAAATTAATATTAGCTACGCAGCTAACGTTAACTTAGGAAAATAACCACAATGAAGAACAGTAACTCACCAAGTTAGCTTTTTTGGTCAAGTTGAATATCTACTTGCAGATCAACACCGGTTACATACGAATATAACGTGGGCTTGCATGAATTATCTGTGTGTGTGATTTGTACGAATCCTGAATACGGCCCAGCTCACAGGCATAAATTCTAAAGTGGTCAATTGGAATTGACGAGGAGCAGGACTGGACTGGTAATCTGGCATACCGGGCATTTTTCCTGTGAACCGACGCACTTTGGGGCCGATCGGGGTGGACTGGCCTTCGGGAGAACTGAGCGGGCCGCTGTGTCGGCCGCGATAAGCTAAAGTTAAAATGAGCCGCCGCGTCTTCCCCGCCGTTTGGATTTCAATAAACATCCCACTGAATGTTAGATAAAACTGGAATTGGTTTGCAACAGGAGGAAAAGTTGCATGAGGAGACAGTTGTCAGCCTGACTTCACTGAAGAGCCGTTTTAACAGGTAAGAGAATAGACAACAATAACGGAGTAAAACATATTTAACTATCAGTTTCTATTTGCAATGAAGTTACTTTTGCAACATGCAGTGTAACAAGTCAAGTCTTATAAAATCCCAGTGTTTCAGATAGTTATAACTTTTAATATTAATAGAAAAGTTGACCCAAACATGTAAATTCTGTCATAATATACTCAACCTCATGTCATCCAAATCCATGTGACTTTCTTTTGCAGAACCCCCAAAAAGGTATATTGTATTCCATATAAGGAAAGTAAATGGTGAGCAAAATAGCTTGTTTTGGTCACCATCGACTTTCATTATATGGACAAAAACATTCTTTAAAATGTCATCTTTTGTGTTTCACAGAAAAAGTCATACAGGTTTGGAAGGAATAAATTAGGGTATGAAGTTCACACTAAGGGTTAAGTATCTACTGGTTAGTTTATAAACAAGTCAGTTCTTAATTTGGTTGCACCACCTGTTCTTAAGGCAAGTCTTAACTAGTAAGTAACTAACTAACTTAGGCCTAACTAGTTTCATTATTAGGTTCCTACCTTGTGAATTGTTTTGTTAAAAATACGTATGAAATTTCAAAAAGTGACAACAGCTTGTATCATTATTAAAAATGCAATTTCATGACGTCATATAAATTGATAAAATGTGAAATTTTTTAAAGCTAAAATTATATTAAAATCACAAAGAAAAATATATAAAAATTGCAATATACTATATTGCGTGAATATATATGAAGTGTCCCCCCTCAGTTTGCTTAATATAATTTTTTAGGTATATTATGCTTACATGTTGTCAAAACTGGCGAGTGAAAACAAATGTATTAGCCAACGACGCTTCTTTCTCCAACATGATCGTAGAGGGTTGAAAGGGTCTACTAAATGTACTAAAACTGCAAAATGCTGCATTTTAAATACTATTATTACATGCGGATTAATGACAGCACAAAATTTACTGATAAAACAAAAATTGCCAATCAGAATTGGGTAATTACAATGATTCGTATTTTGTGTGGCCAAATGAGAAATGGGGGGTTCGGTTCACTGGGGTTGCAGCCTTCTTTTTTGTCCTTTGCTGATCACATGCTTGTGTGTTGAAACTTGACAACGGGCAACTCATCCTGAAAACTACACTGTTTGATATATATTTAGTTTATACGTAGGGTTTCGTCCTACCGATGTTTAATCGTGCAATGCTCAAATATTTAGGCTAAGTTTAAACTTGCGTATTGCTGGTGCAATCGGCCCCTGATCTTTATATCAAACTTTTCTTTTTTTCTTCTTTTTTGCAGTACAAGTTTGCCCAGAGTTTTCCAAAGCCGTTTGGATTGTGATGCAGCACGTTTCCTTGGCAATGAAGTGGAGCCTGATGTTTGTGCAGCTTTCTGCAATGCACTTTTGAGTATGAAGATGTGATTGTTGTATGGTTCTATAGGTTGAACATGTGTGCCTCAAGTTCCTTGAATGCAGATCCACCATGGAGTTCCAGAACCTTCTCAGCTGTCTTGCAGCCTTTCAGGACGCTGACTGACGGTCTTATAAATCCACCTTGGGACTTCATGTCGATCAGTGTGTTCATCTTGGGAAGAGCTCTCGACTCTGAGTGCTGATAAACAGGTAGTGCACAGAATCTTCTTCATAGTTGTTTTAACTGCAAATCCTGCTGTGTGCCCCACCACAGCCTCTTTGAACATGGACAAGCTGGGATTTAGCATACAGTGATGTTTTTCCCTGTGTCTTCTGTTTCAGGCTGAATGTCACTGCCTGAAATGCCATCATAACAGAAGACATTGCCTCCAGTATCACTGTCCGGTGGAGAACAGTTGCCACTAGCTCTGATGAGCTTGATGTCTTGCTACCGTTCTTTTGAAAGCTGACTTGTTGTTAAATCCATTAGCAGATTTGTTCCCACATATCTGCACATTTTTATTGTATTGTTCAGTTTAAGTAAATTTTTGTGGGTACTTGGAAACTTTTGTTATTGAACAAATAAATCTGTATTATTTCCTTGAGTGTGCATATGTCAATAAACTTATTTCTGATTATGATTTAAAAGATCAGGCGTTTGTTGAAATAATTAAATGCTCACAAGCTGATATGTACATATTCCAGAAATGAATGCAAATGGATAATTCCGTCAAGTAAAGGTAAATTCATGTATGTGTGTGTGTGTGTGATGGTGTTTTTTTTTTTTTTTTTTTTTTTTTTTAATATATATATATATATATATATATATATATATATATATATATATATATATATATATATATATATACACACACACACACTCACCTAAAGGATTATTAGGAACACCATACTAATACTGTGTTTGACCCCCTTTCGCCTTCAGAACTGCCTTAATTCTACGTGGCATTGATTCAACAAGGTGCTGAAAGCATTCTTTAGAAATGTTGGCCCATATTGATAGGATAGCATCTTGCAGTTGATTGAGATTTGTGGGATGCACATCCAGGGCACGAAGCTCCCGTTCCACCACATCCCAAAGATGCTCTATTGGGTTGAGATCTGATGACTGTGGGGGCCATTTTAGTACAGTGAACTCATTGTCATGTTCAAGAATCCAATTTGAAATAATTCGAGCTTTGTGACATGGTGCATTATCCTGCTGGAAGTAGCCATCAGAGGATGGGTACATGGTGGCCATAAAGGGATGGACATGGTCAGAAACAATGCTCAGGTAGGCCGTGGCATTTAAACTATGCCCAATTGGCACTAAGGGGCCTAAAGTGTGCCAAGAAAACATCCCCCACACCATTACACCACCACCACCAGCCTGCACAGTGGTAACAAGGCATGATGGATCCATGTTCTCATTCTGTTTATGCCAAATTTTGACTACCATCTGAATGTCTCAACAGAAATCGAGACTCATCAGACCAGGCAACATTTTTCCAGTCTTCAACTGTCCAATTTTGGTGAGCTCTTGCAAATTGTAGCCTCTTTATCCTATTTGTAGTGGAGATGAGTGGTACCCGGTGGGGTCTTCTGCTGTTGTAGCCCATCCGCCTCAAGGTTGTGCATGTTGTGGCTTCACAAATGCTTTGCTGCATACCTCGGTTGTAACGAGTGGTTATTTCAGTCAAAGTTGCTCTTCTATCAGCTTGAATCAGTCGGCCCATTCTCCTCTGACCTCTAGCATCAACAAGGCATTTTCGCCCACAGGACTGCCGCATACTGGATGTTTTTCCCTTTTCACACCATTCTTTGTAAACCCTAGAAATGGTTGTGTGTGAAAATCCCAGTAACTGAGCTGATTGTGAAATACTCAGACCGGCCCGTCTGGCACCAACAACCATGCCACGCTCAAAATCAGGAGATTGTCTTGACCAGGACCACACCCCTAAATGCATTGAAGCAACTGCCATGTGATTGGTTGATTAGATAATTGCATTAATGAGAAATTGAACAGGTCTTCCTAATAATCCTTTAGGTGAGTGTATATATAAAATATACACACATACTGCATATGAACTGCTTAAATGAGTTCACATTTACTATATAATTAGTACAAAAAAAGAGTTAATGTTGGCAAATTATGCAGATGTATAATTTGTCAACATTATGATCAATGAGCATCAACAGATTTAAACTATAAAGGCAGAGAAACATTGCATCCTGTAACAATCTGCAGATGTCGCTATTGGATACTTTTGCTTTAAAAAGGGGGTATTAATATGTTCTGAATAAAGCAGCGGCTCATTGTTGCTTATCGCGGCCCATTCGGCACATTCCGGTTCTCCCGATGGACATTCTGCCCCTGATCGGCCCAAAAGTACGTCAGCCCACCGGGAAAATGCCTGGTGTGCCAGATTGCCAGTCCAGCCCTGCATGTAGTGAAGCCCTCCTAGCTGTGTGTGTGTGTGTGTGTGTGTGTGTGTGTGTGTGTGTGTGTGTGTGTGTGTGTGTGTGTGTGTGTGTGTGTGTTTTATATATTCACTCGTGTGTCTGTGTGTGTTTAATTTATTTACACACACATTTGTGTATATACCAAAACACACACACACACACGTTGGGTTTCCATGTTTTATGGGGACTTTCCATAGACATAATGGTTTTTATACTGTACAAAATATATTCTAAACCTCGCACGCACGCACACACAAATATTGAGAGATAAAGAAATAAAACTGCACAGAGACAGACGCGCCCTGATTGAACAATATTTTTCGCGCTTCATTCGAAACAACCAATCACGCTTTCGCTCTCCTCTCTCACATCCACGGATTTCTCCCAGGGTTGCCAGATTGGGCGGTTTCCCGCACAATTGGGCGGTTTTGCAATATATTTTGCGGGCAAAAATGGGTTTGGGCGGGTGGATAAAAATTGGGCTGGTTTTGGATCAGTTCGGCGGGTTTTTGTAGCCGAAACACCGGCACTTCAGATCCTTCTTTCTGCGACCCTTTTCAGCAGGCAGCAGTCTCACTCTAACACACACACACACACACACACACACAACGGTTTTGCGCGGAGCGTGCGCGCGCACTGCATGACATGGAGGCGCGGGCGCGAACACTTGCGTTTTCCTATCAACAGTGGAAACAACTTAAAATATTGTATCATTTCTGGTCATACAGAAAATAATAATACATCATTCGCAACTACTTTTATTTGTGTAAACTCACAATAACAAGAAATCGTTGTGCTTTTGTAAAATAAAATAAAACAATCAGGCGCGCTTTCATGATCTCCGTGAACTGGAACGCGTCTCAAAAATGAAATGAAACAAAATATAGGGCATGTAGGCTAAAGCTTGAAATGTCCACTTTTAAACAAACATATTCGAATCGAAAGCAAATACAGTACGTCTGACCATGAATTTCTCTCTTTACAGTGGAGATGGAGATATGTTTCCAGCCGACACTGATTTAGAAAACACAAGTTTATTAATAAACAATTAAAATGCCTCGGTATTTTTTCAGACACATTTATTATTATTAGTCTATAAATCACCTAAACCCTAAATCACCTCTCTGTGGTTCCAGAGGCTCTTCTCATTCAGCACTGCGGGACAAATATAATTTCCGGGTTTGGCCTTAGAAAACCAGTAAAATCCAAATTTTTTCCATATTAATTTGTGAATATTTTAAAATGTTTAATAAAGGGGCAAAAAGTCATAAACAAATATCTGAAAATACGTCAATATTATTATTATTATTATTATTATTAGCGCAGCATTTAGTGTAGGCTATAACGTACAGTTCAAATTACAATTTTGGTGTTCAACTTTGCATTTTAAAAATACAACAACCGTTCATTTTTCGTTTTTCAATTACATTATGAAGGAACGAATGTTTAATTAATTCTTGTAACTTACTATTTTTAGATAAAGGTCTGTATGGCGAGTTTTATGACGTGTGTTATCTTCCTGTTTGCCTTCTGTAATGTTAGTTGAACTGTTTATAATATAAATTGTAATGGCACTATTTTGGTGCCGAAAATGGAGTTTAACCTAGCTGGAATGGTCTACTGTGATCCTGTTGTGATTGTTTTTTTATTTGCTTTTTAATGCGTCTGTAGTCTGAACCAGTGGTTTTCAAATATTTTGATGCCAAAGACCTACCAAATATAATGAAAGGGACCCTTTCCTTTTTTCCACAAAAATGTCGATTTACCTGTATTTGTTCAAATCTATAGCTGTCAATAGAATAAAATGACTTTAATTGTTCTGCAGAACACAAAAGAGAATATTTGTTTGAATATGTTAATGTCTATATAATGAAAGTCAGTAGTGACTATTGAAATTGTAATACAGGTTTATAAAGTTTGGAACGACATGAAGGTGAAAATGTAACAATTTTCAGATTTAGATGAACTTAAAATCTTCTTAAAATAATGATTGTTTTTTTTTTTTAAACAGTAATGAAAGTTATCAAACTGTTTGTATTTGGAAATTTGATTTAATATTGTTACATTTTAAACTTGACAGTCTTAAAATAAAAAATAAAAATCTGATATAACGTTTCCAATAAATCTTAGACTTTTGTTGCTTTTAATTGTTTATAAACAACAATATAGTAATTGTTGTCCTTTTCCATCTTAGATTTGACACACCAGTGGACAGTGGATGATGTATGCAGCTGGCTGCAGAAGAATGGATTTAGTGCTTTTGCATCAGTTTTCATTGGTGAGCTAACTGGACCAATGCACTAATTACTCCAAATACATAAAACATCTGCAGCTGTACCACTAAAGTGGTAGTAACTTTCAGAGAAGGGTGTGCCTCAGTCAGCTCCCTAGTTCAGTAGTCAGGGCACTGACCAGGGATTTGGCCATTTTAAATGGGTGTCCCAATGTCAAAATCGTTTCAGAAAATCCCACAATACCCTAGGGAGCATCATTGCTCACTATGTTGTTTCCTTACCAGAAATGACATCATGTCTTCTGAAGTCTCTCACATCTTTAAAAGACAGGCACAAGCTTTGTTTTCTGTTTAAAATAGATTTTGTTTATAATATCTTTAATTCTTAATGTTTTTGAAAGCAAATTCAATCCTTTAAATATTATTTTTTAGAAGATTAAAAAATTAACTCCTTTATGTAATTTATCTTTCATAAAATCATTGTTGATCCTGAAATCTACCATAGAAAAAGCACAAAAGTTTCATTTATACGGCGATGCTGTTGATTAATACCGGCTGTGTTTAATCATGTGCCCTAATTGTGTCAAAGGTGATTCAGTCATAAGTGTCCCAATTTCCAGTGGATTAACACCCTTGCCAGTGTTTGAATTCATGCACATGATATACTGATTGAGGTGCCTACTTGGACTAGGTTGAAGCTAGACTCTGTAGGACTGTGGCCCTCCAGGAGCTGGACTGGTTTAAAGTGTTTGTGTAAACTACCAAAGTTTGCACTTTGGTCTCTGCCACCTTTTTATATATTTATTTTTATAAATATATTTTTATAATAACACACCTCACTGTAGCCCTCCAGGAGCTGGACTGGTTTAAAGTGTTTGTGTAAACTACCAAAGTTTGCACTTTGGTCTCTGCCACCTTTTTATAATCTTTTATAATTATAATTTTTTATAATTAAGTAATAAATAATAAATAAGTTTTTTTTTTTTTTTTTTTTCCTGTTGTTGTATAAGATGTACTTTTACCTCAAGCTGGGTTTAAGCTGGTCGATATGTCAACGCTTGTGAAATTCACAGAACGGATGGGTGAGTGGATATTCCCTGAAGTTAAGGACCAGTTACAGTTCATGACTACACAAGATGCACCGCACTAGTTGTAAGTTGCAATGTTTATATCAACTGATTTATCAAACCGAGTACAAATTTGCAATGCAGATGATGTTCATGTCTAAGATTAGGTCATGTCAAAAAAAAAAAAGAAATTCTGGGCTTAAAGTCGATGACGTTTAATTTTTTTTAAAAAAAATAGAAGTGAGAAAGCTTCACTGACTCCACTGGCAAGCGAGTGTGGGAATTGGTCCAGCCAGTGTCCAACTTCACTTTCCACCATTCCTCATGAAGAATCAAGACCCTCAGCTGAAGTCTCATCAAAGGCTCTCCATGACTGTCTTGGTCTGCAAAATATGTATGTGTGGGGTTGTGTGGGGTGTGGGTTTTTTTTTTTTTTTTTTTTTTTTTTTTTTTTTTTTTTTTTTTCCCTAAAACTTAACCAAATAAACACTTTACATCCTCCAAACTACAGATGTGATGGATTGTGTGCTAATATAAATCTAGAATGGAATAGGTTAAAATATAAGGACCTGGTGTTGCTTATAAATGCATTGTTGGTAAAATGAGTTCCACTAATATCCATGGCAGGTTATCCAAGTCACAGGTAGTATGTGGACCTTCTGAAGATCCAGTACCCATTCCTGCATGAAAAGTATGGAGCTGAATATGTAAGTGCATTTTTAAATATTCTTAATTTTCTGTCATTAAAGGGCTTGGTTTAGTCTTGTGTAGCCAAAGATAGTTCTTGATATGAATATCCTTTTCACTAGTTTTTTATTCATTGTGTACAGGCCAAATGGTCAATGCAGCTGTCCTGCACAGGTGGGTTTTTTTTTTTTTTTTTTTTAAACCAAGAAACTTTTCACTATTGATGAGGTAAGTTTATTAAATTCTCAAATAATCCTAAATCATAATCTATTACTCCACCAAAGTGTGTGTGTGTGTGTGTGTGTGTGTGTGTGTGTGTGTTTTCCATTTTCAGGATCTGGTGACTCCAACCATGCTGGTGTTTGATAGCTGTGATTGGAGTCCACTTGATAACACACATGTGAATCAAAATGGATGGAAATGTCATGGTCCATGACGACGGATGAGTTGACATTTCACTTGCAATGGGTCTGGTATTTTCATTGTTTCACCTGTTCCAAATTGAGTATCCCAAATTTTACAGAAAATATTGTTCCTTGAGGCATTTGTCTCTGAGTTTTGGTTTGAGGTAATTGTTGTCAAAATGAACATTTCAGTTTTTGAATTGCTGTCCAGAGAGTTTACAAGTCTTTTGTAAGCTAAATGTTTATGGACGACTTAAAAGAATAAAAAATTCAATTTCTTTTTATAATTCAGTCTTGATGTTAATTTAAAAAGTGAAATGTTAACTACAGGGACTATAAAGTCATTTGTATAAACTTAATGTTAAATTGTATGTAAATGCTTGCAAAAAAATAAGAGCCCAGTTAAATTATAAAAGATTGTTAATTTTAATAAAATGTTATAATTTGCAAAGGCTTTGGATGTTTTATTTTTAACTGACCACATTTTGCTAAGTATCTTAAGTGCTGTAGAAAGCCCTTGGTCCTTCAGAGATCTAATGTATATTAGGTTCTTTGCGGGACTGGAAAATGTTCTCCTATGGCATCAATCTTAAGAACCTTACTATTGTTCCTTAAAGCACTATAGTACGAATAGTTCTTTAGATAATTTGCAATATCATGGTTCCTTGTGGAACTGCTGCGAAGAACCATTTCTGGGTTCTTTAAAGAACCAGTATATAGATGGTTCTCTAAAGATCTTGACAATTAAGGGTTCTTTGTAGCTCTAAAAGGGTTCTCCTATGGCTTCACTCTGAAGAGTCCTTATTGGTTCTAATTGGAACCTTTATTTTTAAGAGCGCAGTCGCAGAAGAGAGTGGGGCATAAACTAACACGGGGGTAAGTTGTCACACACGTTTAACGTTTCCACACGCTGGTAAGAGAGAACTTCATTAGTTTACTTGTTGGCATATCAACATTGTAGATACAACAAACTGCGGGAAAATCCACTCCAGCAGCGAGAATTCGAGCGAGCGCACCAGTGACCAAGATGGTACAACCCAGCCATGAAACACTCGGTTTATATAGGAAGGAAACACACTGCGTGCCGGCACCGCACATTAACAGTCAGATCAGCTGGTTACCCCACACCTGAGAGCAATTGAGAGAGAGAGATAAAGGCAAAACACGCTCTCTATACGCACAATCACATTGGGGGGCATATTTTTCTTTTCTATTTCCCGGAAAAGAGCACGAGCTGCAGAAAAAACTAACACTATATTGATAACGGCAAGAACAAACATTCATCTTAAAATAACACATTCCAGTGCTGGATCGGCAATCAAAACATACACCGATCAGATGAAAACACCAACTCAAGAACTGGAGATGTTTTTAACACATGAAATGAGAAATGTAATTAACGGAAGAATGTAGTTACACATACGTAATGTACAAAAGAGGGATCCCTTCTAGAGACAACACGAAATTCTTAGTGATATTTTGGGAATCATTCATGGAGCTTGGCTGCCCTCTATTGGACATTTATTGTAATTGCCACTCAGAGTGGCAATAACACACTGGGTTAGGGGGATTTCTAGTATTTTTACATTTCAGTTGATATTATTATATTTTATTCATATAAAATTGTTTATTAACAACTATATGATCCAAACATGCCAAATACCTCAAAACATATGAATATGCACAAAAAGGAATTATTAAATGTTATGCATTGCCATAGCAACAGTATTTATGATATCAAGAATCCTTTCAGAAGTTTAAATCTGCACTCTCTTGACATTAAAAATGTCTTTATTATGCAATTCAGGTTAACATACAGGAATATTTCAAAGTCTGTTAAAAGTGACACAGTTCCTTCCGCCAGTTGGTGGTGCTATGACCGTGACCCACAATAGCCACACCACGCTAATGCTAAATTTTCTGGAAAATGAAACCATGCATGCAGAAGATATGTGACATTTCCTTATTCCAATGTTTTGACATTATTTTATCATGTCACCATGGCAACACAGTTCGATATATCAAAAATCCATTCACAATTTAGCATCATCAATGTCTTGGCATGATGTCACCCACATTTGGTACCTGTAGCATGAAATCCCTCTGAGGAGTATATCAAATTCCACATTAGGGATTTTTCAAACAATCCAAAAGTCTGCACAAAAGTTGTCTGGCTTTATGAGATCTATATGTGTACAAAGTATCTCTGATGTGTGTGCAAACTTTCAAGAGTTTTCATGCATGTTACAGATTCAGTGAGAAAACCTTGAAAACAATAATAATAAAAAATATAGCTGCAAGCAGCAATACAGGTTTCAAGAAAATTATCGCACCATGAGCAGCAAAAGAAGCTTTGTGACATGTTTTTGGTCCAATGAGATGAGATAGAAAAAGTAAACTTTCAATCATAAAAAAAAACAAACATTTATTTTAAAACATATTTAAAAATAATAATTAGCTACTTCTTAGAATTTTTTTTACAGTATGTGGCGCTGTTCTGAGACTGCTCAGGTAGTATCTGGGGCATGGTGGTTATCATGCAGGAAAGCGTTCAAGCGTTATAAGCCAAAATACAAATTTTTCTATCTCCTGACCAGTAGGGAGCAGTGTGCCAAATGCTGCAAATATTCTCAGGGCCTAATAGTGATGACACACACCAAGTTTTGTCCCAATCCCTCAAAATTAAATTTTCGAAAAAGGCTGGAATCGTTATGAAATCGTTGGTCTCGCTATACCCCACTGAATTTAATGAGACCAATTTGATGATTTTATGAAAAACTATTCAGAAATTATAAGCAAAAATGTACTTTTTTCATATCTCGTAACCACTAGGTGGCACTGTTCTGAAACACAGCAGACACCCTCGAGTCATAGTGCCAATGACAAATAATAAGTTTAGTATATGCTAAAGTGTTAAGGAGATATACCCTCACGTCCGCTTGCTCTTTGTCGAATTCGTTGAAGCGTCATTCGAAAACGGTATGGTTTATCAAAATTCTGTGAATAACTTATTGTTGTGAGTGCCTCTAGTAAAATACAGGGTTTTATGACTAAAGTCAAAATGGCAGGCATAGGAAAATGTGGTATAGTTTGACTCGGTATGTAGCACTCTAAAGAGACAATTTCCATTATTTTCGGCAAAAGGGTTCAAGAGATAATCCTTTTTTTTTTTTTGCTGTCTCCTGAACAGCAGGGGGCAGTGTGCCAAAACGCTGCAGGTACCATGTACCAAGTGTCGTACCACGTAACCAAAGCATTGTGGAGACATAGCCTCAATTTCAAAGCGCCATTCAAAAACAGTATGGTTTATCAAAATTCTGTAAATAACTTTTTGTTGTAAGTGCCTCTAGATGACGCAGGCCAATTTTCGTGCAAATCAGACAAACGGACTAGGATGAGTAAGAAAAAGTAGGTTTTTCAGAAAACTCCAAATGGCCATTGTTCAAAAAGGCAGACATAGATATTTTTCATATTGCTGGACTTGCTATTCCCCACTGAATCTAATGAGACCATTTTGGTGATTTTATGACAAACTGTTCAGAAGTTATAAGCAAAAATTAGCTTTTTCATATCTCGTGACCACTAGGTGGCACTGTGAGAATCAGATACACGGCCTAGGAGGAGTTCGAAAAAGTAGCTTTTTTAGAAAATTAGAAAAGAATAAACATTTTATAAAATGCAATAAAATGAAGATATACATTTTGTAGGTCTTGGTGCAAGGAATTAGAGAGAAAAATATTTTTTAGATTAATTTGTTGCGGAGTTATTGGTGAAAACGTTCTATGGGCTGCCATAGATTCAAGTTTGGAAGAAGTGGAAGAATAATAATAGGAAAACTAATGAAAACAAAAGGTGTTTTTTGCCCCTTTGGGGCTTGAACCCCTAATAATCTTTAGAACACTCTCGCACTTTCCATGCTTGGGCCCTAAAAAGCAACTGCACCCACCTTCAGTTGTATTACTTCACCACAAGGAGGTGAATTTCTTGCCAAATCCAGAGATGGCTGTTCCAGTTTCAGCAAAATAGATGTAAAAGAGAAAAACAAGAAATATTTTTAAATATTAGGGTTAACATAAGAGGGAAAGAAGTGGAGAAAAATTCTATTTAATTTAATGTTTCGCATACCAAGGAAGAAAGGAATGATTGGGGTTTACAACAAGATGAGGAAAGAATATGTAATTGGTTGTTCTAAAAGCCATTCATTTTAGTAAGACCAAACTCGTACGATTTCGCCAACTCATAGGCTACTATTCTCATGACTTTTCATGAGATTAGGTTGACTAAAAACCAATCCATTGTAATTGACCAAAAATATTATACATCTTGGAAACTCAGCTGTCCATAATCAACAAAACAGGATTTAAATTTGTATTTTTATCTAAACACATCTCCACTCACTGCTCACCTTCTCCTAATTTGCCAGCCTGCTCGGCAGCCCCTCCAGGCAAAATTTTAGACAGCATGCTTTCTCCCTCTACACCCGGTTGACCTGCAGCAGCACTGCCTATTCCACCAGGCCTTGGAGCAGCCTTGGAACCTAGAGAATTGCATAGGAGAGAGTTACTTTACAAGTAACCATTTCAAATACAGAGTAGTCTCAGTCCACAGACCATACGTCTGATTACATATTGCACACCAATATTTTGTAAGCACTTACCAAATTCACAAACTCCTATATGACCAGGGACGTTGTTAGGCCTATTTTAGGGGGGCTGAAGCTACCCCAAAATGTTCCTAAGCCCCCCTAAATGATAATAAGAACAACAATAACAATTCGATTTATCAATAACCGTATCCTCATTCATATTTAGAATTAGACGCAACAAATGATATATATAATCCAGCTACTAAAAATAGCCGAAAAGTCGGAAGTTGGACAGAAGTACAAAGAGTCGTTGTGCAATCAAGATGATGCACCGCAGCGTCTCGTTGCATTGGTGTGAACTGCGGCAGCTTTCAGAGCGTTGCAGACCGGAGCGTGGCAAGTAACTGGAGGATTCATCTCATCTCGTCGTTACTTTAGTTTGGTCTGAAGTTGAACTCGCTATGCACCCTCCCGCCCACATACACACCGATACACACGCTAATGGTGAAAGGAAGATTGGTAAGTGTCGTGATACAGAGCGAAATTGTAAGTTGTTTTTAATGACCTGCTTACCTTTAGCTACGTTTTCTTGAGGTAAAGGAAAGGGGATATTTTGGTTTGCTATGGAAAACTGTAGTCTAGCTAGAGTGAACAAGCAAAATACAAGAAATGATTAACTTAGCAAGCTAATCACAACTCTTTATTCTTTGCCAATAATATAACCTATCTCTATAATAGGCATATAAAACAATATCAATCCCCATAGAATGTTGTTGTCACTGAAAACTAAATGTCATAGGGTCCCTGTTAATGCTATTACCGTTGTATCCTTCAATTCATTGAGCAGATGAGATGGATATTCAAAGACAATAAACAAAAAGTAACTGTTGACTGTGGTTTTGAAAATGATTTCATTCTTAATTTTCATTTATTTGAATACTGCCTTTTTGTTGTTGATTTATATCATACATTGTATACATCATTTGGCAGAATAAATCATCTTTAACTGAGAAACGCTTAAACCTGTGTTGTCAAATTTCACTATGACCTTAAAATTCTGGTTCTTGGGTTAAACTGTATGCAAGCCAAACTACACAGTGAAATTACACTCTGATTGAACCAATCAACAGTGCAGTTACAGTAATTAGTGTAATTAAATAGCATTCTGTGGACAACTTATCTTATATAGAGAGGAATTAGATATAGTATGCTATTACTTTATCATACATTTACATGAGCAGACAGATAGCATTTCATTGCTTATAGAATAACTCATCAGGAGCAAAGTCTGGCCTAAGTAAATTCCCCCATGCAGCTTTGATGTGTCTAAAAGCTAACATTACAGTAACTTTTCTTTAACAGAGTAGAAATGGAAGAAGAGGATATGTCTGTCACGTTCTACTTGTTAACATCTTGGTTTCTTGACTGGTTGTTGACATAAGTGTAGCTCTAGATGTGAGTGCAAAGATTTTGCAAACGCAAGTTACAAATACCCTGGGGGCTAAGCCCCCCCTGTCTTCCAATCCTAGTGACGTCCCTGTATATGACTGTCAGGAACAGTGAGTGAGGGTGCACCTGTTTTTAGCAAAGTTGTGTTCACAAGGTACTAGACTGGTACAATAACCCCTTCTGAGAAATAACTTATCACTGGATCTGTCAAAGATTGCCAGGTTGATGGCATTAAATCTTGAGTTTTGTTTTGTTCACTCAGAGGTGAGTAAACTAGATATCATGATCAAAACTGTAACATGTATGGGAGACCTGTGCTAGTTGTCACAAAGGGCACTGGTCACAATGGCTATCAGTAGCCTAATGATAAGATTTGGAGTCAAAAATCTAATTGTGTAAATGTGTGTATGTTGGTTTCAAACATCTAGTTCAAAACCTTTTTAAATTAGAATAATGTTTGTGAATTTTACCCTCCCAAATAAATTTTCACTATCATCATATTTTAGTTATTGATCTTTGGTAAACAAGTGAACTTAATCAAAACACACTGGCATACACTATTGCATAAGATTTTAACTGAAAGTTTTAAAAATATTCTTAGGACAAAGTTATTTTTCATGAAAGTCAGGTCAGGGCATGTTGTCATATTTTTGTATGTCATAAATGTATACAATTGATCATTTACAATATTTGTTGGCCAAAACATTGTTTTAATATTTAATATATGTCTGTTAAGTTTTCCATTTTTGTTAAATAATTATTTTGTGCCTCATAATGGTTTTACATCCAGAATTGTTTTGAAAATCATATGTTAGTCTGTCTAATAGAGCATACACTTAAAGAGTGCTGTAGATTACATTTTTGGTGGTAGTGATGGGGAAATATGGTACCTCCATGTTCACATTAAACCTACGTCACATGTTTAATGGCAGGTTCCACTATGACAACTTACCCCTTATAGCCCAAATCTGGCTACATGAAACTAAATGCATGTATCTAAGAATTGTATAATTGGTTGGTATGAAGGTAAATAATTGCTTAGTGCCATTTCAGCAGCTAATGCCATTCTCATGGCAAGAACAGTGTTGTTCAAGCATTTATCAACAAGTACATAAAGAACTATAATGTATATATGAATTAAATAAATACAACAGGTTAAAAGCTATGTAAGATGTTTAAAATGCACATGTGATCAATATTCTAACAGTTTTTTAGGTAAAATCTTGCTAAACACATCCTTGTGTTTTTTTAATAAAATCGTTGCCTAATTGCATCAAAAACGTCATGGTTACTGTTGTAACCTCCGTTCCCTGATGGAGGGAATGAGATGTTTTGTCGAATGTAGTGACACAAGGGGTCTTTCTTGAGACCAATGAACTTGAAAATAGGCCAATGAGAAATTGGAAGACAGAATTTTCATGTCTAGCCCCTGGACATACGAGTATAAAGGGAAGCGGGCGTGCGTCTGTCAGTCAGGTTTTTGCACTGAGGGACCGAGAATAAGGTACGGCCGTTTACAGTGGTAGGTCAAGTGTCGTGGGGGGGGGACACAACATCTCGTTCCCTCCATCAGGGAATGGAGGTTACAACATTAACCATGACGTTCCCCGTCTGTCACTCACTCTGCGTTGTGTTGAATGTAGTGACACAAGGGGTCCCATTTAAAAACACCATGCACTAGACCGTGTTACGTGAACTGCTGACACAAGGTGCAAGCAAGCTACTGCAAACTAGAAGCAACTATATTGGCCACACATAACTCTCCCCCAACACCCCCAGAAAAAGGTGTCATATACAGACCTTAGGTTCAAAGCACCCCTAAGGCGACATAACTATCATGGGAACAAGCCGGCCAGCCGTGGCCTTTTCTCTCTCTATGTTTATCGTCATAGCCCCAGTTGCTTTATGCTCTATCTTAACGCTATGAAATGCATTGGGGAAGGTGATCTTTTCCATTCCTATTCTTTCAGGGGGAAAAGACCCTGTGGAGACAACATCCTGCCCAGATTGGGGGGAGGTAACATATATGGCCAAAATGACACATGGGTTGTAAAGCCACAGGTGGAAGTGGTGCGGTGGCAGGTCCAACCTGGTGAGGGAGAAGCTCTACAAACACAGCGACCGGGGACAGAGGGACTGCCCAAGGGAGACACGGGTCTGCTGACAGTAATGTGGAAAATACATCACAGGGAGTTGCCTGAAGAGGGAATTAGGCCTTTGGAGCCCTACCCCAGTACAGAGCACTTGAGGCTCGTAGTGGGTCTGGTCACAAATTCCTCCGCAGAATTCGCAGGCCAGAAGGCTAGGGAGGAAGAACATGCAGGAAGCAAGAGCTTAGTGGCTAACCTGGGAGAGACAGCACACTGGATCACTTTGGTGAAGGTCCCTGTTCCATATTACCGAGTTCCATTTTCCATTCACAAGGATTTTCCTGCCGGCCCTCCACTGGGGGACGGAGTGATCTTGGTATCAGCTCCGGAGCGTACGTCTGACTCCCTGGTTCTTCCATCTCAGGAGTGCTTAGGAGCCTTCCGGGTCCTAGAGGAGGTGCTCGACACCAGGGCTGGACACAAGGGGATACCCTCGGCGTGCAGAAGGGGCGCGGCATGATGTGCGAGATCGCTTCCATCTGCCTCCTTACCACCGAAGACTGCTGGGAGAAATCATCGATGGTGTCACCGAAGAGGCCAAGATGGGAGATGGGGCGTTGAGAAAGCGAGCCTTGTCAACGTTGCGCATCTCGACCATGTTCAGACATAAGTGACATTCCTGGACCATGAGGTTGGCCATCGCCTGCCCGAGTGCCCGCGCTGTGACCTTCATGGCTTTGAGAGTGAGGTCGGTGGCAGAGCGCAATACCTGCAGCACATTGGTGTCAGGACTACCCAAGTGCAGATCTTTAAGTGCCTTGGCTTGGTGGACTTGCAGGAGAGCCATGGCATGCAGGGCGGAGGCGCCCTGTCCAGTGGCGCTGTAGGCTTTCGAAGTCAGTGACGACTTAATCCTACAGGCCTTGGAGGGGAGTACCGGACAATCCTGCCAGGTGGCGGCATTCTCGGGGCACAGGTGGAACGCAACCGCCCTGTCCACCTGGGGGACCTCCGTGTACCCGTCGGCTGCACCACTGTCAAGGGAAATGAGAGCAGATGAGCGAGGAGGACGGATCTGGGAAGTAAAATGTGCCCTCCTCATCAGCTCATCATGCACTTCCGGGAAAAAAGGCGTGGCTATGAACTCTGTCCTAACCCGAGGAACCAATCGACTAGCCGTGAGGGGAGAGGGGGGGGGGGGGGGGGGGGGGGGGTTGGAAGTTTACAGTCCAGACTCGTGCTAACGGCAGCCTGGGAAAACATAGTAGACATTCACGCGTTAGCCTCAGACCGGGCGAATAGACACAAAGGTGGCAGCCCAGACGAGTCATTAGCACTAGACGCCGCTGTCACGCTCTCCGATGCAGCGGTGCAATCATCATCCAGATAGCGGGGTCTGAATGAGACAACAGACTGGCTGTGAGGCGAGCCAGTCTTGCATCGGACCCGGAGGGAAGCAAACAAGCGTGCTGGGGGGGTGTGTGGTTCATAGGGATTTCCCTGGTGAAACCGAGTCCATTGCTCTCCCCAAATCGCCTTCATTGCCGGTGGCTTTTCCTTGGACGGGAGAAAGCCGCGATCACAATGTTGAATGAATGAGAACATAAACTATTCATAAATGCTGCCTCCATGTGATCGCATCCCAGACACGCAAGGCAGCGTTATGACCATCAGAAGCGGCGAGAAACAGCCACATCCAGGTACTACACAGAGGCAGAAAGACATCTTTAAAAAGACGCACCTTGAAAAGGACATTCAACGCATGCTGTTTATTGCTCTTTTGTGAATGAAAATACTCTCTTTTAGAGGGGAAAGATACTTCTCTTTTAGAGGTATACACTCTTTTACAGAAGAGCTGTCGAAGCGCCCAGGGGCGTGGACTGCGCAGCGTGCAGAGAGGGAGAAAACCGCTGGTAACATGCCCTAGATCCAACAGCAATGCCCTGATAGAGGTGAGTGGAACAGTAGTGAGACTCAGCTTGCTGCTTCACAACCGCTCGGCTCTGAAGAAAAAATCTGACTGACAGACGCACACCCGCTTCCCTTTATGTATGTCCGGGGGCGAGACATGCAAATTCTGTCTGCCAATTTCTCATTGGCCTTTTGTCAAGTTCAGAGGTACATGAGGCTCTCAAGAAAGACCCCTTGTGTCACTACATTTGACACAACGTCGACACAACGTCGAACAGGGCAATCTAGTAAAATATGTTTAAAAGACAGTGGAGTCTTGCAGGAATTACTTGATGAACTGCATTATAGGAAGGTGTTATAATAAATTACAGGCAGAACTACATTGTTATAGAATCCTTTTTTAAAAGATAATTGGTGTAGAATTTGAGAACATTTACCTATTCCTGTGAGCGGAGGTTGGGCTGTTTTGGCAGGGTGAGTGGGGACTGCTTTTGCTCCAATAGCAGTGGCAGGCTCTGGCTTAATCTATTGGAGACAAGACAAGTGGTCAATGTAAAAATTTAAACAATATACATTTATATATTGTAATAACTATTTAAAAATGTTTGTTCAGTTAAATGAATGTGATGTTATTATATGTAATTTTTGTAAGAGAAATAAATATTACACATGGAAATATGGTGAAACTGTAATGTTTATGTGTGTTTTTGTTCATGTTTTGGATTTAATGTCTTTTCTTTTGAAATTAGGTTCCTGTTTCATGTCATATTTTTTGTAGTGTGGCTTCCGTCTTGTAATGTGATCCTCGTGTTTCATGAGTTTTGTTCTACTTGGTTTATAGTCTTTTCATTGGTTCATGTTCTTGAGTCTTATCTTGTTCTCAGTTCTATTTGTTCATTGGTTATCTTGTTAGACTTGTCTGTGTATTTAAGCCCACATGGTTGTATTTGTCTGGGGTCAGGTATTATTTATGTAATGTTGGTGCAATGGTGTGTCATTGTTCATGCTATTGGTCTAGTCAAGTCAAGTCATTGTTTATAGTCAAGTCAATTTTATTTAAGTCAAGTTTAGGTTATGTTCTGGGGGGTATTCCAGAAAGCAGGTTATGCAACATACCCGGGGTAAGTTTACTCTATAACCTCAGCTTTCTGTTCCAAAAATTGAGAGAACTTTCAGGGTATGATAGTAGCCATAGCAATTTTCTCTCTGAACATAACCTGCTCTGGAGTAGGTTATAATCCAGAGTTAGTTTATTTCAGGTAGATATTAGTATGATTTTCAGAGCCTAATTTTTTTTTACATATTTCAGAGCCTGTCAGCGCATGCATGCCCTTTTAATAGTGACACAGTGGGCATAAAAATGAGATTCCGCACAATATTATACTTTTAAAGCAATATTACAGTTAACTGCAATCTTTACTTTACCTCACAAATATTATTTACTCAGGCATTTCCATTCTCACACCGCAGATTTGCATTCAAAAGTGAACAAACTGTGTACATTGTGCTATAACTTTTAATGGGAAGGTTTTAATATTGTAATATTTTTTAATGCAGAACACATTGGAAAGTCCCCCACACTCTTCACTGTGAAGACAGGGCTTTATGTATTAATATTTAGCCCTTCTAACAAATTATTTTTATTCTATAATTTTCATAGAATAAAATTGTTGTAGCACCCATAATCTATTTACAGTTACTTCAGTCAATGAATATGAATGTTATATAAATATAAATATATAAAATTACATTCCATAGTACCAATATGTATGTAATGTCTGCCAATTAAAAGCTTAAGAAATCAATCACTTGTTATTCTTCTTCACTAACTAGATAATAAGTGATAATTTCACAGACCACAGATATAGAGGTTAGATATTTTATTTCTTATCACTCTAACTCATGTTGGCTACTGTACATATAAATGCACACATTTCCAGACTTATTGTACTCTCTTTATAATCTGAAAATATAAATGAGACATGCTGTCATTTAGAGTCACCCACAGTACCCTCATTTAGATGGTGGTCAGGTGATTCAATGAAAAGATGTATCTTTCTGATGCTCAGCCTCCTCTACTCCATCAGAAACTGTACATGGTCCAACTCTAAATTACATTTTTGTTCTGCCTTTCATTAGGGGCATTTTACAGCTTCCTATTAACAAGGAAAGATTAGTTACGTTTCCCTAATGCTGTGATCAGGAGCATCTATAATGTATGGTCAGACACATGATCTTCAATTAAAACAACATAATTTCATTCCATACCAACTTGCTAGAGGCAGATGAACCCTATATACCAACACGACAAGTTTTAATGCCACATCAAATGAGAAAGGAACACATGGCCATGTAACTCCTATCATTGTCCACCTCTGTTACAGCAGATCTTCATCATAAATGGAAAATTATGACAACTGTGGGAAATCCTACAATTGAAAGAGGGTCTATTAATACAATGAGACCATCAGAAACTGTGTGAAATTAAAGGTCAGGGCTGGACTGGACTGGTAATCTGGCATAGGCCTACCGGGCGGGCTGGTGGGTCGGCCGTGAAAATGGGCTGCGATAACCTAAAATGAGCCACCGTGTTATACCAAACACACCACAAAACGGCGCTGCGATATGCAGAAAAGGACAGCTAACAGTCTCTTACCAGTCCAGCCCTGTTTAAGGTGAAAAGTTTTTAGAAACCCCAACTGGCTACATCAAATGTTATTAAAAATAAAGGAATTATATTCAGTTCACATGACATACAGTAAAATAAAATTAGCATACACAGATCATGGTAAATACCATTAAAACTAATCTTAAGATAAAATATATAGTAAACCTATAGACTATTATCATAATATTAATGGAAAGTTCAGTGCAAACAAATAACTTAACACTCAACCTATTAAACATGAATGTAGGCAAGAGAGGTCTAATATTAATGTTGAATTAAGATTTTATATGTTCTGTAGAATTTGTTAGTTTTATTAATTAAAAAATTCACTCAATGATTCAGTATAATTTCTGTCAAGCAAACTCTCATTCCTAAACCAATTTCGCTCTTATCGCTATTACGGGTGAAGATGAAATAATGCTTGTTTGCAGTCATTAAAACTCCATGTTCCGCTTCAATGAAATATGGCATGCCTTTCTTCTTAGCATCTGTTTCCATGGTGACTTGTGGAGTCGGTGATCTGCTAAGAATGCCTTTCTGAGTTCACCGACAACACACACAAACTCTGAGTTTCAAACTCATGGTTGAATGAACTAACCCCGCGCAGATGTTCTGGAATACCTTGAGTAAGCAAGTTTTGGGTTAATCAACCGAGATTTCAGGGTTTATGTCACGGTAAGTTAACCTTGCTTTCTAGAATAGCCCTCTGTATGCACCATGGATCAACACAAAGCAAGTGTGCACTGAGATGACTTAAGTGATAAATATTTATTTATTCATCAGACTTATTCCTTAAACATGTTAGACTGGCATTCCCAACTGAATTTTATCCTGACTTCAGAAGAACATCTCAAGTTGACTTTTACAATGTTGATGGGCACCGCACATGATGGCAGATATGATGCAAGTTCAATTGTTGGACTTTGCTGCTTTAGGTAAGACAGTGGTTATTCTTCATTATTCATATTGTGCCATGTTGATTATGATCAAATCATGCATATTCATGTTATTGATTCTTTGTTATAAATATGATGTGAAGTCATTTCTAAATATGTGTTTGTTTACTATGTTGTTTTGACCTGTAATATCTATTGTTTGGAATGCATGGCTTATTTGTATGGAATGCATAGCATAGAAGAAGAGAAAGTGGCTGTGAGGAAAAAGTAAGGCAAAGTAACGCTTTTCTTTCCATAAAAATAACTTTTTTAATTAAGTTATTTTTTTTTAAGAAGTAACACAATATTCTAACATGTTACTTTTAAAAATAACGCTACCCAATACTGATCATGAACCTGTTTTATTGTTCAGTCATGTAAATTTGTGTAAAGATTTAGCATGTGAATGTGGATATGACATTGATAGATATTGGTCTTGGTGGACAAGATCTGCTATGCAGCTGCTGCTGCAGAGCAAGTATGGAGACATGCTACTGCTAAAAAATACACATGCATACTGAGTAAGCATGTGGACATGCTGCTGCTGCTGCAAAATGAGAAAAAATGCAAGGCATGCGGCTGCAAATATAGACATAACAAATGATCACCCGTGTAGCAGATCTAGAAGGAAGATGTGGTGGAAGTGGGTTTCAGAGAAAAAAAAAACTTGCACGCAGCAGAGAAACCAGCTTAAATGCAAAACTGAGCAATTTAAATGTTAGACAAGAGAAAGACTCAAGTTGATTGGCTACCCGATAACAAGTCAGAGGACCAATCAGCTTATGCCATGAGAGCCAACTGGCTTAACATGTCACATGAGAGCAAGCCATGTTGCTAATAGATAGTCCAAGAACCTGCTTGTACCACACAGAGTTGCATGGCTGAACTTTGGTCATTTCAGTCATGCCAACGCTCAGAAAGATTTAGCATGTGAATGTGGGTAGGACATATTGACAGGATATTGGTCTTGGCAGACCAATATATGCTGATATGCTACTGCTGCTGCAGACAAAGTACGGAGACTTTCTACTGCTAGAATATACACATGCTGCTGCTGCTGCTGCGCAATGAGACAAAAAGAAAAACATGCTACACTGAGTATGTGTTAAATGCTGTTGAACAAATAGACATAACAAACAGTCCCCCAACAAATCAGGGAAGCTGCACTATCTCATAAATACAAACACAAAACACAACCCCCTAACCAAACAGATCTAGGCCAAGACTTATGTGCTGCTGCTTCGAAAAGTGCACAGTGAAGAGTGTATGTTAGCTAGTGTTAAAGGAATATTCCATGTTTAAAGCAAGTTTTTTTAAAGCGTTTGTGGCATAATGTTGATTACCAAAAAATAATTTTGATTTGTCCCTCATTTTCTTTTCTATCTTTAAAAAAAAGAAAAGGAAAAAAAAAAAGAAAAAAAATCAATGTTACAGTGAAGCACACATGTTGTAAGGTTTAAAGGCAGAAATGTGAAGCTTATAATTTTGTAGAAGCATTAATTCTTCTGTTAAAACTTGTGCATTATTTGAGCTGTTAAGTTGTTTAAATAGTCATTCTAGGGTTTGTTGACATTGCGTCATCATGGCAATGAAGTTGTAAAATTGGTTATAACTTTACACAGAAATAGTTAGTACGCGATTTTAACACAATAACATCACATTAACACACATATTGTTTATGTCTTGTGGCTCTTCTTTTGAAACACTGAGTGTTTTAACATTTACGGATTGGCCCCTATCCATTCCAATGTAAGTCCCTCACTGTAACCCAGATTTTTGCTTTTTGTAAAGAAAAGGAGGGAAAAGTCAAAATTATTATTATTTAATATCATGGAACAAATGCTGTCGATTGAGCTTAACATGTACACTCACCTAAAGGATTATTAGGAACACCTGTTCAATTTCTCATTAATGCAATTATCTAATCAACCAATCACATGGCAGTTGCTTCAATGCATTTAGGGGTGTGGTCCTGGTCAAGACAATCTCCTGAACTCCAAACTGAATGTCAGAATGGGAAAGAAAGGTGATTTAAGCAATGTTGAGCGTGGCATGGTTGTTGGTGCCAGACGGGCCGGTCTGAGTATTTCACAATCTGCTCAGTTACTGGGATTTTCACGCACAACCATTTCTAGGGTTTACAAAGAATGGTGTGAAAAGGGAAAAACATCCAGTATGCGGCAGTCCTGTGGGCGAAAATGCCTTGTTGATGCTAGAGGTCAGAGGAGAATGGGCCGACTGATTCAAGCTGATAGTAGAGCAACTTTGACTGAAATAACCACTCGTTACAACCGAGATATGCAGCAAAGCATTTGTGAAGCCACAACACGCACAACCTTGAGGCGGATGGGCTACAACAGCAGAAGACCCCCCTGGGTACCACTCATCTCCACTACAAATAGGAAAAAGAGGCTACAATTTGCAAGAGCTCACCAAAATTGGACAGTTGAAGACTGGAAAAATGTTGCCTGGTCTGATGAGTCTCGATTTCTGTTGAGACATTCAGATGGTAGAGTCAGAATCTGGCGTAAACAGAATGAGAACATGGATCCATCATGCCTTGTTACCACTGTGCAGGCTGGTGGTGGTGGTGTAATGGTGTGGGGGATGTTTTCTTGGCACACTTTAGGCCCCTTAATGCCAATTGGGCATCGTTTAAATGCCACGGCCTACCTGAGCATTGTTTCTGACCATGTCCATCCCTTTATGGCCACCATGTACCCATCCTCTGATGGCTACTTCCAGCAGGATAATGCACCATGTCACAAATCTCGAATCATTTCAAATTGGTTTCTTGAACATGACAATGAGTTCACTGTACTAAAATGGCCCCCACAGTCACCAGATCTCAACCCAATAGAGCATCTTTGGGATGTGGTGGAACGGGAGCTTCGTGCCCTGGATGTGCATCCCACAAATCTCCATCAACTGCAAGATGCTATCCTATCAATATGGGCCAACATTTCTAAAGAATGCTTTCAGCACCTTGTTGAATCAATGCCACGTAGAATTAAGGCAGTTCTGAAGGCAAAAGGGGGTCAAACACAGTATTAGTATGGTGTTCCTAATAATCCTTTAGGTGAGGGTATTAAGCCTGGAATATTCCTTTAAGACTGGTTAAAACTACCAGAGAGCAGTAATGCATTGGGATAGACTGAACAACCTGGCAATAATTTCAGATACCTTATGGTGATTTTGCCAACTAGAAAACTTGTAAATTTATATATGTATAATTTATTATGTCAGTATGCAGTGTTTTTTGTATATTGTATATTTGTGTTCAAAAATTAAAAATGAATAGAAAACAAATTATATTTCCATCTAAAAGATGTTTATATACAGAGTTATTCTATTTACATAGAAAGGAGGGGTGTTTGTACTGAAAGGACTGAAAATTACTTCATTTAACTTCATTTGGCCCAAATTTTAGTGAATTTCCCCTTAAATATTTAATTTAAACCTTGTTTTCTGTTTATATTGGTGTAACACATACTGTTCCTGTACAAAATTGTGTAAGCTGTTTTCCAAAATACACGATTACACATTTATTTACCTATTTTGTTTGCCACACCTCTAAACTAACTGCTTACATAGTTATTAACACAATTTTGTCATTTTTGGGGAGAATTAGGACTTTACTCATTAATGATTAATGGATTAAAAACTCATGGATTAAAAACTCATTAAACTCAAATTACACCACTGATTATATATATATATATATATATATATATATATATATATATATATATATATACACACATCTAACATCATGAATATAATGTCAATATTACTTATGTATAGTGCAAGTCATGGTTTAAAATGATTAAACTAAGTAAGTGTTAAAGGACAGTGTTTAAGCATAGATTTTGTATGAACTGTAAGATAAATTACTAATGTCTTTGAAGTCCATCCTATATTAAATGCAGAAGTTCACATAGATGCAATTGTCATTGTTAATTGACTGATTAAGGATTTTGTTGACAATTGATAGTCTACGTACTCCATTTCAAGAGTGTAGTCCATCAATAGACCAAGGTGATGCAGGCAGAGATCAGTGAGGTGCATTGCAGTTCAACCTGGCCGGTAATTTCGGTGAGGTTCGGTGTGGTCCGTCCAAAGTTCAGACAATGGCATATGAAGTATCCCATGTCTTATGGTTGGAGTTGGCATCAGTTCATCCTCTGAAGTCCATCATAA
This sequence comes from Moxostoma hubbsi, assembly GCA_032164185.1. Lineage (NCBI taxonomy): Eukaryota > Metazoa > Chordata > Actinopteri > Cypriniformes > Catostomidae > Moxostoma > Moxostoma hubbsi. Next base: position 4,751,278 of record JAVLUX010000046.1, read on the forward strand.
TCAACTGAAGTGATGTATGGCTGGCACCGGCTGCATGCATGCATCACTCAAAGACACGTAGCAGTGGAGTCCATCACGAAGCAGGAATGCAACTTCTTGATGCATCACCATGGGATACTTTTTAAACAGTATTGAAGGAGTTCCCATCTATATGCGGTGCACTAAGTGGCTGCTTTTAGTAATTATTTGTCCATTTCTATTTTTTTTTTTTTTTTTTTATTTAAATAAATGAATATTTGTATTTTTGTCTACAAAACTAATTTGAGGCAGATGTTGAAAATGTCCTTTAAAGTAGCATTACTAAAGTCCAGCCTGTTTACTTTAATGAGTCATAATCTTGATGGAGGACATAAAGCTGATTGAGCTAGACCATGTGCTATCTTGTGGAGTCCCAGTGAGTGGGAGATGGAAAGAGGGGTATGCCCTTGATACCACCGAGTCCTTCTTGGCCAGTTCGCTCTTTCAAGTTTCATACAGACGGATGAGGTCTCAATTGCAGGCATCAAGTAAAAAATTGCTTTATTAGGAAAACCAGGGCAAAACAACCATAAAGTTCCCTGAATGGCAAACACACAGTCAAGAAAAGAGACAAGTAACCGGAACTGACTGACTGATGAGCAGGTTAAGGAATGAAACTCCTCAACAGGAACGACCCAGTTACAACCCAATGCGAATGGGAGAACAGCAGACAGAGACCTAAACAGGGGAATAATCCACAATGAACTGGCACATAACTGAGAACAGAGGTAGAAATTAGGAGAAACCTGACCAAAGTTACAGAATCCTGACATTCAGCATTACTGACAATTACTACTGAGTCACGACAGGTGCAGGTAATCACACATGCTCAATCACACTCAGTTGTTCTCTCTTTTTCCTTCTCTCTCTCTCTCTCTCTCTCTCTCTCTCTCTCACTTCCAGAGTGACTGTGTGCAAGTGGACGGAGTTGTGTGTAGTAGAGTGTTGTGAGTGATTTATTTTTCTCTCTCTTTGCTGTGCTTAATATAGTATGTTTTGCGTGTGTGTTTTCTGTTTTTCTCTGTTTTTTGGTCTCTTTTCGTTTTGATGACTTTGATTATGCAATTTCTGTTACTACTGCGAAGACTAAAAGTTTTGGTTGTGGCAAATCTGGGCATTTAATTCGCAATTGTCCTGACAAAATTCCAGAAAAGGAGGCAAATTTGGTGAATGAGAATATTGAAGGCGGCAGTGCCACTGGTGTTGCCAGTAAAATTGAGGCGGTTTAACCAGAGCTGAGCTCGGCTGTGGCGGTGACGGCTACAGATGTTCCCGGTGAGAATGTGACGACCTCGTCGCACCATGAGCACTTAGGTACGGGTCATACCGAAACTTTTTCAGATACTGGAATAAATGAGCGAGCGTGACACAGTTTTCTGAAAACAAAAAAGATGGGCATAATGACAGTGTTTCAGAGAATAATTCAGTGTTATTGCAAAAAAACATGCAAGGCGGATTGTGTTAGAATGGAGGAAGAGCAAACTTTTTTTTAAATGCTCTCAAAAAGAAAGAAGAGTAACAAAATACTTGATGCCAAAGTAAGTAAAAAAAAGTGATGTGCACAGATAGTGATGGTGACTCCAGTGTGACTTTTCTCCAGAGTGAAATTATTGGTCGGAGCTACGAGCTTGATGATATCAAGTTATTTCTTTGATCAATTAAAAAATAAAAGAGGTGTGCGCCTGCATGAATATTTTCCTGATCTAAAACAGTTCGGTGAAAAAGCAAGAAGCCTAATGGCAGAGGGTTCCTTCACAAACAAAGAAGTGTGTCGTTTAAAGAAAATTGTGAGAATTCTCAATAATGCCCTGAACAATGATGCCTGTTAACTTAAAGTGTAGGAAGGCTGATGTTTTTTGCCTTTATGGGTTGTGTTTATTTTCTTTTATGTTAGTTATGAGTGAAGTCCATTTAGCTACTTTTAATGTTAATGGTGCAAGAGATTTCAGAAAAAGAGCAACATTATATGAAGTAATTAAATAAAAAAATATTGATGTTGCTTTTTTACAAGAAACTCACAGTGATCTGAAAAATGCTGTTGACTGGGCGAGGGAGTTTGATGGTGTCCGTGTTTTAAGTCACAGTACTTCAATAAGTGGGGGAGTTGCCATTTTATTTACAAAGAATTTTAGTCCTATTTCGTATGATATTGATGAAATTGTAAAAGGTAGACTTTTAAAAGTTAAAGCAACTTTTGAAAGTTCTGTGTTCAATTTTATTTGTGTGTAAGCTCCAAATGCACCAGTCGAAAGAATATTATTTTTAGATACACTGTGTTCAACATTACAAAACTGCTGCCCTGAAGACTACTTGTTCATTGGTGCTGATTTTAATTGCTTCACGTAAACGTCTTATTCATATTATAAAAAAAATTCATTATGTGATATCTGGAGATCTTTAAATGCACAGCAAAAAATGATTTTCAAGACTTTAAGTCTTGTTTTGAGAGAAATCGTCTAGGTTACGTATGTAACCTCCGTTCCCTGATGGAGGGAACGAGACGTCGTGTCGAAGAAGCGACACTAGGGGTCTCTCTTGAGCGCCGAAAGATACCTCTGATCTATGAAAAAAGGCCAATGAGAGTTGGCGAACTGTATTTGCATACCCCGCCTCCGGATACGGATATAAAGGCGAGGGACACTCGTTCATTCAGGATTTTTTCTGAGGAGCCGGGAGTGTTCCGGGCACCTCAGCGGCTCGGCTCAGCGACGTGGCCGGGAAGACACGACGTCTCGTTCCCTCCATCAGGGAACGGAGGTTACATACGTAACCGAGACGTTCCCCGTCTGTCGCTCACTTCGACGTCGTGTCGAAGAAGCGACACTAGGGGTCCACTTCAAAACTCGCCATGCGCTGAGCCGTGTACGTGTACTACTGACACAGAAGCGGGCAGGTATTTCTACGTGCACAAGCGACCAACTGTGCTCAGGCTGCACGTACTCTTCCCCAATGCCCCGAAAAAGCGTCAGAATCCTTTTGGTTACCCTAGGGGGGAACAAGGTGAAGCTCCCAACTAGGAAACGGGCCAAGCCTGGCTGGGCCTCTTTTCTCTCTATGTTTTCTCGGCATAGAGCAAGAGCAGCCGGGGCCCTTACCGCATCGAGGGAAGGGGGTCTTATCCCGAATTCCTATTCTTTTTAGGGGGAAAAGACCCTGCGGAGGCCACACCCACCCGAAAGGGGAGGTAGAGGTGGCAAAATACATCACATGGCCTCTTGGGTCACATGTGGGAAGAATGGCGCGGTGGTAGATCCAGCCTCGAGGAGGGGGGAGTTGCTACAACACGGCGACCGGAGGGCAGCCAAAGACTGCCTAAGGGAGACGCGGGTCAGCTCGTAAGGTGACCGTACCATGTAAGTACACACAGGAGGAGTCCCGTAGGAGGCCTGATCTGTGGGGCACCTATTCCAGTAGGGGTAGCCTGGGGTACCTGTAGTGGACTGGACCAGCAAGTTCCTCCGCTGAACTGCTGCGGGCCAGAAGGGCTAGGGAGGAATCAACCAGGGACCTAGGTCCTCTGGGAAAGAAGGCGCACTGTTTTACCTCGACCGAGGGAAACGGCGCTGGAACAAGCGATTCACCCGGTCAGATCGTCGAACTGTGTACCGAGTTCTACGGGCTCGGACCTGAGAAAACACAGGACGGGACTGACTCAACCCTGAGATTGTAAGATCTCCAAGGGTGTTAGGTGTTGCCCAGCCCGCAGCTCTGCAAATGTCTGCTAGGGAGGCACCCCTAGCCAGTGCCCAGAGGACGCCACACACCTGGTGGAGTGGGCTCGGACCCGCTTTTTCTTTTAGGGGAGGGCACGGCCTGGGTGTGATAGGCCAACTGAATGGCGTCCACTACCCAGTGGGACAGCCTCTGTTTGGAGACAGCGTTCCCTTTCTGCTGTCGCCCAAAGCAGGCAAAGAGCTGCTCAGAGCGTCTGAAGCTCTGGGTACGTTCCAGGTAGGCACGCAAAGCACGTACCGGACACAGTAGTGAGGGGGCTGGGTCTGCCTCCTCCCGGGGCAGCGCTTGCAGGTTCACTACCTGATCTTCTGGAGGGCGTGGTAGGAACCTTGGGCACATAGCCCGGTTGAGGTATTAGGATCACATGTGTGTCTGCCGGACCGAACTCCAGGCAAGTGTCGTTAGTAGAGAACGCTTGCAGGTCCCCGACCCTCTTGATGGAAGCAAGCGCAATCAGCAGGGCCGTCTTTTGAAGAGAGGGCCCTGAGCCAACTGATTCTAACGGGCCACCGAGAGATCCCAGGAGGGGAACAGGTTTGGGTGGGAGGGATTTAGCCTCCGGGCACCTCTTAGGAACCTGACGATTAAGTCGTGCTTACCCAGGGACTTGCCGTCTACTGGGTCGTGGTGAGCTGCGCCAACGGCGACATACACCTTCAAATTGGATGGGGACAGCCTCCCCTCCAACCCCTCCTGTAGGAGCAGGAGCACTGACCTAACTGCGCACCTCTGTGGGTCTTCTGCCCAGGAAGAACACCAATTCACGAACAGACGCCATTTCAGGGCGTAGAGTTGCCTGGTAGAAGGGGCTCTGGCTTGTTTGATCATGGCTACGACCGTGGGTGGTAGACTAGCTAGATCTTCCGCGTCCCGTTCAGGGGCCAGACATGGAGGTTCCAAAGGTCTGGGTGCGGATGCCAGAGCGTGCCCCGTCCCTGAGAAAGAAGGTCCTTCCTCAGGGGAATTTGCCAGGGAGGGGCTGTCGCGAGGAGTACAAGGTCCGAGAACCAGGCCCGGGTGGGCCAGTAAGGAGCCACAAGAGTGACTTGCTCCTCGTCCTCCCTGACCTTGCACAGCACCTGTGCAAGAAGGCTCACTGGGGGAATGTGTACTTGCGCAGCCCCACCGACCAGCTGTGTGCCAGTGCATCTGCCCCGAGGGGAGCCTCTGAGCGGGCGTACCAGAGCGGGCAGTGGGAGGTCTCTCGGGAGGCAGAGGGGTCTACCTGGGCCTTGGCCGAACCGTTCCCAAATCAGCTGAACCGAGTGGGGGTGAAGCCTCCACTCTCCACCAGGCAAGCGTTGTCGTGACAGCGCGTCCGCTATCACATTGAGGTTGCCGGGGATGTGAGTGGCACGCAGCGACTTGAGTCGGTGCTGGCTCCAAAGGAGGAGACGACGGGCGAGTTGTGACATGTGGCGGGAGCGTACGCCGCCTTGGCGATTTATGTACGCGACCGCAGTGGTGTTTGACGGCAGGCGGGGGTGACTGTTACCCGGTGCGTGCCGTGGTGCTGCGCTCGTCTCGGGACTCGGGTCTGAAGCCAGTGTTGGAGCGGTCTCATATGCGTCAACCCCAGCGGCGCAACCGCCGCGGAGGACGCCATATGCCCCAGGAGCCTCTGGAAAAGTTTTAAGGGGACCGCTGTGCCTGGCCTGCAGGCGGCGAGGCAGTTCAACACTGACTGGGCACGCTCGGTGAGACGTACCGACATTGAGACCGAGTCTAACTCCATCCCGAGAAAAGAGATGCTCTGAACTGGAGTAAGCTTGCTCTTTTCTGTTGACCTGAAGCCCCAGACGGCTGAGGTGCCTGAGCACCTGGTCTCTGTGGGCGCATAGTAACTATCGCGAGTGGGCCAGAATGAGCCAATCGTCGAGGTAGTTGAGTATGCGGCTGCCGGCTTCTCGGAGCGGGGCAAGAGGTCAATCGCTGCGAACCAATCTAGATGCCGGACGCAGGTTAAGCGTGAGCATTTTGAACGGGAGTTTGTGCAACGCTTGGTTGAAAACTCGCCAGACCAAGATTGGTTGTAAACCGCCGCCTTTCTTGGGTACGATGAGGTAAGGGCTGTAGAAACCCTCCTTCATCTCGGTTGGAGGAACAGGTCCTATCGCGTCTTTGGCCAGAAGAGTCGCGATTTCCGCACGCAGGGACTGGGCATGTTCGCCGTATACTGCGGAAAAGCGGACGCCCATGAAGGGGGGCGGGGGCCTGGCAAACTGAATTGCATAACCGAGTCGGATGGTCCGGGCCAGCCAGCGAGATGGGTTGGGAAGTGAAAGCCATGCGTCCAAACTCTGCGCTAGGGGCACCAATGGGTCGATTCATTTTGACGTACCCGGCAGGACTTCGCAGCGGGGCGGAGCAGGTAGGGCAGCGTTGGGCGGCGACAGGGCGACCCGCAGCTGGGGTGCTGAGAAAAGACTCAAAGCACTTACCTTGCTCCGCACACCCGGCAGGGGGCGGGTTAACGACTGAGGAGGAGGTCTTGGGTAGGCGTCCTCTAGACTCGTCAGAACCGGCCGGCCGGGGGGGGCAGTCGTGGGGCTGGAGACGGGTGGTCCGTGTTCAGGAAGCTGAGATCTTGTGGCAGAGTGCCGTGAGAACGGCATTTGCGGGCCAGGTGACCCAGAGACAAAAGGAAATAGCTCGTTACAGAGAATATGAGAATGTGAAAACTAATTCGACAAAAAATTCTCCTCCCGGCCCTCCACCGGGGACGGAGCGGTCTTACCACCTCCGGAGCTAACATCTTGGTCCCTGGGTTGAGTGTCTACGGACAACCTGGGAGCCTTCCGGGTCCTCGAGGGGGTCCGTGAGACGGGGGCGTCTGCTTCCTGCGGAGTGCTTGACACTGGGGCTGAGAGCTGGGCCCGAGTTGAGGCAGAGCAGGGTGTTTCATAGCCGCAGGAGGACGCCCTCGGCGAGCAGACGGGGCATGGCCCATGGCGGCAGGCTTGCGGTGGGGCAGGATGTGCAGTGGCCTCCGTCTGCCTCACCGCTGAGGACTGCTGGGCAGAGTCGTCAACGGTGGCGCCGAATGGACGGAGTTGGGAGACGGGGGTGTGGGAGAAGGTGTGCCTTGTCTACCTCCCTCATTTCGACCAGGTCCAGTCCACAGATGCATTTCTGGACCACAAGGGGTGGCCATTGCCTGTTCGAGTGCCGGCACTTCTGGCCTCCGTGGCCCGGGGGCGCGGTTGGTCATCCAGCGCAGTTCCTGCAGCACATCAAGAACAGGACTACCCAAGGTGCAAGTTTTGAAGTGCCTTGGCCTGGCGTTGGTTGCAGGAAGGGCCGTGGCGTGCAGAGTGGAAGCGGTCTGGGACCGTTCCACCGCAAGGGTAGTGAGAGCGGAGGAGCGAAGAAGCCTTGGCTTTGCTCAACTCGTCATGCACGTCCGGGAAGAAAGGAACCAGGGGGGCGTGGCTGTGAGCGGCGCACCTGCCCGTGGGACCGATCAAGTAGCCTGGGAAAGCATAGCAGATCTCCGTGCGTCAGGCTCAGGCTGGGCGGCAGACCCGAAGGTGGCGGCCCAGGCGAGTGATCAGCATCCGATGCCACTGTAACGCTCTCCAATGCAGCGGTGATGTCATCCAATTCTGAAGCAAGCAAGCGTGCTGGGGAGGCGGGCGGTTCGAGGGGGTTTACCCGGCGAACAGAGCCCGTCATATTCCCCAAATCGCCTTCATCGCCCGCGCCGATCCCGTAGGAAGGAGGCGAGGCGCGGGGGGCGGCTGAAGCGGCTTTCTCTCATTACAAAAGAAAGCCGTGCGACCGCAATGCTATAACGGCCATGTTCTCACACTGAGAAGATGAACCATTGGAGAGAATGCTCATCCCGGGCTCAGACGGAAGCAAACAAGCGTGCCGGGGAGGCGGGAGGTTCGAGGGGGTTTACCCGGCGAACAGAGCCCGTCATTGTCCCCAAATCGTGTTCATCGCCCGCGGCGCCTGCGTCAATCTCGTAGGAAGGAGGCGAGGCGCGGGGGGCGGCTGAAGCGGCTTTCTCTCATTACAAAAGAAAGCCACATGACCGCAATGTTGCCATGGCTATGTTCTCGCACTGAGAACATGAACCATTCATAAAATGCTGCCTGCGTGTGATCGCAGCCCAGGCATGCAAGACAGCTTTTTATGACCAAGAGAGGTGGGGAGAAATCACCGCATCCAGAAACTACACAGGGGTGGAAATGACATCTTTATAAAGACGCGTCCTGAAAAGGACGTTCAACGCCGCTGTGTAATGCTCTTTCAGAGAAATAAACTCAGGGGCAAACTGCACGCCGGCAGTGAAGAGAAAAGCCGCTGAAGTGCGCCGTAAATCCAACAGCAAAGCAGAGCGTCAGAGGATCAGAAGCAGGATCAGTTTGTGTCATTCGCAGCTGACTGCCTACACACGACCATCGGCTCCGAAGAAAATTACTGAATGAACGAGCGTATTTCCCTCGCCTTTATATCCGTATCCGGAGGCGGGGTATGCAAATACTGTTCGCCAACTCTCATTGGCCTTTTTTCATAGATCAGAGGTATCTTTCGGCGCTCAAGAGAGACCCCTAGTGTCGCTTCTGTTAAGTGAACTTTATACTTAAAACAAGAAAAAAAATCTGCCAATGGGTAAGAAAAATAAACTTAATTCAAAGGGAAAACAAGCAACAATTTTTCTTACCCCACTGGCAGATTTTTATTCTTGTTTTAAGTATAAAGTTCACTTCATTTAATTAGATATCTCTCAAAACAAGACTTAAAATGTCATGACAGTTTGCTTGTCAAGTAAATAAATCACATTTTAAGAATGTTTATATAGTTTTACTGGAAAACAAGACAAAAATTCTTGTCTGGCGATGAGAGACAGTACATTTGGGTTCATACACGTGATAATATTATGTCATTAGCTAGATTGGACAGAATTTATAGTTTTAATCATCTTAGTATTTTTAATAAGTGTTATATTACGCCAGTAGGTTTTACAGATCATAGTATTTTCTAAAAAAAATATTTTATTTTAAGTTTGTTAAAACCAAAAAGCGCATACATTTTAATACTAACCTTAAAATTTAAATTATAATTTTCTTAAGGAATCTTTTAAGTCTTTTTGGGAAGTTTATAGAACAACAAAGTCTTATTTTTCTTCAATACGACAGTGGTGGGATTTTGGAAAGGTCCAAATAAGACAGATTACTCAACAGTACACTCACAACGTAACTAAAGAGTTGACTCGTTCTTTAGGTTTTTTGGAAAAAGAGATAATTGAATCTCAATGATTAGCTCAATCTACTGGTGAGGTTTGCTATTTGGAAGCCTACTCAAAGAAGAAGGCTAAGTTAGCTAATCTACTGTGGTATAAAGCACAGGGGGCTCTGATCCATTCATGTTTTCAAAGTATTGATCAGATGGATGCACCTTCCAAATACTTTTTCATCTGGAAAAAAGAATGGGCAGAAACGTTTTATTCATGCACTGCGTTTTGAAGACGGAGTGATTTTGTCGGATCCTGCTGATATTCAGGGAAGAGCAGTTCTTTTTTATCAAAATCTTTATAGAAGTGAGCTCAAGTCAGAGTGTTGTGTGGAAAATGTTTTCCTTGACAGTCTACCAAATGTATCAGAGGATGCTAATGATGACCTCGCAGGAGTTTTGACCCTGGGATAGTTTCATAATGCCCTGCAAAGCATGGAATCTGGGAGGACTCCAGGTGTGGTTGGCCTCCCAGTTGACTTCTATTAGGCTTTTTGGTTTGAGCTGGGTGCAGATCTGCTGGAGGAACTCAATGATTGCTTGTCAGAGGGTAGGCTGCCATTGAGTTGCCGAAGAGCGGTAATCACTCTTATCCCAAAAAAGGAGACCTTATTGATATAAAAAAGTGGCGACCTCTCTCACTTCTATGTAGCAACTATAAACTGCTGTCCAAGGCATTGGCTAACAGATTGGCTGGAGTATTGGATCAGGTTATTCATCTGGACCAGACATATTGTGTCCCTGGTAGATCTATATTTGATAATATTTCTGGATCAGGAGAAAGCTTTTGACCGTGTTGAACATTCTTATTTGGGGAGTACTTTAAAAGCTTTTGGCTTTTGCAAAAAGTTTGTTGACATGGTCAGAGTACTCTATTGTGATGTTGAGAGTGCTCCCTTTCAGGTTTTTAGAGGTATTAGACAAGGCTGTTCCTTGTCTTGAATGTTGTATTCCATAGCTACTGAGCCTTTGCTTCAACAAATAAGAAGTAATTTAAGTGGCTTGGTTTTAACAAATTGTAATAATAGTTTTTGTTTGTCAGCTTATGCTGATGATACTGTAGTAATGATCAACAGACATAGTGATGTGCAAATTTTACTTAATTTAATTGAAGATTTTAGAGTGTTAGAAAAACTGGAAAAAAGTGATGCTTTGCTGTTGGGACAATGGACTGATGGGAATCATTGCCTTCCTGATGGGTTGTGTTGGTGTAGAGGGGGTATAAAATACTTAGGTGTTTATTTAGGAGATGACAGTGTGTTACAAAAAAAATTGGGAGGGGATTTTTGAAAAATTTAAGGTCGCTTGGAAAAATGGAAATGGTTATTACCAAATATGTCATATAGGGGTCGAACTCTCATTGTCAACAATTTAGTGGCATCCTCACTTTGGCATAGATTGACATGCATAGACCCTTCACAACAGGTTTTAGCTGAAGTTCAAGCTGCCCTTGTGAACTTTTTTGGGACAAACTTCACTGGGTCCCACAAAGTGTTTTATACCTCCACAAAGAAGAAGGTAGGCAAGGTTTGATTCATATACAAAGCAGGGTTGCTGTTTTTCATTAAAGTTTTTACAAAGATTTTTTGTTGGTTTGACAGATTTTAGCTGTTAGTTGCACCATTTTGCGCACCATTGGAGGTTAAGGACTGGATAAACCCCTCTTTTTAATTGATCCAACAAAATTGGATTTATCAGGATTTATCAGGTTTTTTATCAGAATCTTTTTAAAGTGTGGAGTTTTTTTTCGTGTTCATAAGACTGAGATCTCATATTCTCTCCACTGGCTATTACAAGAACCTTTGATACTTGGGGCCCGTCTGGACATTAATACGCACCATAATTTACCAGGGCTCAGTACCTTATTTCAGGAGTCCAGGGTCTTCAATTTGGGACATTTATTGACTTTAACTGGAACTCACTTTGAGAATGTGGAGGCAGCATCCAAACATCTGGGAATCAGATCTGCTCCTGTATTTACTCAGTTCTTGACAAAACTAAAATCATGTTTTACAATTGAAGAGGACCACTTACTGAAATACTTTTTTACAGGGGATAGTACTCCTGATATTGAAGATCCCTTTCTGTGTTTAGTTGTTCAACCCAATCTTGATGAGTGTTTAGGGTTTTTGCTTAAACCATGTGAATCTTTGTTTTTAGATTTTTTGTCAAGTGAAGGCAAAAAGCTGTATAGAGCCTGTGTTTTGGTTTTTAATAAGAAAGTGTTTGATAAAAAAAATGATACACCATGGCGTTCTGTTCTGAAACTGAGTAATGATGTAAAGCTTGAATGGAGATCCTTGTATAAGTCACCATTATCTAAGAGGGTAAGTGACATTCAATGGAGAATTCTCCATGGTGCGATTGCTGTCAATTCTTTTATTTTGGTGTTAAATCCAGAAGTCAGTTCCCTTTACAAAAAGCTTCACTAGGATGCTGCGCTGAGGAAAGCGCTTTGGGAACAATCCTGCATTGAGACCAGCTGTGAATATGTGTGTAACACGTCAGTGAACATTGACTGGAATTTATTGCCTCGGCTGGTGAAATCATTAGATGCACCTGTGGCCAGGCTATAAATAGAGCCTGTCAAACTTTCTTTCCTCTGTTAGGAGTTAGATTCTTTTAGGCAGTGTGAACCTTTTCTCCTTTCTATTTCCTCTGAAAAAGAAAAAAAAAAGAAAAAAAAGGGAATGATTGATAAACAAAACAACCAGTTTTTGTTTTGTGTTTGGGGAAGAACATGCTGCTCTTGCGTTGGGGCGGGGCAGTTGCGAGCCTTGCGATCTGTTTACAGTCGAAATGCTTCATGCTCGTCTTGCTTACTTCCGGGAGTCAGTGCCCACACTTCATTTGTGGGGCTCTCGTATGGATCTGGCTGAGTGAGAGATGGGTTCATCCCTTTCGCTCGCTCTCTCCCCAGATCCAGCTGATCCTCGTAAGCCTGAAGCGCGCCTCGGCACCTCTTTGGTTCACGAGGACACTGAACCTCTGTAAATCCCGCGCATAATGATAAAGTGGCTGTGGAATTAAGAGACAAATGCAAGCATTGCGATCTGCTTTCAGGCAAAATGCTTCGCGCTCACCTCGCTTACTTCCGGGAGTCAGCGCCAACATTTCATTGGTGGGGCTCTTGCATGGATCTGGCTGAGGAGCGAGAGACGGGTTCGCCCCTTTCCCTCGCTCTCTCCCCAGACCCAGCTGGTCCTTCCCGTGATCTCGAAGCGCGCTTCGGTGCCTCTTCGGTTCACGAGGGGGTGGGACACTGAACCACCCAGCCCCGCCCTGGTCCTTCTAGACGTGAGGCTCTAAAACAAAACGTGGCGAATCATGCTCCCCCTAGTAAAGACTGGGGTCCAATTCGTCACCCTCAGCAGCCCCCAATGCAAGACCTCATGGGCATGATTTCTAAGAGAAAGAAAGCCTGACGGTCTTGTACCCAGCCTTGCGTGGGTAGTTCCCCTCGGGACGGTGTGCGTGCATCATCCACTTCGGCCCTCCCGATACCCTCACGAAACCTCTTCACTCCCGCCGCCTTTGGTGTTTTGGGTGATAGATGCTTCCAACAAAGACTTGGGTGTACCGTTGCTTCCTGCTTTGATCCAGGACGCAGAACACTCGACATCCCCTCAACAGGAAGTGTCAGAAATAATACCCATTTCAGAGAAATTGGCAGCGTGGAAACTTCTGTCAGGTATTTCTATGTGGGTCCTAATAACAGTAGAAAGTGATTTAATTTGCTCGCCTCCCTCCGCGTTTCAACGGCGTGGTTCCCACTACCGTAAACCGGAGTAGGCATTTCTACTGTGGGTAAAAAAAAACTGCGAAATCTCTCGGTCAAGGGGCCATGGGACATGTTCCCCTTACAGAGAAAGAGTCAGGTTATTACGGCAAATACTTCCTGGTGTTCAAGTCCAAGATGCTGACTATCAAGACGATCATGTCACAAGCCCAACATCATGTTTGGCTGGTCACAATCGATCTCATGGACGCATATCTTCATATAGAGCCACAGCACAGGAAGTTCCTGAGGTTCGCTTTCTGGGGCTAAGCCTTCCAGTATCGCGTTCTTCCATTCGGCCTAGCCCTATTAACCTGCATATTCATGAAATGCATGGATGCAACACTGGCTCCTCTGCGACTCCAGGGTATCCGCATTATGAATTACATAGACGACTGGATGATCCTAGCGCAGTTCCAAGAACTGGCAGTTCAGCACAGGGATATCGTCTTGACTCATCTGGTTTCTCTGGGTTTGAGACTCAACGTCAAAGAGCGTTCTCTCGCCCACCCAGGGATCACTTATCTGGGGGTCATGTGGAATTCGGTCACGATGCAGGCACAATCGTTTCCATTCAGAACACCCTGAGCAAGGTCAGGCTAGGTCGAGGTTGCACTGCTCATCAGTATCATCGAATACTAGGTCTCATGGTGTCGGTGTCTGCGGTGATCCCTTCGGACCTTCTACACATGAGACCGTTTCAACTGTGGCTAAAAGCCAGGGGGTTTTATCTGAGGGTCGGTCCCCTAAGGCAAATAAGGGTTATGCGCCGCATGCTTCGTTCCCTTTCTATGTGGTTCAGAACCCGGTTTCTCACCTTGGGTCCCACTCTGAATGCATCTTGTCGTCGCAGGCTGCTAATGACAGACGGCTCCCTGACGGGCTGGGTAGCGGTCTTAAGTGATCGTCCAGCTCAAGGGGAATGGGAGGGTCATCAGCTCGGTTGTCATAGTAACTGTCTCGAGTTGATGGCTGTATTTCTGGCCCTGAAATACTTCCTCCAGAGGCTGCCGTGTCTTGGTTTGGGTGGGAAATACAGTGGTAGTCTCTTACATAAACCATCAAGGAGGTCCACGTTCATGTCAGCTGAATTTCTGGAGCGTTGGATTCTCCTTGGGGCCCAGGGCAAGCTCCTGTCACTCAGGGTGTATATATCCCTGGATGCCCGAATGTGGGAGCAGATTTACTGTCCAGACAGAAAATACTGGAAACTCCACCCCGAGGTGGTGGAACAAATCTAGGTGAGATTTTAAAGGGCAGAAGAGGACCTCTTCGCCTCTATAATTAGTGCAATGTCTCCTCTACTTTTCCCTGAGTCACCCAGATGGTCTTTCTTATGGCAATCACCTCTCTTAAGAGGATTGGGGATCTACAGGCCCTGTCTGTTTTACCGGCCTGTTTAGAGTTTGCCCCAGGTATGGCTAAAGCAATTTTGCACCCTACATCCTGTCACTTCTGAAGCTTTCTGCTCCCCGCCATTTGTAACGCCGGAGCAGGCAAGACTTCACAGGCTTTGTCTAGTCCGCGCCCCGCAGACTTACGTTCACCGCTGTAGCCAGTGGCATAAGTCAGGGCAATTATTTATCTGCCATGGGGGCCGTAACAGGAGGGCGGCCGCCACCAAGCAGACCATGACAATTTGTGTGAGGGATGCCATTGCCCTGGCCTATGAGGCGCGCTTTCAAGCTTCGCCAGTAGGTATCAGGGCTCACTCCACCAGAGGGGTCGCCTCCTCTAAAGCCTTGGCTAGAGGGGTCCCTCTGCAGCAAGTTTGTGATGTGGCAGGCTGGTCCTCTCCGCACACATTCATTAGATTTTGAGATGGAGTTTGGATGTTCATTTTACTCCGGGCTCCTACGTCCATGAGTCGAAATCTCAAGATCATGTCTGAGACCTCTCGCGTTCTTGTGAGCACACTTCACAATCGTAGGGGTCCGGACAGCCCCAGTGCGGCGGCGTGGGTATTCTTGTTCCCAAAGTGCTTTCCTCAGCGCAGCATCCTAGTGAAGCTTTTTTTAAAGGGAACATCTCGGGTTACGTGTTGTAACCCTTGTTCCCTGAAAAAAGCGGAACGAGATGCTGCGCTTCTCTGCCTCACTGGGATGTCCCAGGACTGCTCTTCATAAAAAAAAAAGATCTGACGACACACTGGTGACGCCTCTATTTATAGCCTGGCCACAGGTGCATCTAATGATTTCACCATCCGATGCTATAAATTCCGGTCAATGTTCATTGACGTGTTACACACATATTCACAGCTGGTCTCAATGCAGGATTGTTCCCAAAGCACTTTCCTCAGCACAGCATCTCGTTCCACTTTTTTCAGGGAACAAGGGTTACAACACGTAACCCGAGACATTCTGCATGCCCTTTTTGTCTTCAAAGGGAGATTGTTTTTCATGCTTTCATGCATTGTTTTAGACTGGAACCTTTATTTATGAAGTTAAAAGAATTGTGTTGTAGGTTTAATGAAACTTCTTTCATTTTGGGTTTTAAGTATTTTCAGAAAAAATGGTTTACCTGTCAACTGTTGAATTTTATTTTAGGCCAAGCAAAAATGGCTATTTATATCAGCAGAAAAAACTAAACAGAACAAAGGTCTAGTGATGATGTTAACGTCTGTTTTTTAACTTTGATAAAATCTAGAGTGTTGATTGATTTTTGGTTTTTATAAAACTATCTACTTTTGATTTGATATGGTGCAGACATGGGGCTTTGTGTGCAGTATGTGAAGGATATTTGTTTTTTTCTTTGTAATTTCAAAATGTTCTATTCTCTGTGAAATTTGTGGAATGTATTATATTGTTTAAGCTATTGTGAACCAATACTGATTTAATTGTAAATAAAGTTTTTTCAAAAATCTAAATCTCTCTTTCTCTCTTTCGCTCTTTATTTTTCATACTCACAAAAACATTCTCACCAACATTCTTGTTTCTCCAAAAACACTATTAGGAACTAAGATATTTCAGAACTTTGTTTAAGGCAGATAGTTGTAAGTAAGCGAGACACCAATTGCATGTTAGCTGAAATATCACTTTTGATACGTGGCATGTAATCCACAACCGAACCGTCACTTAAAAAAAAGTGAAGTGCGATTGGTGGTTGAACACATCAGTCAGACAGTAATCCACACCCAAAACATCACGTAAAAAAAGTGAAGTGCGATCGGTGGTTGAACACATCAGTCAGACAGTCCATTTATATCTGAAAGAACAGTTCTTGGCCAGAAGTAATGATGAGTAAAGGGGCACTAGCTGTGTGGCACATAATCGCCAATGAGGAGTACGGTCAAGTGCCCAACATTGAACCTGGTGAGCAGAATTCTCCTCCGGAGGGAATCACGTCTCCTACGTGTGAAGCAAGCCGAGGCACGATCTAGCATCCTCAGCCAGAGCTGTAAAGTCTGGCCTCTGAAAAGGGCTCATCTGACACAACAGGGTTGAAACAATCAATGCTGAGCTCCATACTACAGGCCAGGGCCACCTCAGCAAGGTCCTGTTGCCTAGAAAGTGGTGACTTTTTGCTGATTGGTGTTCCTCCTGGGATGAGGACACAAAGTATTGCCCTGTGCAGATGATACTATCTTTAATACAATAGTGGTTAGATGCAGGACTCTCTCCAACCATACTTAAAAGTAAATTTCACTGCCATAGCAACCACTCATGTCCCATGAGTGTTTGTCTCTAAGTACCACAGGGTTCCCACATGTCCTGGAAAACCAGAAATTTTGCTTTGCAGTTTTCCATTCATGAAAAAGTCATGGAAAATAAGAAAAATACCTAAATGTCCTAGAAAATAATGATTTGTCACGGAAAATATTTTAGTAATATAAAACTGTTTGACTGGGTTGCAGACAAGTTTTTTGTAACATGTACAAATGCCGGCAGATACGCATTGTGAAACATACTGCCATCTACTATTGACTCATGAAGGAAGTTATGTCAGTCTATGCTAATCTACTGTCATGTATGCCTTGCTCCTACAAAATAGTTTAAGTATTGATATCGCAAAATATATATTTTTTTTTCATTACAACATAGCCTTTACCCCTCAGGAAGTGAATAACAATCAAATCCACTCATTCCGGGGTTCCACTTGATTTAGAGCGCCATGATTTCTGTGATGCAGAAAATAAAAATGGAATTGTCTATAAAATGCAGAATGCCATGAATTTTGTAATATTTTGAATGAACATTTATGTTTGTAAGCACAATTAATCAAATTAAAATTGTGATGTGTCATAGTATGGTTATTAAACCACAAAAGACTATGATTTAATACAAAAAATTTAATATGTAAGCTTCATGCTGAGTGCTTCAAACTAGTGTGAAGCCAGCTGCTGATACATAAACTTCTTCATGATCAGCATGCTAGCTATATATTTGTTTAAATGACAGAGAACAGTCAAATTATTCACTCATTTAAACATCCAGCACATATAGACCTTATTTTTATTTAATTCAATCCAACTTTTTGAGGTTTAATAATCACGCTGGGTCATGTAGTGAACTGCTATCAATACAGGAAGAGAAAAAGGAATTTTTTTTTACTACTGTGTAGTAATGTAAATGGTCTGCACTTATACAGCGCCTTTTGAACATTAACGGTATTCAAAGCACTTTACACTGTGACTCATTCACACACACATTCATACACCAATGGTGGCAGAGCTGCCATGCAAGGTGCTAGCCTGCCATTGGGAGCAGCTTGGGTTTCAGTGTCTTGCCCAAGGACACTTCGGCATGTGGAGTCATGTGGGCCAGGATTCGAACCACCAACCCTGCAATTAGTGGCCGACCCCCTCTACCAACTGAGCCACAGCCGCCCCAAAATGTAATGTTCCTTGTAATTAAATAATAATAATAATAATAATAATAATAATAATAATAATAATAATAATAATAATAATAATATATTATAATATGTCTGTGATGTTTTTTTGTGCAGCACTATTGATATTTGACAAAAAAAATATATGCAGTGTTGTTTTGGATTGTGCTGGGAGAGTCTGGATAAAAACACTTTTGATAAAATAAAAAAATATGTTTAAAAAAAAATGTAATGTCCAAGTGCTACGTAAATCTCTTTTGATATCTGAACAAAGTCACACAGAAACAACAAATGATGTTATCGTAAGGTACTGGAGTGAGCATGTGGGGAAAGTGGAGGTGCATTACCCATACTCTAAATTTCTAGGACACACACAAGTAGAGCAGCTTTTGGAAAAAAAATAAGATCTGTCTTTTCCCCCCCACTTTATCCAAAAAAGCTTCTACAAATCTCAATGGACAGTCCTACAGTCAACTGTAAGTCTATCAGGATCTTATAAGAAAACAGAAGAGAAGACGACCCAGATACACCTGAGCTGATTAGCCTTGGAAGCTGTGGCTAGCATATTGTGGATGGGAGCTTTCAGCATGGAGAAAAGGAGACTTCTTGGAAAGTGGAAGATACAATGAGAGTGCTTTAGCAACTTTTACATGACACACCAGCCAGGCGTGAATATTTTTATATTAAATATTACATCCTCAAAATTAAGTTTTGTGCTCACAGATGGATGGAATTTTGCTGTTGCTGAACGTGCTATTTAATATAGCCAGCTGTACAGTAACAGCCACAAGAAACTGGTCAAAAACAAAGTGCCATCATCATTATCCTATTCTATAGTCAAAGAGGCCACTGCTGACCCCCTCTTTGAAGCTAAGTTTCACTTTTTTGCCTTTGTTTCAAGGCAGCTGAAGCCATTTCTGGAAGCCTTTCAAACAGAAGCTGCAATGGTCCCCCTTTTATCAGATGGTCTGGAGAGCATACTGAAAATCTGGAGAGCATACTGAAATACTTTCTGATATGCTATGAAGGGGATAAAGGGAAAGGAGGAGGTGAGAACTAGCTTAACAATATAAATACTATTTAATTTAAAAAAAAAAGACACACACAAACACATACAGGGCAGCTGCCCATAATTCTCTCTCTCTCGAACTGTCATCACCGGTCGCTTTTATCCCTCGCGCACCCCATCAGGCCGATTGGGGCATACGTCGTTCCAGCCCGGCCCCACCCCCCTCCGCTCTACATGGACCCATCTGACAAAGCAGTGAATGTTCCACTGAAGCAGCTAGAAATAAAGCTGTTGATAAAGCCGCACAATTTTAGGAGAGTATCCAGTTTGTGTGTAGGAGTTCAAGAAAGAGTGCATCTCTTTTCTAGCTGTTAGCACTCATAAGCTGATGAAGAGAAGTCCAATGAGTTATGCTGCTGTGAAACACACAAGCTTTCTAAATCCTGTTTTCATGGTGTCACAGGCAGAGAATTTCAAACTGAAGTTTGAAAAGCTTCTCCAAATGCTGCTGAACAGCTGATGCACTTCTCCCCAATGTGACAAGATACTAGGCTAGTACAAAACTGTCATTACTGATGTCAATGCCAACCACAAAGCAGCATTTCTAGATTTGAAACATACCAACTGCAGAGTTGATTAGTCTCTTTGTGGGCAGCAAAGCAGAGTCTATAAGCTTTTGGAAATTATGAGATGCCTGTTGAGAAAAGCTACCAAATTAACAAAGATTTTTTTGTTGAAAACTTGAAGTCGCTATGGGTTGTCCATGATTCTTTGGCTGGGAAGCCTTTGGAGGGACCTCTTCCAAGAAGACTGCTACATCATTGCAAGGCAACTAGAATGAGAAACATGCAATACCTTGATGGTGACAATAAGAAGAGAGAATCTGCAGAAGAGAAGAAAAGAGATCAGTGATGAAATAAAAACCCTACCTGTAGAGAAAAAAAAGTTGAGCACAGCTTCGAGCAAATAGAAAAGGAAGCAGATGAAATGGCTGAGAGGGCTGAGCAAAAGCAAAAATGAACATTGCTTGCAAAATCAAATGCATTCTGCAAGAGTGTGGCAGAGAAAAAGCAAGAGATTATAGCTCTTGAGAGTGCTCTATGTGACATGAAAGCCCTGTACAATGTCCTATGGGTGTGAGAGTTCAAACTACCGGGAGTATGACCTCGTTCTGGGTATGGGTAAAGTGTGCATCCTTACAGGACATCTGTATGGCTGCAGATTGCTAATAAGAATAATTATTATTGTTTGGTGTCATGTGGGAATATATATCTCTCTATCTCCAAGGTGTGATGAGAGCATGAATAGTAGTTGCTAGTGACATTATGTATAGCCCTTTGCATGACGTCTGCCCTGCTCCACTTTTATACCCTATAGTGCAAAGATATGTTGTGACATTGGTCTATTAACCGATTTGGTAGTGCCTTATCTTGACATTGAATCATTGGGACTGGGTTCCACACTTATTTACTAGTCTTATAATAAGCAGTGTTTATGCAATGTCTTTTTCGCTACCCTTTTTGGCTTTTGGACATTGCTGGTCAGAAGCACAGCGTTATAATAACTGACCCCTTACCATCAGCTTCTGACACAGCATTTAAGATACCTTCTTGAAAGGGAATGTCTCGGTTACTAATAGAACCTTGGTACTTTGAAAGAAGGGAATGAGACTCTGTATCAGAAGCTGACACTAAGTAATCGTATACCATAACACCATGCTACTGTGCTGCACTACTGATTTTCCCCTGAAGGGGGTTGAGAGATACACATTTCTCCCTTCAGTCTGAAAATTCTGGGGATGTGATGTTGATATACATTTTGCAAGTGAACATGGGTGGAGGGTCAAGTGTCACCAGCCAGTCAAATTGGCGTGGTGGTATAGGTTTTTCAGAATAAAAATATGTTGCTATTTTTTAAAGTTAGAGAAGCTGAAGTTTATAGTAATGGAAATATTTTGTGCTGAACATGTTTTTATAATCTGAAAAAGCAACAATAAAAGTGCCATGATAACCCTGAAATACAAAAAGCCACAAGTCTAAAGAAGTTATGTTTCAAATTTGAAGATGATATAACAAAAAATGAGGTTCCTGCAAGCTTTTTTTTCTGTAAAATCGCTGGAAGCGTACAGAGAAACTTCAAGAGGACACAAACTCTGACCACTGCTTGGCTATTATGAATAAAACTACACCCCATTTTTTCAAATAGACTTTGGAGACAGGCTCATTTTGTTTACGAGACTAATATATATGATAATATACAGTTTTACAACATGAATGTTGCTCAGATTGCATAGTTTGTTGCAGAACGATGACGAAGGGTAATTCTTTCAGGTGAGATCTCATGTAAACAATGAAGAATATATTTCTCAGATTTAGCACTTTTATGGACAAAAAGTGCTATTGGATGTTTTTCAATGAACGCTTGTCATAGACACTTGACCAAAGTGTGGCAAACTGGATTCATCTGACGATCTTCATAACAAATGTATGAAGTCCCGTTTTGATATTGAATGTTTTCATTTGTACTCCTGGCACAAATAACTAAATTGTTTGTTTCTGGAGAATTGCTATTGTGAAACCGAGATCTTATATCAATGTTGGACCCTTAGACCTTTCAAAAGATGTATAATTTGTTAACATTAATTACATTTATAGATGGTAAATTATATATTAAATGTAAGCAGAGTGATGTCACCACCACGTGCGGGAGAATTGCGTATCAACAGATTAAGTTAGCATCTTGTTTATTTGGTTAGTCCATCAACACTGCTCTGAATGACATTTGATAGACAAGGTAAAGATGGTGAGAAGTTGAATCAAAGAATGTGTAATCGGTGTGGGGGTCATGTCACGGATTCAAGCTGGTCCTGTCCGGCAGAGAACAAAATATATTACCCACACAGACCTGATCTTGCCTTTCTGAGGGTGCTCTTAATTTAATATGGTGTTGATGTTGTTGATGCTTGTGCAGTTGAACAGCTGAAGACAACATACTATGCTGGGCCAAGCGGTTCCATTTCCATTTCATTTTGCTGTGCTCTGAAAGATGGTGCTCATTACGTATTATTCAAGTTTACTGTTATTCCGATTAAACAAAACAAATATTGCATACATTGGTCTTGAGTCGCTAAAATAATTATAAATATGAGTAGGCAACTGATGTCTGCGCAAATAACAAAAATAGACAATTTATTAATTAACGCTGTATATATGGAGCCAGAATGTTGAACTTTTACAGAAGGTACCAACAAAATGTATTTCAAATGTATACATATTTTTATTTATTTTACATACCTGGAGTTTGTTTACCCTCCACCTAAGTATCCACACCAAATCCCAACTTGAGTTACAAATGAAAACGGGAAAGCTCTTGATCTGTAACATCTAGATGTGTTTTTGTTCATGTTTTGTTTATGTCCTTTATTTTGAAATGTTTGTTCAAGTTCCTTGCCATGTTTTGTTCCTGTTTCCTTGTCATGTGATCACCCTGTTTCCCTCCATGTTCGTGTCTTGTTTTCATTGGTCCATTGTTTGATTACTTTGTTATCAGTTCTAGTTTGTGATTGGTTTTAGTTAATTCTCTTGTTATCTTCTTTAGAGTTCTGTTTGTTCATTGGCATATGTTTCCCCATGTCCATTTATTTAAGCCCTAATGTTTGCCATTGTCTCTTGTCTAGTATTGATGTTAGTTTGTGTAACAGAGGTAAAGTCATGTCAAGTTTATGTCTAGTTTAGTTCATGTTCACTGGAACATGTTCATGTTCACTGGTATAGTTATGATTTCTTGCACAAGCATTGTTTTGTAAATAAACTGCACTTGGGTTCTACACATCGGCATGCGCTTGCCTCGCTTACTTCCGGTAGTCAGCGCCCACATTTCATTCGTGCTCTCGCATGGATCTGTCTGAGGAGCGAGAGACGGGTTCATCCCTTTCCCTCGCTCTCTCCCCAGACCCAGCTGGTCCTTCCCGTGATCTCAAAGCGCTCTTCGGCGCCTCTTCGGTTCACGAGGGGGTGGGGCGCTGAATCTCTGTACATTTCACGCACAATTATAAAGTGGCTGAGAAATTACTCGAGGTGATTACGCGGGCTGTGGCCAGACTACAGCTAGACTGGCCACGTGAACAAGAGACCCTCCCTCAAATGCTCCAACTAGAAGACAAATTTCTGTCTGGTGGCCAAAATAATTAAATAAATAAAAGAGGGAATGGAACTCTATATCAGTCCCTTCCTTTCTTCTATGACCTCCATAACAAGTATTTTCTTTATGGAGGAAATTTATACTTCCCATGTCTTCGTGCCCTCGACGTTGGTGTATTCAACTATCGTGGATGCTGAAGCTCGGGGGTATTCGGTGATGCCGCCAGTAGAAGAGACACCTGCGGGTTTTCTCTCGCCTGGCTCGGCATCATCGCTAAAGAGACCTACTCTCCCCACAAAGCTGTGCAGGACCACCTCCACGCTTGTGGGGAAAGCTTATCAGGCAGCAGGTCAGGCTGGTGTTGCCCTGCACACTATGGCAGTGTTACAAGCGCACTAAGCTAAATCTGTTGAAGGACCTGAGTGTGGGCACCTCACTCAGGGGGAGGGGCCGTCGGCCACCCAGCCCCGCCCCGGTCCTTCTAGAGAGGAGGCTCTATAACAACACGTGGCGAATCATGCTCCCCCTCGTAAAGACTGGGGTCCAGTTTGTCACCCTCAGCAGCCCCCAATGCAAGACCTCAGGGGCGTGATTTACTTCTGCCAAGCAGATATGCTCACTGAATATAAACCCAACAGATCACTCAGATCATTAGAATCACATCAGCTAGAAATACCAAGGGTTCACTCTAAGCAAGGAGAATCTGCTTTTAGCTATTATGCCAGCCGCAGCTGGAACCAGGTTCAAAACACATCTGTTTAGCTGTGCATTTACTGAATGAGCACTGTGCCACTGTGTGTCCGACTGTTTGTACTGTGTTTTATTAGATTTTTTTTTTATTCTAAACTGTTTTAATTATTCTTATTTTATTATTCTTGTTTTTTTCTTTTTAATTTCTACTATGTAAAGCACTTTGAATTAACATTGTGTATGAAATGTGCTATATAAATAAACTTGCCTTGCCTTGCCTTGCCTATTTCTATGTGGGTTCTAGAAACAGTAGAAAGAGGCTACAGAATTCAATTTGCTCGCTGTCCTCCGTCAGTATCATTGAATACTAGGTCTTATAGCATTGGTGTCCGCGGTGATCCCTTCGGACCTTCTGCACATGAGACCGCTTCAGCTGTGGCTAGAAGCCAGGGGGTTTTTATCCGAGGGCCGGTCCCCTAAGGCAAATAAGGGTTACGCGCCACGTGCTTCGTTCCCTTTCTATGTGGTTCAGACCCCGGTTCTTACCTTGGGTCCCACTCAAGGTGCGTCTTGTCGTCGCAGGCTGCTAACGACAGACGCCTCCCTGACGGGCTGGGTATGGATCTTAAGTGGTCGTCCGGCTTAAAGGGATAGGAGGGTCGTCAGTTCGGTTGTCACAGTAAATGTCTCGAGCTGATGGCCGTATTTCTGGCCCTGAAATACTTCCTCCTGAGGCTGCCATGTCTTGGTGCGGGTGGGCAATACAGCGGTAGCCTCTTACGTAAACCATCAGGGGGATCCGCGTTCATGTCAGCTGAATTTCTGGCACGTTGGATCCTCCTTGGGGCCAAGGGCAGCCTTCTCACTCAGGACAGTTTCATCCCTGGATGCCCGTGTGTGTGGGAGCAGATTTAGTCTGAGGTAGTGAACAAATCTGGGTGAGATTTCACAGGGCAGAAGAGGACCTCTTCACCTCTATGATAGCGCAATGTCTCCTCTACTTCTCCCTAAGTCACCCAGCCCCCTTGGGTCTGGACTTAAAGGCACATACATGACCCTGAATGCGTCTGTATGCGTTTTTGTCCCCCAGTTTTTCTGCTCCCGGGAGTCTTGGCAAGGTTCGCCAGCAAGGGTCTTGTCTCCTACTAATGGCGCTGCGCTGGCCGAACAGGATATGTGTCTCGAATACCTCTCCTCGACGGCTCGCCTTGGGCGATTCCGAACAGGGAGGACCTTCTCATCCCTGGCCCGAATTGTGAAACCTTTCATGCTTGGCCCCTAAGGGTACCAACTGAGGTTCACAGGGCTTTCTCTTGAGGTTATCAAGACCATTTCAAGTGCTAGGGCTCCCTCCACTTGGAACTGATCTGGGTAGATTTTACAGGGCAGAAGAGGACCTCTTCGCCTCTGTTGATAGCACAATGTCTCCTCTACTTCTCCCCGAGTCGCCCAGTTTCCCCCCCTAAGTTCATATTACAGAACCAGCTAACTGCCAGTTTGCTTCAGTTCTGGATTTTCTGTAGAAAGAACTGTCAGCGGGCACTTGCCTCGCCACGCCAAGGTTCTATGTGGCCTCCACTGCGGTTTGCCATGCCTTGGGTAAGACCCCCTTTTTAGACCTCTAGAGTCAGCATTTGGTAGACATCTGACTCTCAAGATGGTTTTTCTTATGGCAATTACGTCTCTAAGGAGACTTGGGTACCTACAGTCTCTGTCTTTTTTGCCGGCCTGTTTAGAGTTTGCCCCAGCTATGACCAAAAGCATTCTTTGCACCCTCACCCTAACTACATGCCCAAGGTGCCTTTTGTGACCCTTGGCCGGTTATTTTCTAAGCCTTCTGCTCCCTGCCGTTTTTAACGCCGGAGCAGCTAAGACTTCTCAGTCTTTCTCCAGTCTGTACTCTTCAGACTTATGTCCACCGCTTTTGCTAGTGGCGTAAAGTCAGGGCAGCAATTCTTCACTTGGAAGCCGGGGGGCAGTCACCTCCTGGCAGACTATGTCACTTTGGGTGAGGGACATTATTGCCCGGGCATACGAGGCGCGTGGTCAAGCTTCACCAGTAGGTTTTAGGGCGCACTCTACCAGAGGGCTCTCCTCCTCTAAAGCCTTGGCTAGAGGTCTCCCTCTGCAGCAAGTTTGTGATGCGGCAGGTTGGTCCTCTCCGCACTCATTCATCAAATTTTATGGTTTAGATGTTTGTTACTCCAGGCTCTTATGCCCTTGAGTCGACATCTCAATCTCATGTCTGTACAAGTTTGTGATGCGGCAGGCTGGTCCTCTCCGCACACATTCATCTGGTTTTATGGTCATGTTACTAGATGTTCATGCTACTCCGGGCTCTTATGCCCTTGGGTCGACATCTACGCTCATGTCAAAGCAAGTTTGTGATGCGACAGGCTGGTCCTCTCCGCACACATTTTCAGATCTTATGGATTAAATCTTTCATGCCTGAACAAGTTTGTGATGCGGCAGGCTGGTCCTCTCCGCACACATTCTTCAGGCTCTATGGTTTGGATGTTCTTGCCACTCCGGGCTCTTATGCCCATGAGTCGACATCTTGAGCTCATGTCTGGTCAAGTTTGTGGTGCGGCGGGCTGGTCCTCTCCACACACATTCATAAAATTTTATGGGTTAGATGTTTTGCTACTCCGGACTCTTACGTCCTTGAGTCGACATCTCAGCTCATGCCTGAACAAGTTTGTGATGCGGCAGGCTGGTCCTCTCCACACACATTCATCAAATTTTATGGTTTAGATGTTTATGTTACTCCGGGCTCTTATGTCCTTGAGTCGACATCTCAAGCTCATGTCTGAGACCTCTTGTATTATTGTGAGCACACTTCACAACCGTAGGGGTCCGGACAGCCCCAGGCATGGGTATTGCGTTCCCATAGCGCTTAGCAAAGCGCAGCATCATAGTGGAGCTTTTTGTAAAGGGAACGTCTCGGGTTACATGTGTAACCCTTGTTCCCTGAAAAAAGCGGAACGAGATGCTGCGCTTCTTTGCCGCACTGGGACGGCCCAGGACTGCTCTTCAAAAAGAAGTATGGGAACAATCCTAGTTGTGAAGGAGCTGTGAATATGTGTGTAACACGTCAATGAACATTGACCGGAATTTATAGCCTAGGCTGATGTAGTCATAGACGCACCTGTGGCCAGGCTATAAATGGATTCGTCACCAGGTGTTGTCAGATACTTCTTTTTGAAGAGCAGTCCTGGGACGTCCCAGTGCGGCAAAGAAGCGCAGCATCTTGTTCCGCTTTTTTCAGGGAACAAGTGTTAAACATGTAACCCGAGACATTTTGATTTTTTATGTTTAATTTGTACTACTGACCCACATTAAGAAATTTCTGTCACTAACATTTCTAACCTAAAATAGTGGTCAAAGATTGAAGCTGGAGTCTTACATTTTATGGTTAATAATTTTTCAAGATTAAATAAGAACTTTAATGTTACAGTTAATTGATGTCATTATTTGATATTCATTTACAAATCACAATGATACCATTCTAGTTTATGTTGTTCTGACTTAGCAAAGGTTAAAAAAAATATGCAAACGAGTTTCACATATGCCTTTTGTGTTTTTACCATGCATTAATCCCTGTGACATTAAGAGTCATTCTGGTTGACTATCTACTGTATATTTGAATCACAGCCATGCTGATAAACAGGACTAACAGTGCTCTTGCTCCTGTGATGTTGCTTTAATAAAATCTTGAAAATATTGCTGTTATGCACTCTTAATGCATTATTGAAATATTGCCATTTACCTCATCCATGACATTCATTAAGAGGACAAGCCAATATCCTTTATTATTTTAACTTTAATGCTAGCTAAAAATATCTGCATTCCTTACAAAATACACTAAACACATCTATCCAATCTATAGGGGGAAAATCAATAATACAGTTATCCATTATTTGTTGATTAACAATGCCCAGTGTGAAGGTTATGGTGTTGGCTGCTTAGCTGGAAAATTCTACTATTAAGAAATGAGATGGCTATGCATTTTTCGACATTTACTTACAGCTGCTGTATTTGTCTGTGCTGCTGAGCTAGGTTGGCGAGCCAATGGCCCAGTCTGGACAGGTTTGGCTTGTAGTTGCTGGGCTTGAACTAGCTGTGATTGTGCTGTGCCTGTGGAAGATGTCTGTGGCCCTGGTCTGGCAGTTGATGTCTGTGCCTGCTGTTGGAGCTGTGTCCGCTGGCCTTGCTGCTGCCCATCAACAGGTGGCTGGGAACTAGCTTGTCTGCTTGAATTTGAAGTTCCACCTGGACCCTTCTGTCCAGGTCCAAGAGATCCTGGCTGCCTGGAGGAAGAGGGGTGGTCCTGTTGCTTCCTGCTGGAGGACCCCTGATGGTGGGAGGACTGTTTTCCAGAGCGGGAGCTATGTTGGTGGCCTGAGGTGTCACGGGAATAATCTGAAGAGTTGTAGCCCTGAGAGCGAGACTCTCCCCTTCTCCCTGAAGATGACAGGGAGCGGGAGTCGTGCCGCATGGATGGATCCTTAGAGGAACGTGATGATCGAGAGGAACGAAGCTCATCTGAGTGGCGTGAGGAGGAGTGCCTACCAGAACTCCCACTGCCATGGTGGCGGTGCTCTCTAGAGGATGTGTGATGGGTATGGCCATAATCATCTTGTGGCCAAAGATCTTCTGGCGGCTCATCATAGTCATGGTATGTGTGCTTGACATGGCCCCGCCTCCCAGAATGACCACTGCTGCCATAGTGACGGGAACCACGAACATCACGCGGCTTCTCAAACCAGTCTGTCTCCTCTTGACCAAGATTGTAAGCTTTGGAAACCAAAAGCAGATCACAATCAATCTCATTTATTAATGGTGAAAGAAGATTGCACACTGAGGCCATGCAAAAAAGGAACAAAAACAGCCCAAACCAAGAAACATGCAACACAGTGTAACACAATATACTACACATAAAACAATTATCAAAAATTAGACATGCAGTTCATGAAGAAGTTTGGAAGTCAAAATCATTTAATATTATACACTCAGTACACACACAAATTAGGTGCCCTGGAAAAGAACAAGAGTGGGGGAAACATAAAGACACCACACAACAACACAAGCAGTTTTTGGAACTAAGCATAACATTGACAGTCAGTTTTGTCGAGAGCTGAATGTAGCCTGAAGACAAAACATGGGCATGCACTTGGTTTTTACTTCTGCTATTCACTCTCTTTCTCTGGGTGGGTGGGGGATGTTTAAAGTGGGCAGTGACGCTGGTATTCAGCTCCCAATTACCTTCGCTGTCAGAAACAGCACAATGCATATCATCAATTATATACATATCGTCTGGTTTGTAGACATGGGTCCGAGGCAGGTCTCGAATATGGTCCTGCACATCAGGAAGTGAGTGACTTGAACCATATGAATTTGATGGATAGTTGAAGGCCCTGCCAACACCAATGAGATTTGCAATGAGGCGGGAGCTCTCTTTTTCTGAATATTGAGAACGCAAAGTAGGGCGCACATTGTGGCCATAGTTGCTGTTGTACAACTGGTCTGTACAGTCTCGTTCAAATGACCTGCTTCTGTAGCCCCTCTCACAAGATGAAATTTTGTCCATGCCATAACCGGTTGAACGAGACCTGCCATAGCCATAGAGACGTTCATCATTATAGTAGCCCCATTGTGGATTATAAGCACTCCGTAGCCCATAGACATCATCTTGAAGTTTATGGTCATGAGAACCTGAGCCATAACCACTGGTTGTAGAGGCACTTATGGTGTAAGAGGCCAGATCAGCCTCTATATCATGAGTCTCCTCAATTGGGGAAAACTTGGATATCTTCTGCTCAATTACTTGTTTACGATGTTTGCTCTTCCTGGAGGACATGACAGCTGGAGGGCACAGGCTCTTTGAGAAGAGCCTCTGGGCTGCTCGTGTAGGTGCTGAGTGTCTGTAGTCATCAAAGTAATATGATGATCCCCCACCCACGCTACTGCTTCCCACCTCCCGGCCATGCGTATTTTCCCCTTGTGCATGGTAGCTGCCGGTGCTCTTACCCCTGCCATGGTGTTGGTTGTATAGATCTGCATCACGTTCGTCCTCTGGTCTGCCAAAGGAGCTCCCCCCTCGAGCGTGAAGTCCATCGCTTCCGTAGCGCCCATGACCCTCATTGCGATGTGAGTCTGAAGTGCCCATACCCTCCTTGTTCAATTCACATATGTCATCGATCATGGCATAATTCCTTGGGACATTCTGCTCTAGGTTGGAGGATCCATATAGGCCTTCACTGCTGTACATAAAGGGGCTGTCCACTGGGTGCATATGGTCAGATAGTGTTGTCTGTCCATATGTGTTTGTACCAGTGGTGTTATATTGCCCATATGAACTAGTTGTAGTTACTGGATGTCCATAAGTATTTGCAAAAGTTGTTGTGTACTGCCCATAACTACTGGATGAGATTGTTGTGTATGGCCCATAAGCAGAGGTTGCTGGAGTTGTTAAAGACCCACTATAAGTATTTGAAACAGAAACAGAGTAGGGAGTATAAGTGCTTGCCATATTTGTGCTATATTGGCCATAAGATGGACCCAGACCAGACTGGCTGTAACTTGTATCTTGGGCAGTGGTTGTTACTATGACTGTGGGATTGTTTATAACCTCATAATTAGTGGGCAGCTTGTGTTCAAGGTCGGCAAGGGATGTCTGTCGTGGCTTTTGATGAAAAGTGAGCATGTCTGTTTGTGGCTGATAAGTGCTTGCTTGACTGACTGGGTAGGGGGGTGCCTGGCTTGGGTACGGTGTACTATGGGTTGGATAAGTATTTGGACCAGGAGGTGGTAGGGTAGGCTGGAACTCTAGATGGCTTGGCTGTGTTGGAGGTGGCACTGAAATGTCTGTTGGATATGGAGGTTGGCTCTGGGGAAAGCCCTGGGAAGGGAAAGCCCCTTGGACCTGATAGGATAGGATTGGATAAGTCTGCAACAGGGTGGGCTGGGGGAGAGCTTGGGCTTGGGAGACTGATGGATAGGGAGGTTGGTTAAAAATTGAGCTCTGCAATGTTGAGGCCTGCGGGGTAGGTGCTGTTGGGAAACTTTGTGGGTACTGGTACGACATAAATGAAGATGTGGGGGGAAACTGGGCAGCAGTGTTCAGCTCACAAGTAAACTGGCTGAGTGGTGCCATGCTTGGTCTGGTCAATAGCCCATTGCTCTCAAAGGATGTGGCCGCAGATGTCAGACGAAGGTTGTTAAGCTCAGAGTCTGACATATAGTCTCGAGAGTCCCCCATGCAGCGCAGGTATGCTTGGTCTCTCCTCTCTCTCTCCTTGACCAATGTTTCTTTTCTCTGTGTGATGCCCAACTCCAAGTATCTAAGCTTGGCATCAATTTCCTTTTCCTCCTCCTCCAACTCAGCCTGCTGCTTACGTAGCTTTGTAGATTCCTGCTCAACAGCCTTCAGCTCATGGGTCAGGTCCTTTAGGAGACTGGCTTTTGCAGCCAAGCGGGAACCACATTTCAGAGATGGCAAAGAGGGCACAAACATTTGGGATAGGTTAGGGGTGACCAAAGGCAGTTGTATTTCCTCTGGTGGAGGGCTGGGCAATGTCCTTTTCACCTTCCTTAAGAGTGAGCTCTGCTGCAGGGCTGCCAGCTGCAGAGAAACCCGGCCCAGGAAGAGTGTAAGAGCCAGGATCATGAAATACAGAGGAAAGAACAATGTTGCACATTAGAGTGACAGACCTAATTACAAACATATCACAAACTACTGTTACCTATCAGTCACTCACTCAACATTGTGTCGATGTAGTGACTCTAGGGGTCGAACTTGGGAGCCCCAATCACCTCTGATATTTGAGAAAAGGCCAATGAGAATTGGCGAGTGGAATTTGCATGCCACTCCCCAGACATTCAGGTATTAAAGATGATGGATTGCATCCACTCATTCAGATTTGTTCTTTGGAGCCAGTCAGTTTAGAGCTTCCACTGGCATTCCATTTACCTCAAAGAGTGTATAAGCTGTTGGATATACTGCTCATTAAAAGCAGGTTCCCTCTCCTCACACAGATAAGTGCAGAGAATGCCCCTGGGCGCTTCAGTAGCCACACTAAATTAGTAATTTTCTCTCAAAAAGTACACTGATGGGGAGCGTATTTTTAATAATGCCTCTCTGTCTATGTGCAGTTCCTGGTTGTGTCAGTATCTCTAATCCTCTGATGGCCACGATTGCTGTCTCACGTGTATAGATCATAGTTACGCTCAGACTGTGTTCGTGGATGGCTCATGTATTTCATAGAGGGACATGTCTATCTTTCATAGAGGGAAAGCCACTCCATATGCTCCCAATCATGGTCCTTCTGCTTGCATGCACAAGGCCATGGTAGCTAGTGCGGGGGGGGGGGGGGGGTGATTTGGGGGCTTCAATGGTAGCATTTCCACCGGGCAAATACCCACAGAGCTCTCATTACTCAGCACGCTCATTTCCATCGGTCAAGTTCATGGATGAGTCAGGCGGCCCGCCCCAGGGTGGGCTTAATGTCTCTTTCGGGGCTTGAGATGAGAGTTCGCTCGGCCACAGTTCCTTTCTTCCCGGATTAGCATGAGGAGCTTACGAAGTCATGGAGGGCACCTTTTACTGCCCGGTCCCATTTCATGATTTCTTCCGCTCTCACTACCCTCGATGACGGCGAGGCCAGGGGGTACACCGAGGTTCCTCGGGTGGAGCAGGCGATTGCGGTGCACCTGTGCCCACAAAATACCACCACCTGGCGGAATCGTCCTAGGCTCCCATCCAGAGCCTGTAAGTTCACAATGTCCTTGACAGCCAAGGCTTGCAGTGCTGCTGGACAGGCCGCCTCTGCCTTGCATGCCATGGGCATCCTGCAGGTGCACCAGGCCAAGGCTCCGAAAGAGCTGCACAAGGGTAGTCCTAACCCGGGATTGATACAGGAGCTGCGCTAAGCGACCAACTTCACCCTACAGGCGACGAAGGTCACGGCGCAGGCTCTCGGGCAGGCGATGTCCACCTGTGGCTCAATTTTGCAGAGATTAGGGATGCCGATAAGGTTTGCTTTCTTGACACCCCCATCTCTCAAGGTGGCCTGTTCGGCGACACTGTCGGCAGTTCTCGGCAGTCAAGAAGCAGACAGAGGCGATCCAGCACATCCTGCCCCGGCATGATTCCTCTGCCACCTTCAGGCCACCAAGATCCCATACCCAGTCTGCTCATTGCCGAGGGAGTCCACCTATGGCAGCAACACTAGCTACACCACAGCCCGAGCCGATGGATTGGCCTCAACGTAGAGCCTCCTGCTGGAAATTGAGTCTGGTGGCAAGAACCCCTGGAGGGCTTTGAAGCATCCCTGAGAGTGGCAACCCAGGGGTGAGGAAACCCGCTGTCAGCCAGGAGGTGGAATACAGACCACTCCATCCCCCTGTGGAGGGCTGGGAGGAGAATCTTTTGTTCCCTTTTTTTATGATTTTGCCTCATGCCCAAGGGGCACTGGCACTTTCAATTTCCAAAAAGAGCAGTTTCCTCATTTTCTGGGTCACACATTCGTTGTCACAACAGCCGTACATTGAACACTTGCAACAGTAGCACTACATATGCGAGTGCTATGCCTTTACACACCCTGCTGCGACATACACATACCCATGATCAGGCATATGTGACACGCCACAAGGATGCCGGCCTCCTCTCCCATCGCAGACCGGTCCAATGGTGGGTACGCGGAGCGAGGTTAGACTTGTGAGCTTTGAATCGGGCCATGCACACGCTCCAGTTCAAAATGCTGATGCAGAAGCGCATTCTGTCATGCATCCGGCATCAAGACAAGTGTATGTGGCCGCCAAAGGGGAAGCACAGCCTGATCATCAGGTTCCTTAGAGGTGCCAGGAGGTTGAATCCTCCTAGGCCATGTCTCATTCCCTCGTGGGACCTCTCTGAAATCTTGCTGTACCTACAGAGAGCCCCGTTTGAGCCCCTGGAGTCAGTTGAGCTAAAAGCCTTTTCATTGAAGACGGCCCTCCTGACAGCGCTCACTTCCACGAAGAAGGTTGGGGACCTGCGGGCATTCTCTGTCAGTGATATGTGCCTAGAGTTTGGTCCGGCATGATGGGCTATGTGCCCAAAGTTACCACTACCCATTTTAGGAATCAAGTGGTGAACTTGCAAGCTCTGCCCCGGAATGAGGCAGACCCAGCCTCGTTGTTGCTGTGTTCAGTACGTGGCTTGCATGTTTACGTGGGCTGCACAGAGAGATTTAGACACTCTGAGCAGCTCTTTGTCTGTTTTGGTGGACAGCAGAAGGGGAAGGCTGTCTCCAAACAGAGGATTGCCCACTGGATTGTGGATGCCATCCCTTTGGCATACCAGACCCAGGGTGCGCTGTGTCCCCTGGGAGTATGAGCACACTCCACTAGGACTGCCTAACAGACATCTGTAGAGCAGCGGGCTGAGTGACACCCAATACCTTTACAAAATTTTACAATCTCCGGGTTGAGACAGTTTTGTCCCATGTGTTAGCAGGTACGAACAGGTAAATATGCGTGCAGCTGGCTGGGTGTACTGCTTGCACACAGCATCTTTCCCCTCCCTGAGGGGATAATGTGCACTTTTTTGTCCACGTGAGTTCCCCGGACCGGCAAACCCCCCAGCACCCTGCAGCAGGTGAATTCGGTGGAGGAATTCGATGCCAGGACCAGTACTCATGAAGTATGCCCTGTCAGGTCAGCCCATGTACTTGGGATAGGTGCTCCATATGTAGTTGCTCCCTGTCCCATATGAGGTGTTTTCCATGGTACGGTTTCCCTGACAGTAAACCTGTGTCTTCCCCTGGGCAGAACTCTGCTCTGCCACCAGTCGCTGCACATGTAGAGCTCCTCCCTTGCAGGTAGGACCTACCGCAGGGACTCCTTTCCATGTGTGGTACTTCCCGGTTGTTACATGTGATGCGCTCTCCACATGTTAACTTCCCTTCGGGCAGGATGTGGTCTCAGCGGTGTCCTTTCTCCATGGGGGGAAAAAGAGAAAAGTTCAAAACAGCTGATGCGAACTATTCCCATTGCAATCTTGTCCCCCCCTTGGGGTACGAGGGACTATGTGGCTTATGTGGGGCATTGGGAAGGTTACGATGGGGCTGTGTGCACTTGTTACTAGGCACGAGGTAGCCTGCCTGCATCTACACCACCGATTTGCGTAACACTTCAGCTGGTTGCAGCATTTTGTATAGGGACTCCTGGTGTCACTACATCGACACATCGAGTGAGTGGCAGATAGGGAACATCTTGGATACTGTTGTAACCTCCGTTCACTGATGGAGGGAATGAGATATTGTGTCCCTCCTGCCACAACACTGAACTACTGCTGAGATGGCCTGGACACTGTCTCAGCTCCTCAGCACAAACCTGAATGAGTGGATGCAAGCTGTCTCCTTTTATACTCATGTTTCTGGGGAAGTGGCATGCAAATTCCACACACCAATTCTCATTGGCCTTTTCTCAACATCAGAGGTGATTGGGGCACCAAAGTTCGACCCCTAGTGTCACTACATCGACACAAGTCTCATTCCCTCCATCAGGGAACGGAGGTTACAACAGTAACCAAGATGTAAATGTAAAAATACACAACATTTACAGATATACTGAAGGTACACACTTTCTTGTACACTTTAATAATTTTGTATTTATTTTTTTAATTCTAAATCAATGTTCATCTATACTATGTGAAAATATGCAAAAAGGGGTCCTAGAAAGTGATTGGAATTTAGTAGAGAGCAAGAATCCTCTCAAGTTGAGAATGCATGTGAAAAGATGTTTTGAATGTACTTTCTCTGTTCTCTGTCTAACAAATAGAGTGTGCATAGTTGCCTGAATCTAAAAAAAAACTTTAAAAAGAAACTAAATTGCATAAAGAAACTAGAATTTATTAGCATCTCAGTAAATGTAAACCATTTACCATTTAAATCATTCTAAACAACGACCACACTGCCATCCATCCAAGTGCTCAAACAGCACAACCCAAGTCTTTCTGTTCTAATGCCAGGATTTTCAGATAGCACACTCCATCTCTAAGATGTTTAAAAATGTTCCCTTTTCATAGGTTCACTTTGAC
The DNA here is from genome assembly GCA_032164185.1 of Moxostoma hubbsi. NCBI lineage: Eukaryota > Metazoa > Chordata > Actinopteri > Cypriniformes > Catostomidae > Moxostoma > Moxostoma hubbsi. The sequence goes on from JAVLUX010000046.1 coordinate 4,786,801, forward strand.
CCTGTGTCAGTAGCTGACAATATGGGAACACCCCAGATGTGACAATAGTCTGAAGCTTTTAAGCCGTTATCACTTAAAGTCACTTGTCTCTGTACTATGAAGTTGCAAGTGGGTTTTTTATACTGCTGTCGCTTCATAGCTATTGGTGGACTGTACATCTGGCCATGTCTTTTGAAAATCTGATCACAGATGATATATAATACAGATAAAACTAAGATATTATTCTAATATTATAGGGAATTTGTTTTATTAGTCACTAAAAACATTATATTGTGCAAGGGAGCGCATTTTAATATAAACTTCAGCAGTGCTCATTGCATCATATAATTTACAAGTTATTTGTCAATGTATAAATCAAACTCACTCAAACTGCATTTTATAATATCAATGAATGTGGTCACAGACAAATCACATAGAACAGTAAATTTGCTCACATAAACTTCTCCTCTGTCTTGTCTTGCCTGCCCTTGACAGCAGTATTTTCTGTCAAGGGCAGGCAAGATGAGATCCAATGACACATCTTCTCTCCTATTGGTTATCGCTGCCAAAATTCGCTCCTTATTTGCATGAAGTTAAACATTTTTAAACTTTCTGAAGTTACTGGACATGCCCACATCCAGTCGCTAGAGGTCGTTGTCACTTGTGATACTGAAGTCACCAGCTCTCATTGAAAATAAATGAGATGAGGTCACTTTGTTGCTAGAAGTCGCTGCAAAGGGCCTTTATAGAATCACGCCAATTTATTGGCTGATGGTGCTTAGCAATGATGTTCACCCCGAGCTCCTTAAAAAGATGGTGAGGTTCTGTAAATCGTTTTGGTCTGCTTAATAAACGTGCAGGCATTCTGGAGGGAGAAGAGATACTGGCTGAGTGGCGTGCAGCGACCTGAGTCACTTCTGACTCCAAAGGAGGAGATGGCGGGCGATTTGTGACTTGCGACCAGAGCGTACACTGCCTTGGCAATTTATGTATGCCACAAGACGTGCTTGCCCTGGTGCCATGCACTGCCTGTCTTGGGTATGATGAAGTGAGGGTCATAGAACCCTGGCTTCATCTCGGCTGGAGGGATGGCTCTATCGCATCCCTGTGGGGCGAGTGCCCGGCAAATTAAGTCACATGGCCGAGTCGGATCCCGGCCAACCAGCGTAACGGGTTGGAAGTGTAAGAAACGTGTCCAAGTTCCAAGGGGGGGCACTAAGGGGACGATCACATATGACGTACCAGGTGGGGTTCACAGCGGGGGGAGCAGGTAATATTATGTTGGGGAGCAAAGTTGCATCTCGAAACAGTTGTGCTGAGAAGAAAATTCAAAGAACTTACCTTGCTCTGTATACCCGGCTGGGTACTGGAAAGTGACTGAGGAGGAGGTCCTATGGAGGCGTCCTCTAGACTCGTCAGAAGGGAGTCTACAGTCAAAGGCGTGGAGGCGAGGGGTCCGCGTCCATGGGGCCGTGACTGTATGTGTTTGGTGCCAGACTGCCGTGAGAACGGCGTGTGGGGGCACCGGTAAGGTGACCGAAGGAGTGAGGAAACCGCTCTCATTTTCCTGGCAATGTGGGTACAGCGGCACAGGGGTGTGCAGCAAGAGATTTTTCACCGGGGGATGGAGTGGTCCAGATACCAACTCCATAGCGGCCATCTCGCTCCTTGGTTTAATCGTCTCAGGAATGCTTGGGAGTCTTCTGGGTCCCGGTGGTGGTTCGTGAGACTGGGACGTCAGCTTCCTGCGTGGAGCTCTATGCTGGGGCTGAGAGCTGGGCCCAGGTTGAAGCAGAGCTGCCTGTTGTTTAGAAGCCGCAGGGGGACACCCTCAGTGAGCAGACGGAGCATGGCTTGCACTGGAACGGTGGCGAGGCATGATGTGGGAGGTGGCCCCATCTGCTTCCTCACTCCCAAAGACTGCTGGCCAAAGTCTTCAACGGTGTCGCCGAATAAACCGAACTGGGAGACGGGGGCGTTGAGAAAGCGGGCTTTGTCGGGGTCCTGCATCTCGACCAGGTTCAGCCCAGATGTCGTTCCTGGACCACAAGTGTGGGCGTTGCATGTATTTGTGGCCCGGGGGTGCGGTTGTTCGTCGAGCACAGTTCCTGCAGCACATCAGAATCAGGACTACCCAAGTGCAGATCTTTAAGTGCCTTGACCTGGTGGACTTGCAGGAGGGCTATGGCATGCTATGGCGTGAGGGGCCGCTCTGCCATCAAGGGTAGTGAGAGTGGAGGAGTGAGGAAGCCGGTTTCGGGCAGCAAAAGGCACCCTCTACGGCTTTGTCAACTCGTCATACACCTCCGGGAAGAAAGGAACCGGGGGAGGGGCGCCCTGACCCAAGGAACCAATCGTCTAGCCATGAGGGGTGAGGGGGGGACGGACGGTTCCAGTCCAGCCCCTTCACTGAAGTGGCTTTCTCTCGGAAGAAAGAAAGCTGCGACTGCAACTTTGCCATGTTTATGTTCTCGCAATGAGACCATGAACCATTCATAAAATGCTGCCTGTGAGTGATCGCTGCCCAGACACGTGGGGCAGCTCTTATGACCGTCAGAAGCGGAGAGATATCTGCCACATCCAGGAACTACACAAAGGCGGAAAGACATCTTTAAAAAGACACGTATTTAAAAAGATGGAAGAGGAAATATACTCTTTTACAGGTCTATTTGCTTTTTAAGGAAATGCTGTCAAAGCGCTCAGGGGCGTGGACTGCACTAGCATGCAGAGAAGGGAGAAATCCGCTGGTAATGCGCCGCCATCCAACAGCAATGCTCTTAGAGACGAGTGGAACAGTAGTGGAAAACCAGCTTGCTGAACACACAACTGCTCGGCTCCGAAGAAAAAATAGGAATGGACAGATGCGCAATTCCGTCCTTTTATACCTCAAAATCAAATCAAATCAAATCACTTTGTCACACTAATGTGTACACGAGTGCAACAGTAGGTGAAAGTCTTGTATGCGGTTCCAAGCAACATAGCAGTCATGACAGTGACGAGACATAAAGCAATTTACAATAAACAACATATTTACACAACAAAATTTACATAACAAATGTACACATAATTACACAACAATTTACACATCAAATGTACACATAATTATGCAACATAGTACTGATATACAATGTACAGTAAACAATACACACAATATAGAATACACATACACGTGTTTATATTTCTGATACCTGTGTGTCCGGTGGAGGGGCATGCAAATTCTGCCAGCCAATTTCTCATTGGGCTTTTCTCAAGATTCTCTTACAGAGATTACTTGATTTACGGGTTAATAGAGGCCTCATCTGGTGGATCAGAGATTTTCTTTCCAATCGTCCACAAAGAGTGTTCATTGATGGTAAATTGACATAATAAAATTGATAGTAAATTGATGGTAAATAATCTTTATTATTAATTATATTTATTATAGTTTGCAGTTTTAAATATCTGGGAACATGTATAGATAGTCATCTTAATTTTACTGAGAATAAAGATTTTTTTTTTTTTTTTTAAGTTTTGCAGAGACTGCATCTTATTAGTAGGTTAAACCACTTTGGTGTAGGTAAAGACATTTTAGAAATGTTGTACAAGAATCTCATGGAAAGCATTACATCTTTCAATATGACCAAATGGTACGGAATCCTGAGTGTAAAAAACAAAGCAAAGTTAATGTAGCAAGTGAAATTGTAGGTAAGACACAGAGGCAACTAAATGATATATATATATATATATATATATATACACATACATATTATGGCATGCCATTCAGGAAATTATTGTATTTATAATATGAAGTTTAAGTATATGGAATGAAACTCTGAATATATGGAATGAAACTTGAATATATGGAATGAAACTCTGAATATATAGAATGAAACTCTGAATATATGGATGAAACTCTGAAAATATGGAATGAAAGTGCAAATTTGACAGTACTTAATGTATAATGTATAGCTAGTTATATCCTTGTTATCAGAGCAATAGCATTGACTTTAAAAATTGATTAACACTATATATGTGAATTAACACATTTTTGTTATTTAGTTTTTTCTACTTTAGGGTACAACATACCAGCTGCTCTGCTGATTCACATGTGGGACTTAGGATAAAGCTGGATGGACAAATCTTGAATGTTGTCTGTAAACATTCAAACACTGTACAACCACTGGAGACAACTTGGTTTAGTGGACTATGGGAGTTTCACCAACATTTCAAATGATGATCTTGATCGTCTTTTTAATGAGGTTCTTCAACAAACCCCTGGCTCATTAGAGACCTGCATCACTGGTAGTTTGAGAGGAAGAGGGATCAGAGTTCAGCATTGGTGAGTGCGAGAGTGTTTAAGAATAGTAGATCCAGTGGAAAGAGCCTTAAGAGAATGAAGGGCTATTCAACAGAGGGTCTACAATGTCTATGTCCCAAATCAACTGTGGTATGTGTTTTGAAAATTTTGATAAATAAAAAAAATTAAATTATAATAATACAGTTCTTACTCCCTAGCTGGTCAATGAAGCAAGATTGATGTAAGGATGACCAAATCTATGCTAAATAAATTATGTCATTATAAAACATGAATATTTGTAAAATCAACATGGAAATGTGAGATAATGCAACGTTTAAAAATATTTTGAAATATAAACACGATGAAAGAACATCTAATAATATTGAGATTAACTGTACAATTTTTTCTCTTTCTTCATATTTGCTGTTGTTAAATTTTCACCTTGTTAAATTTTCAATTTCTTGGGTTGTAACATTTTTATCACTAAGTAACAATTGCCTATTTGATAGAAAAAGTAAGACAGCATTTTCCATGTAAAGGAAAATGTCTTTAAAGTAAGCTGACTCCACCCTGGTTAGTTCTGCCCACAATTTTCAATTCGTTGATTGTGAACACTACGTCCAACTATAAAGCTTCCTCTCTTTGCCCTTTGATTCTCAATAATAAACCTTGCAAGGTGCTAGCCTGCCATTGGGAGCAACTTGGGGTTCAGTGTCTTTCCCAAGGACACTTCAACATGTGGAGTTGTGTGGGCTGGGATTTGAACCACCAACCCTGTGATTAGTGGCCGACCCACTCTACCAACTGTGCCACAGCCGCCCCATAAACTAACCTTCCAAGAACTTTGCAGAGAGGGGACAACCTTAACATAATGTACAGAAAGTTTTCTAATGGTTATTTTTAGGTTTTATTTTTCATTCACATTTTTCATTATTTTTCATTATTTTGATCAAGCACGACTTGATTATCAAGTTACTTAGAGGCGTCTGGAGGTTGAACCCTCCCCGGCCAAGCCTGTTCCCCTCCTGGGATCTCTCAGTGGTCCTCTCGTGCCTTCAGAGATCCCCCTTCGAGCCGCTAGAATCAGTTGAGCTCAAGGCCCTCTCCCTGAAGACAGCCCTCCTGATCGTGCTTGCTTCCATCAAGAGGGTCGGGGACCTGCAAGCGTTCTCTGTCAGCGACACTTACCTGGAGTTCAGTCCGGCAGACACTCATGTCGTCCTAAAACTGCGACCAGGCTACGTGCCCAAGCTTTCCCACTGGGTAGTTGACACCATAGCATTGGCCTATCACACCCTGGCCGTGCCTGCCACATTGTGGGTCATAGCACACTCGACGAGAAGTCTGGCATCCTCGTGGGCACTGGCAAAAGGCACCTCCCTAGCAGACATATGCAGAGCAGCAGGTTGGGAAACACCCAATACCTTTACGAGATTCTACAATCTCAGGGTCGAGTCAGTTTCATCCCATGTTCTCTCAGGTCTGAGCCGGTAGAACTTGGTAACGTGGTAACAACTGACTGGGTGTACTACTTGCATCTAATGCCTTTCACCCTCTACTGAGGCAATCTCGTGCGCTCTTATCCCAGGAGGGATACCTCCATCAGGGAATGGAGGTTACAATAGTAACCTAGACATTGTAAGTGAACATTTGTGACTAGGCAAACAAAAGTAGCTGACTGTACGTATCTCATGCTTCCGTTATCACGAGCACACAACAATCTGCTTGAGAATCAACAAGCAGCAGAAAAAGGTTGTTTTCCATGATTCAGGTCTAAATATATTTATTTAAACCTATTCATTAAATAATCTGTATGAACCAGGGGCAGACTGGGACTATAAAGTGGCCCTGGACTTTCAGGGCCAATGTAACATATGAGACTGCTATCCTTTCAGCCTACTGCCAGATGGAGCCCTTTCCTGACACTAACCGTTTCTCCCAAAATACGGACATATTATGTTAAAATGTACATGAATTTACAAGGTAAAGTGTGGAAAGTCAGCAAAAAAATATTATTCACCTTTCAACTTTTTCCTAGAAGTGCAAATAAACAATTGTCTTAGTTAATATGAGGTTGTGGAAACAAAAATTATAATAATAATATATTGTATATGTATACATAGCTATATAAGACCATAAAATGTTGTTTAAAATAGTTTGATGATGAAAGTATCACACGGCAGGACACTAATGACAATGCTTTAAATTTCATGTAAATTACCCACATAACTGTGTAAATGTTAATTTTGAAAAAATCACTGAAAACAAATTTGGCCAGAATATGTAAATATAAACAAATATAAACATATGTAAAACAAAATAAACATGCCTCTTAATGTTCAGATCTTTGCCGATATTTTGCAAATTAATTACTAATATTTTCACTCTATGTGAGTTTGTTGCATCTTTATATCTGCAGTGTTTTAATTTCTTCCCCAGCAGAAAATTCTTGAGGAAAAGCCCTGTGGTTTGACAAGCACTGTTTCTGCTAGCCTTTAAACTAAGTAAATTCAAAGACTCAAATAGCTACAAAGTAATATTTTTCATGACTTATTTTCTGCATTTTTATCAGGTGTGAGGGTTATTCAACAAGCCGTGCTCCTAGAAATGCTTTGCGGTATGAATAAATTATGCAAATTACCATGTACTGTTCATAGCTTTACAGTTTGCCGATTTTATTTACGCTGCTGTTATTGTATTTGTTGTAAATTGCAGTTATTTGTTTAGTATTTAGTAATTATTCAGAGCTCATCTTATACTTAATATGTTGTTTTTGGTTGCCACCGTTGTTGTGATTTGTATATCAAATAAGGAGGTCCACAAGAGGCACAAAGTTGATGTGCTAATATGGATATGCACTCCTGTGAGTGATCAATTCTTCTTTTCCTATATGCATACCGAATGTTAATTTTATTTTCCAGCCATACTCCCAAGAACTTAATCACTGACACCTGCTCAAGTGGATGACCATAAAGTGTCAAACCAATTGGAATGTGTGTTTTTTTTTTTTTAAATAACGGGTCTTTTCTATATAGACAATCGGAATCCCCATCTCATAGCCCACTCTTTGACTTGTTCAAATTAATCATGATATTAAATAAGAGCGGACTCCATACACACTTCCCTGTAGTGTTCTATTTTCAATTTGATATGTAAGATGTTCCAACCCTAACTTGAATTGTCTGATTGAATAACAAGTTCAATACCCAGTTATTAACTCTACCTCCGATACCCAAAGATTTAATTTTTATTAAAAGACCATCTTTCCACTGCATATCATAAGCTTTTTATATACCAAAAAACACAGCTATGACAGTTTCTTTACAGATCTGAGCCTTTTTTTATTGTAGTGCGACAACAACGGAAACCACATTGGTGTGGAGAAAAAAGCCCTCTATTTTCAAAATAATACATTAACCTATTAACTATCATTCTTTCCATGAGTTTATACAAATTTGAAGTTAATGCTATTGGTCTGTAACTATTGCTTCTGAGTGATATTTACCTGGTTTCTTGATTGGAATAATTATTGAGTGTTTCCATGATGTGGGTAGTGTGCCTGTTAACCACACCTTGTTAAGCACTTGCAGTATAACTGTAAGTGCCACATCAGACAGATGTTCAATCATACTATAGCATATCTCATATTCACCAGATGTCTTCTTTGCCCTAGCAATAGCTCTTTTAAGTTGAAATAGAAAAAAGTTAATGTCTAATGGGCTTTAATTTGAGCTACTTTTCTCCAATACACCAGGACTTATGATCGATTCTCTACTTTTCATAGCTTCCTCTGTTAGATTACTATTGCTATGTACCTTAACAAAAGCGTTAGCCAACATTTCTGCTTTTTCTTTATTTGAAATTGCCACCTCCTCTCCATTATGAAGAGCATGCATATTGCTAGTCTTTATAATACCTCCCATCTTCCTTACCATACACCATATATCTGAGTTTCAATTCCTATAGTATTGCAAAATACTCTCCAGTAATTTCGCTTTGCAGTTCTTATAGTTTTTATGACTATAGCTTGTGCTCTCCTATAATTACTTAGATCTGGGAATAAGCGAGATGCTTTTACCTTCCTAAATGCACTGTTTCTGTTTCAAACAGCCATTCCACACTCATCATTCTACCATGGAAGTGCTTTCCGTTTACTAACATCAGCAACCTTTTCAAATACATCCTCTGCTGTATTATACTGCTTATACTTGAGTTGCATTCCTCTGCTTCACATTCTAATTCAGACACTTTAATTAATCTATTACTGCATATTGTGCTAAACTTATCCCAGTCCACATTTCTCAACTTCCATCTAGGTATACACTCTTCTTCAATCAATTTAACTTCCAAACCAAGTGTGCCGTAAATAAGATAGTGATCACTACCCAATGCAGACTGATGTATAATTCTCCATGAACTCTTTCTTGCCATATCCTCAGAAGCTTAAGTAAGGTCCAGCACAGATTCTCTTCCTCTTTCTACATCCAGTCTAGTACCGCTACCATCATTTAGACAAACTTATCCAAGTTCACTTCCTCCTGTTATGTTACCATTAAAATCAGTAATAGCACTCCCCCAAAGAGTATTATGGGAATTTAAATCACCACACCAAAATATCTTATTATCATTCAAACTCCCAATATTTTCAAGTGTTTCTTTTCTTAGTTTATTACATGGATTATAAAAATTGATAACATTAATTTTCCTATTACCATACCATATACAGACTGCAGTGTTCTTAGAGTTCATACAATATCCTTTGGTTTTAAACATTATCCACCAAAATGTACTAAGTTTACTCACATACAATAAAGATTTGTACTACACATATAAAACTAATATTGGCATTATATCCATACAGTTTAGCCAGAGAACTGACCCAAAGGCGCATCCTTAGAGAACATTTATATGGTGGCAGGTTGCCCCTCTGCATACTTTTGTCAGATTGTATAATCTTGTTGAGTGATTAACTCCTGCTTTCCAGGGTTTCTGTTTAAACAGAGATATATGTGTTATACAGCTTGGTGGGCTGCTATATGCTTGTTACATGGGATGATACAGCTGGCAGCTACTTGGTAGTATGGTGAGATGGTATACAGTTCTTAAAGCACTGTATAAGTGTAAAATCTATTAATTTATTCATGCTGTGTGGGAGATACTGTGCTTGCCTATTATTGAACTTTTGACCGTGTCGATAAGACCCTTCTATCACCCTGGAGAATTTTCTCAAATAAGAAAAACTACAAATCAGTCACCTTCTCCGCCTTTTTATTTTAATTATTTGAATCAAAACAAACTTTTAAAACTATATTTTGTAATAATTATGTTGCTCCATCAATAGTCAGTAAAAATGAATATTTTTTTTCAACGATCATACACTTTTGGAGCAGAAAAGGACACATTTTCTATAAGAGGTGATTTTAGCCCCATTGTACCCTACCATAAAGTGCATATATCTTTCATTCCATTCAATTCGATCTCTGGAGAATTTATTACTCCACCCCCTGCATAACATCATTACAACCCTGTTGAACCCACGTGGTTTGAATGACAAATGTGCTGATTTGCGAAATAGTTACTGCGTTTTCAGGAAACCGTCATGACTGGCTAGTTACTTTCTTTAACAGAGGTACGTCATTGTAAGGGAAATACTATTAAGGGGTATTATTAAATTTACATACCAGACATGCTGAATTAAAAAAATATATATATTTAGGAGCACCACAGCACAAAACTAAAATTAAGACTAATTAAGATTACCGAGCAACATAGAACCAGGCAAAACCAAAACTTAAGAAAATAAGCAGCCAAATGGCAGAAAAAGCATCAGCTACTCGCATGTCAGATCTGTTATCTAGCTAGTTAGGTCATTCCGTCTGATATAATCTGCTTGTGTCTCTTGACCTTAACGTTACAAGAGATACATAGCCTGTTGGTCTCACCACAGTGTGAGCCTCTTGCAGAGCTACAGCTAAAATTTTAGCAGTAGTATAGTAGTTCTTTTTTTGCTGCAGAAATGCACATTTACTTTTAATTCTAACATTCCTTAAAAAAAACAACAACAACTTAGAAACAAATATAAATATGCACAGCTAATGTTTTAGGTTTATTATAAATATTATGATGGTAATATATTCTTTATTCTTCATGCTGTATCAAAATTGTGACCCAAACCCAAAATATGTACAGAACCATGAATTTTGTGTACCTTCATCAAATACTGTAGATGTCGGTGTGAAGTATGTGTTATCTGAGTTGTTATAACAAGTTAAGAATGCTCTTTTATATGTATATAATCAAAGACATTTGAATTACCCATACCTGACTCTGAAGAGCTTGTTGTTGATAAAGGGAAATCCTAGCCTTTGTAGTTTCATCTGTAGTGAGACTGAGAGGTTTAGGGTCTGACATAGATCTTTGGATATTCTTCATTGGCCGGGGAAGGGCCTGATGTCTCTGTGGTGGCTCAGCAATACAGGACTTCTGCTGTGGGGTGACATGGGCTTTATTCAGCCTCTCACTAGAAGAGAATGATGTTTCTATGATGCATTGTGGAGATGAAAGAGGAGAAACAGGGGAATACAGCACCTGTGGCGATTTTGGTTGTTGCCGGATCAAGCTGGACAAAGACTCATTATGCATGTGATGCTGCTGGTAGCCAAACTCCAAAGGGTCAGGTCTCAGTCTCCCATACTTTATAACACTCTGTTGACCCAGAGAGAATGTATCTGTAGAACTGACTAACTGGACACTGGTGGGACTGACAGTGGTAGCGGTGCTTATCTGAGGAACAACTATGCTTTGAGACTGGGTCACAGGGTCAGTTTGACATGCTAAGCTTTGACCCAATTGTGTCCTCTCAGGACCAGAAATATAGTGGACAATTTCAACCTTGCTGGAGTCTGGCATAGTGACACGTATACTCGGCGATACTCTATCTGTTTCTGTTTGGCAAGAGCAGTCTTGAATGGTTTGGATGGCAATGCTGGAAGATGCAGCTTTAGCAAATGAAGTAGTAAATGGAGGCACTTCGGATTTATGGTCTACACCAGATTCACTAGAATGTCTGGAGTAACGGGAGCGTCTCCGTCTCACTGGCTGCTCCCACTCTGCCTTATCTTCATCATCATCTGTCTGAACACTGCAGTCCACACTGCGCCTAGTCCGTCTTCTTCTAGACACCAGGTACCTCTCCTCTCCATCTTCATCATCTGTTTGCATACTACTGTCTTTTAGTCTCTGAGGCAAGGAGAACATTGTCACTTCTCCCTCAGTTCCATCCTGTAGACGAGGCATAGATCTTTGTTTACGCATAGACCTAATTTCTGTCTGATCATCGCAATTTCTCAAGCACATCTCTGAAGCAGAGTTGGGCAGTGTTCTTAAGAAAACTTGAACATCACTATACAACACATCTGAGGCCAGTTCCTGTGGCTGGATTATTCTGCTAGCTTGGTCACTGAGGGTATTTGCATTGGCTGCAGAAACAACAGTTGCAGTCTTCTGTCTCTTTTGTTCCTCAAGTTGCTGCTGTAGCTGTTGTTGCAAAGACTGTATCTGGTCAAGCTGCTGTTTTTGTTGAGCTAGTTGCTCTCTTTGCAGGACTAACTGGCTTTCTCTCTCAGCTTGCTGCTGCTGCAAAACGTGTTGCTTTATAGTCTGTAATTCCTGAATCTCTCGCTGCACTAGCATGTGCTCTTTTTCTCTATGCCTTTGCAACTCTGCACACTCCCGCTCAAGCTCTTCCTGAAGCCTGAGCTGTCGCAATTTTTCCAGCTCCACTCTCTCTCTTTCTAGTTGCAAAAACTGTTCCTGCTGTTGATGTAGTCTTTCATCTGTTTCTTTTTCTTGGTTTGGAGCAAGACTGAGAGCAGTAGCTGTACCAGCTTCAGTTGATGGGGGTGGCTGTGTTTTGTGCTGAGCAGTAGGGTGACAATGCATTGGAGAATAGGAATGAGCAGATGGTTTAGCTTGTGGTATTTGGTGTTGTATTAGAGGCTGGGTAGTAGCCTTGGCTGGAAGGTGGGCCTTAGATAGATTTATTGGCTGCAACTGGATTTCAGGTTGGGTCATTGGCACAAACATTTGTGTTGAAACAGGAACAGAGGTAGGTCCATCAGGTAAAGGATAGGGCTGAATTGGTTGTGTTACCGTTTCAGCTGCTGATAAGCTTACTGGAGACTTGCCAAGGTATAATGGAGTATCTTGGGATGTTGTGATAGCAGGAGACTCAATCACTTTTGTAGAAGTTGCAACAGAGAGAGGATTAGGTGTAGAATATTGGAAAGGTGTCTGTCCTGTCCTTGGAGCTACTGGCAATCTGGTTAAGCTTGCCAGAGGTACTGGTGTCATATTTGGTGCAGGATATGGTCTGTATGCTCCTCTTAATAAAGGTCGCAACACAGAAGCAGGCTGTGTAGTAATTGGAACTGTGGATGCAATGGGTGTGTTTATAGTTGAATAGATCATACCATCAGCTGATCTAATAGCTGATGGATACATAGCTCGAAGACTGTCTTGTCTTGCATTTATGAGATCAGTTAGAGCTTGGCTATGGGAAAGAGGCTTAACATCTGTACTGTACTTAAAGCTAGGTCTTGGACCTTGCAACATATTAATTCTACCAGGTGGACCACTGCTTCCTCCAGTACTCAGTTGCAGAATGTCTGGGTTGCTACTATATCTATCCATGGAGTTAAGAGCGGCACACATACGACTTATCTCCCTGGCAGTTGTAGCACTATACTGGGCAAGATTAGACTCAGCAAAATCACCTGAGAAATATCCATAATCTGTGCTAATGTTGGACAGTGAGCTGTACCTCCTAATTGGTAGAGCTGCAACATCACCCTGACGAAGATCTGTGTAGGAACCATATTGAAGTCCCATTCCAAGGTATCCTCTTTCATAGCAATGCTTTAAAGTGTCAGTGGATAATTGTGAGGCTTGGACATGGGGATCAAGCTTTGATGAGTATGATGACAACCCTACCTCTGCAAGGTTCTTTTCGGACATTGACGGCTGAAGCCGTCTTGGGAGAGGCAATGTGTATGATTTAAGGTCATAATCTTGGTATGTCTTTCCATCTTGCCGCAAATCAAGTTGCTGAAAGAGCTGTGGTAGTACAGAAGGTGCCCTTGATGATGGCTTAGTAGTCTCATCTGTGACTGGTTTCTGGGAGAATGGACCACCCACACAGCTGCCACCAAAGGGCAGGTTATAAACCATGTCACAACAAGTCACTTGATTCTCTGATTTTATTTGCCCTGTTAGATCAACTGCACCATGGCCTTCCTCTGATTTGATGAGTTGTGTGACAGTAGCTAATTGTGCAGCACCATCCATCTGAACCATTATGAAATGTGGCTTGGCATTTGTTAGATTCATGATCTCTGGTTGCTTCCTCCTTAACTCAAGAGGACCTGCAACACTATAAACGTCAGAGGCTATAGTTGGAGAGCTGGCATTAACCTCTGTGGCAGTGCTTTTCTGAGTGACAAGCATGTCCTTTTTGAATAAAGGAAGATGGCTAGATGAGTTATACTTTGCAAAAGAGACAGCTTGTTGTTGTTGAAGCTGATGATGTTGCTGAAGTTGCTGCTCAAGAAGTTGTTGTTGCTGTTGAAGCTTCTGCTGCTGTTTAAGTAACTGCTGTTGCTGGATACTCAGGTCTTCCAACTTGGCATCAATTTGTGGTATATATGGATCAGCTGGTTGTGGTTTGTTCGGTGCAAGGCAAACTACTGTTCCCATACCTTTGCCCAAATCAACTCTGTTTTCAAGAGGATCACAATATAGTACAGTCTGCTTAGGCTGGGACATGAACATAGAAGCAGCTACCGTAACACTGATGGTAGTTGCCGTTGAGGTCACAACATGCAGCTGCTCCTGTGTATTCAAGTTCATTATTAAGGGTTGAATCGTTGTGGATTGTCGAATAGGGCTTCCTTCAACACTGCCAGAATACTTTCGGGATTCTGTTGCCAAGGAAGTCAAGTCCATTCCTTGGTCAGTTATGATAACTGGTGTTGGCTTTATGGCAGTTAGATCCACTAAACTCCCACTCTGTAATCTTTGTCCTTGCTCAATTCTTGAGGTACCAGGAACTGTGGAAATGTGACAAAATGATATGTTTTCCATTGACAATGATCCATGTGCATACATGCTAGCAGTGGTGACCATGCTTGTTCCAACATTAACTTTTTCAGCCTTTAAGCTCTTGTACAAACCATGCAGAGCTGATTGTTGATGTGTTGGAGTTTCAGGAGGGCTTACAGGAGGTGAGTAGGCATCAAATGTTGACTGGCGGCTAAACCTTGTTGGTGAAGACAATGGAGATGTAGCTGTATTAACTGTAATTGGCTTTGGTGGGTTAGTGTATTCAAACTCTGCTTTTCTCATCATGAAAGGCGTATCTTGAGAGGACTGTTGTCTAACAAAAGATGATGAGAGAACCCTATTTGGAGTCTGAGTGCCCTGTGCCATAACTGGAGAGGTTTGAGAAGCATGTACATGGGAAACTAACAATGAAGGGCCAACAGTTTGAGTTGAAAGCTCAGCTGTTCTCCTAGAAGTAGATCTTGTTGGACTATGAATAGGAGAGGAAGTGGAAGAAAGAGGTGGACTCCTTTCATGGTAAGTATAACCTTTAACTGAACCTGTGCCAGATTCAATGATAGTTTCTGAGGATGTTGCAATATCTCTCATTTTGACTCCTTTGCTGATTTCCATTTTCCTTACAGAATCCCTTTGGTTGTAAGCCTGTGTGATTGCAGTTATTTTATGAATCACATTTGAAACACTAGTTGTGGTTACAGAAGTGCTCCCTGTTTGCTGACTATATATATAAGGTTGCGTAGTGGACACTGTTTGACTGGCACTAGTTGGAGACACAGTGACAGTATCCCTGGAATACACTCCATAAGTAGCAATAGTTGTGGCAGCAGCTGCTGGTGTAATATGATTTTTACCTGTTTGATGTCGAATTCTGTCTTTGGGCCCATCTTTAGAGAAATGTTGAGTTACTCTTACATCAGGAATCCGTCCTCCTGTCCCAGTCTCAGAAAATGATACTGGTGCTGAGAGCTGGGTAGGGCTTGTGCCAGGAGTCAGTAAGGCATTGCTTTGTTCCATCAACTTAGCAAAGGCTGAGCCTGTATCTAGTAAATGCTTTTCTGAGTAGGAATTATCCATCTCCATTTGGTCATCAAGCTGCTTTGAAATGTTTTGTGAAGTCTGGCGAATCTCTTCATAGATATCCACGGTCTCTTCATTGTCATAGTTGATATCATCTTGATCAGTATAATCGTACTTATCATCATACTCCTGTCTGTTTCTAATGTCTGACTCTTGATATGAGCTTGTGCTGTACTGCTGGCCTGAGATTGACTGCTGCTGTTGCTGCAGCTTCTGTTGTTTCTGTAGTACCTTTGCTTTCCTCATCATCTCTTCATATACTTCTTCTGCACTTTTTAATTGTTTGCCACTAGAGGAAGTAGTTATGGTAGCTGTAGAAGATGTAGTTTGTAGTTTTTCAGTAGGAGAATAAAGTAACATAAACGTTGGCAGGTTGTACTCACTGCCAGATTTGTACAGCTTTGATGATATTTCATAACCCTCACAATCTGAGTCAGCTGAAGGAGAGTATTCTGAGCAGGATGATCGATGGAGTTCCTCCATCTCAGCTGCTTGTCTCAGTTCCTCTGTTGGAGAAGCATCCTCAATAGGGGATAGATTGCTGGGGGGAGTTTTGGACCGTTCTCTGCGTCTTTGTGCTCTTATCTCTTCTTTGTCACGTTTTGTTTTTCGGACAGTGCTTCGTATTCTCTGTTGTTCCACTTCTCTCATCTTTTCCTGCTCCCTCAGGAGTTCTTCTTCTTCCCTCAGTTCGTCTTCTTCTGAGGAATCCTCAATAGTGGGTAATAGGGGGCCATGGGAGCGATGCCTGGCCTTCCTCTGCAGCTTTGCCTCCTCCAGTCGCTGCCTGCGGCTAGGACTGCTGTCGCTGTCATCTTCCATGGAGGATATGGAAGTAGGGGATATCCCTGAGGTGTAGCTTGAGGTGGTTGGTGGGAGGGTGGTGGAATATTCCCCTCTTGACTGTTCTTCTGGGGAACCAGTGAGGCTTTCCATCTCCAGCTCAGGTTCTCGGTCCAGACTTAGGTCATTGTTTAATTCCATGTCTCGACTAAAACTGTTGGTGTTGTTCAGTTCTATGGTCTTAAACCTTCGTAAGCCACCTTGCGAGGCCATCAGGTCCTCTTCAGCTGATCCTTTGTATACATCACTTGTTGTTTTGCTATCCTCCTCAAAGCTACTAGACTGATAAGTGAGACGGCGCTTTTCTTTTCCTGTGTCACTGATGTGCTTTTGTGTCTTTTTTGGCTTTTTGTAGCCATAGCCTTCATCCTCATCATCTTCATCCATTTCCTCTTCTTCATCCTCGTTCTCTTCATCTGCACTCATCTCCATGATTTGCCTTCTCATAAATTCTTCATCAGTAATCTCTTCTGATTCAAAGGTCTTCTTCATATTGCTACTGTTCTCCCCTAAAGCAGCAATGGTTCTGAGCTGTAGCTTAGCATCCCAGTCAGCTGGATCTTCCTCCTCCTCTGTAATGCCTTCATGATCCTCATCATAGTCATATTCCTCTGTACTAATTGATATTGAGCGAGATCGATGCTTTCTAATGTCACCATGGTGCACTTTTCCTTGCTTCTTATCCTGTATTCTTTCCCCTTCAGATGACACTTTTAACTCTAGAAGGGGTCGCATGGAGCTCTCCAGCTTAATCAGCTCTGATGGGCTTGGTGGTGTATAATGCCCAGTCTGACTTCTTTCACTCATCTTCAGCTCCTCCTCCTGGATAAGACCAGTGATCTCACTATGTGTACTTGAGATCCCATCAGAGGAATAGCCAGTGTCACTCAAACTTTGTGGGCTCCGTGATAGATCATGGTTGCTGTTTGTGTTTTTGGTTTCCTGGGAGACCAAAGAAAACTAAATAAATGCAAAAGATACACTACAAGATACAATACAAGCTGTATTCATTTTTTGTTTTCTCAGTTTGTCAGTCAGTACACTGAGCCACAAAAGAGTTGCAATATAGAAAGATGTTACTTTTGACCTCCCTTTAGAAATCTGAAAGGCTTATTGAAAATCTGATGACGTTATGCAACAAGCAATGAATGTACATGTGAAATTTATATTTGCATGTTCATTAGTCCTTTTTTAAAGCAAATACACTTTTAAGTATTACAAGTTTTAGAGTGATCAATTTAACAAAAACATTTCTAGCACTTTCTATTTAGCAAAATTCTATTTAGCAAAATGGCTTACCTCATAGTATTTAGACCTCTGTAATTCTTTCTTTTCATCTCTAGCAGAAGTCTGAATTGGATCTGTTGTTTCTTTATTCTGAGTATGTTTATTTTCCTTATTGTCAAGGTCAGCCTTCTTATCCATTTTGGGTGTAGTTTCCTTCCACTGATCTTCAATAATAATTGTAGTAGCGGTGGAAGTTGGAGCTGATGTAGTTGCGGTAGGCTGTGTAGAAGTTTTTATATCACTTGGTCTCACCATGGAGGCAGAGAGACCAATCTTTTGAGAAGATGGACATTTCTGCTTTGGTGATATTGGCTTGTTCCCTTGCTTTTGCTGAATGGAAACTGGCTGGTGTTTAGTTGAGCCCATTAATTGGCAGTTGGGAGATGAAGGTGGAACATGGAGAGGGTCAAGCCCACCAGACATCAGTCTTTGCGTCTGACAGTTCAGACAAAGCCATTCTTTCTTCTGCAAAACAATAGAAAAGGTAGGATAAGAGTAAAGCACAAAATTATGTGAGCTTGAAGTGTATTTTCTGAAAGAAAAGAGCAAAGAACAGTTATACTAGCAATTGAATGAGTCCATAAATGAATGATTGAAATATTAAAAAATTGTAACAGTCAGTTGTTATCCCGTTTTCAATTAAAATCAAGGTGTTTGCATACCAGCATTTTCACCAGAATATACACATTGTTACGTTCTGCAGAGTATTTCGATTGTGTTTTCTTTCCTCTCACTCATCTTTACTGTCATGATTCTTAGGTTCAGTGATTGGTTATTCATCTTGTCAATCATCATTAGTTAACGTGACAACACCCCCTTCAAGGAACCAATCCGGACTCTCCTTATCTGTATAAAACCTGGAAGTGACAAGAGGTAGGAGGCTTGTTTATCTCTCGTTTGTCTTTGGACTTGTATAGCTATCTGACTGATGTATTAGTGAGATAACCATTTTGTTGTTAAAGCTGTATTTCGTAATGGTTTTATTTTCCTTTCCAAGTTTGTTACTTGGTTTATCTGTTGTGACATTGCTTCACTTAAATCACTCATTCAAAACTAACTTCCCAGACTTTGAGAGGAGGGATAGGGTAGCATGGCACGTGATCTACTCTACACTACGTAGCATTTTGAGTTTGTCTAAACACACCAGGTAAGCAGCAGGTGCTACCCTCTGTATTTATGATGTTTGTTTAGTTAGTGTAGTTTAGGTATTATTTTCACATTTTTATTTTCTTTATTAGCTGGAGACTTGGATGTAAGAAAGAAGTTTTGTTTTGTTGATTTCTTTGCTTTAGCCCCACTCATTGTCCTTCACTTGTCTGGTTTGACTTGGTCTTAGTATTTGTATATATTCTGTAAATATTTGTTTCACTTTTTGCACCATAATTATGATTGGGTGTATTGCTATGATTTTGATACAAAAAGAATTATAATTAGCAGTAACCCATATCTGTCTCTGCCTGATTCCTTCCATCATGCAAGTTATCGGTAACCAAACCCGTTTTCCGTTTCCATTTTATTCTCTTAGGTAAAATTTGTCAATTATATGTTATGTGCTCTTATTTCCCTAGACAGCTAAAAGGAGGACATACCACACACATACTGCATAGTACATCAATTAAACCATGATTAACCATCTATCTCTGCTACAGACAGCAGCTACACTCCGCATGAGCAAAATTAAAATCTTCTCAAAATCTTAAACATTTTGTAGATTGAGATTCACAGTATGGCAGATATTTATTTTTAGTTCTTAGTTTAAATGTATTGTCCTTCATCAGTGAAATTGTTTTATTGCGCACACACAGGTGAAGACCAACCTACTACAACAACCTCTCTTGTGAATAGAAATTGTCACAAGCTCAGTGACCGATAATATTAATAATATTGGCATATTCATGCTGTTTAGCCAGGGGGGAACTGGTTCCCCCAGTGAGCCTGGTTTCTCCCAAGGTTATTTTTTTCCATTAACTAACATATTTTGGTGTTTTGTGTTCCTTGGTACAGTCACCTAAAGACACAAATTAAAGGCATGCTTTTTAATCAAATTTTTTATTTGAACCACACAATGAGGACTTTAATAGCATTTATTTCATGTAAAGCTGTTTTGAAACAATGTGTGTTGTGAAAATCATTATACAAAACAAATATGACTTGATCTGACTTGACAGTAAAGAAAAATTCTGAAACAAAGAATTCAGTGGATAAAGATGTGGAAAGTCATGTTGCACTATGACCATGAAAAGCTCTATGACTATGAAAAGCCCCTTTTACTTCTGATAAGTATGATTCAAACCAATGGTTTAATGTTTTAGTTTGCCAAGTATAAAACAAGATCAATTAATGCCAAAGAAAATGGCTGATTTGCGTTTTACTAAACTGTTTTGTTGAAAACCTAATCAATTTGTTTAGGCATACTACATTCATACTCATTTAAGATTTATTAAATACTTCACTTGCATTCATAATCTGTTTTTTATTTAAAGATATCTCAATTCAGTTAATGGATTTAAAGATTACTCAATTGCAGCAATGTGAGTTGAAAAATGGTCTTTCATGCATATTCATATATGCCTAATTGACATGAGTTTGGTTATATAAATCTGCTAAAAGTGTGAATTGAATTAAACCGTTTTGTGGGGGGTGTTTGTGGACCTATTTGCAGTGTATTTGCCACATATGCATGCCCTTGATTGTGTTAACATCATGTAGCTTTGAAGTCCACTGATAGTAGTACTGTTGCCAGCCGTGTGTGTGTGTGTGTGTGTGTGTGTGTGTGTGTGTCAGGTCTGTCTGTATTCCATCTTGGTGATGTCAATAAATGAGATTATGTTGAACCCCAAAATCTGTGTGGTATTACACTGGTTTCAGACATTGAATGGCAGACCATGATTTAGTACAAATCCTGCTACCCATCAGAGGAAGGAGGGTGAAAGCCTGGGGTCCCTCGCAGGAAACGCCCAATTCTATGCCCGACGGAGGTATGCACTGTGTGCGATGGCGGCAAGGGGGGAGTTGGACCTCCATGCTTTCCTGTAGGTGCTCCTGTCTTCAGCATGACAGGACAGCCGCCCATGGTCCTGTTCCCACCTGAGAGACTGCATCAAGTGGTTACTCCAGTAAGGATGGGGGAATCAAGGTCCTACTAATGTGGAGAACTAGAACATGTGGCATGGAACAGTCAGGGAAACTAGAGGAGAGTGGCCAGAAAGAGGACTCACCTACTAACCCCCTCCATGGGAAATGCACAATGTGGGTCAGAATTAAGGCCTCTACATTTTGTGCACTATGGATGGTTACCTCTGCCGAGCTCTCATGGACACCAGCTCCACCATCTCTCTTGTGCATCCTGCTGGGCACCACAGCTCCGTAGCTGCCTGGCTAGGCTTCCATGCCAAAGTGCATTCGAACAGTGACTGGTATAAGAGCCATGCTCTGAGGGAAAAAGGCAGTTCACATGAAAATAGGCATTGAATATGTTGAGCATGATGTTTGGTTGGCTGACATTGAGGACAAGTGAATAATGGGGCTGGATCTTTTGCACCGTCTGGGAGCATGCATTAACATGTCAGGAACTGTGCTCCAGTTAGTAGTACCGCTGGAGGAGGGATGCCAAAAGTCCGAGCTAGCCAAAAACTTACCCCACACTGCCGTCTCCAATGAGTCCCCATCAGCAGAGACCAGCCAGGTGGTGCAAGATTGGTGGCTGCGCTGTGGTGGGGGGTTGTCAACGTGGCAATAGGAGCAGCTTAATGGATTATTGAATAGATATTTGGATATATATATTATTATTCGCTAAACCGAAGACTGCATTTTCCATTGGACATGGGCTGTAGCAGATTCAGGATCTGCTGTTCAGGCTGTGCAATGCCATAGTCATGTTTGAGCAACTAATGGAGCAGATGTTGCAAGACATTCCTCACAGCCACTATATGGTCAATTTGGATAATCTCCTTGTTCATGCATGGGACTTTGAAGGGGCATGGTGCAATTTGTGGGAGGTCTGTTAAGCAATCCAGCAAGCCACATTGTAATTGAGTCTCATGAAATGCACGCTGTTAAGAAGAGAAACAGTGTATCTGGGACGCAGAGTTTCCTAGTACAAGCTTCCTATAACCGGCAATTCTTCAAGGACTTTGTCCATCAGCAGATGCAGCCTGGTGGTAACAAAGGAACAACTTTTCTGGAATGAGGCTTGTGCCACAGATTTCCATAAGCTTCAGCAAGCATTGGTACAAGATCTGGTGCTGGCATACCCATGCAAAGACCAGCCCTTCATCGTGGTCTCTGATGCCAGCAAACAAGGGTATTGGAGCTAAGCTTTCCCAGGTCAGGTAGAATGCAGAGAGCTGGACACATAAATGTCCTGAATTGAATTATTGTGTAACACACTGAGAGCTTCTTACGGTTATACAAATGCTATACCACTTCCAACCAACTGTATCTTTACTGTCAGAAATTACTTTTACATACAGACCATGCCAGATTGGACAAGTGATGAGGTGGCTGGATGTGTTGCAGGATTATGACTTTGAAATCCAAGTGTTACGGACAGCATCATCAGCTAGCCCTAATGCTGATGTGGACAAATCTGCCTTCAACCAACAACAACTGCAGCAGCACCAGGAGGGGGACCCTGTACTGGCATGGTTGCAGGCTTGGCTGGAGAATGGACAACAACTTGAGCAGGAGGTCTTGAGCACTCTGGCTCTGTGAGATGGCTTGTTTTATTAGTGTGCCCTATGTAGCAGTCACCAATGGATGGAACTTTATAGCTCCAGTTGTTGGTTTCATGGTCCCTCTAGCCACAAGTACTAAAGGTGATGCATAGCTTGGTGGGTTGCCAACAAGACGTGGAACTGTACTTGCATTGCTGCAATTTTTGCACTACTCAAAAACAGCCATCCCAAAGACTACATGCCCCTCTGCAACAGTACTTGGAGGCATACATGAAAAGTGTTGGGGTGAGCATACTTGGGCCATTTTGCATCTCAGAGGCATGCTAGTATCCATGGATTATTTCAGGAGGTGGACAAAGGCATATGTGATTCCTGATCAGAATGCTAACACAACAGCAGGAAAGTTGGTTGAGAATATGTACTGCTGGTTTGGGGTACCTAAGGCTATCCACAGAGAACTTCATGGCAGAGGTGTTCATGGAGGTCTGTTGGTGGTTGGGGGTATGAAAGACCCATACCACCTCTCTTTATCCACAGAGTGACAGCCTAGTAGTGGACTTCAATTGCACCCTAGCCACTCAGATTGCCATCTTCACCAGCAAGCATAAGTGTGACTGTACCAACACCTGACTCTGATCCTGTTGACATATCGGACAGTGGTGCAGGAGTCAACTGTATGTACTTTCATGATTTGGTGCAGGCTACGAACGCCTGTGGATTTAATTTTTGGGCACCAACGGAGCTGTAAATTTCCTGGTGGCTGCAGTATTGTTTGCATCCAGTTGCGGGTAGTTTACACAGCTGGGTGCTGGAAAGCAAAATTGTGTTTTGATGTGCAGACCAACAGCAAGGATTTCTAAGCTGAGGACCAGGTTGGTTTACTGCCCCATCTGAGGAAAAAAAAGGGACTATGTGGCCTCGGTGGCACCGGACAGTGGAGCTGCATAGGGACTGTTCCAGCCATGGGTGGACGTATGGACAACTGAGGACTATGGATAACCATTGAGCCAAAGTAGGGCCGCCTCTTACACCTCTTTCCCCACATTGACAGATTGTAAATAAATTGCAATGTCCAAGGCTGGATATTTAATGGAAACTGGCAAAAGGCTGAGGGGGGAGTCTTTAGCCAGATGAGTCCCATGATGCTGTATGTTTTAAACATGAAATACAAGGTTTTATTAAAGTCAGGCACAGTATATATCTTTTACTTTTAAGATTCATCTGTGAGTATTGGATGTTGTGTATTGATTATTTCTGAACTTTATTAAACATGTTTGCCTGACAAATAAATAGCTAAACTTGATTCTATTCAGACTTATTCTGAAATTATTTGCTAATCATTACTGAAATTATTATAAATCCATGTTACCTCAAATCTGCAATCAGAGTTAGCACCCACTAACGGCCCAGCGTTGATGGAGCTTTGAGGATGTCATCTGGGACCGTAGCTTTGTGACTAACTATTTGGCATTATCTAAGTGTTAGTGTAGACTGTCAGGACTAAAAATTAGCATTATTATTATCATGATCTACCCAGATAGAATTAGTCATTCCCTCTGGTTGAGGATAATGTTACTTTAATTGTATACAGATCTAGGGGGACTAAACAAAACTATTTTACTATTCTTCATATAATTTATCACTTCATGCCAAATACAATAGTGACTACTTAATTTTAATATTTTGTTCATTGATTTTTCTATAATTATTTTTATACTCATCAATTAGCCTTCATATGCCTATTTTTATTATCTAATAATATAATTTAAAGTGAAGGCATAAAATAGATACATAATTTTTGATTTAATGTATGAAATTATTCGGCTTGAATAAATTACTTGTCAAGATTATGTAGTTGTAGTATATGTTATTACTGGCAAATTCCTAATTAATGTATACAACTGAATTTTTTTTACTCTTTTTGACACTTGAAACTCAAAACCATAGCTTCAAGATTGTCTGTCGCAGGTGTAGGATATTTAGGGGTTAATGAATTTAGATGGGAACCGTTAGTGTAACAATCCACACCGTCTTTGGTTTGTGCACCTTTTATTTTTAGTTTTTGGCACCTTTTATGTTCCATATTGTTCTTTGTTTATGCACTCTTATTTTGAAAGTCTTGTCATGTCCTGTTTTCCCCCCATGTCTATGTGTCGGGTTTTCATTGGTTCATTGTTTGATTACTTTATCAGTTCTAGTTCTGTCATTGGTTTAGTTAATTGCCTTTATTATCTTGTTTTGAGTTCTGTTTTTCCATTGGCTTTTGTTTCCCCTTTGGTTTTGTATTTAAGCCCTCTTGTTCACCTTGTCCTTTGTCGGTTATTGTTTGATGTTAGGTATATGTTGCATGTGTCTCCTGCCCTCGTCCGTGTTTCTGCCTGAGCCCTCCTTGGAAGATTCCCAGTGTTCATTTCCCGTGTTTTTTACATTTGTTTTCCCATTGTGGATATTTTCTTTGTTCCTGTTTTCAGACTCTGCTTTGTTAATTTCAATAAAAGCTGCAATTGGATCCTCACTCTTCGTCTGCCCGTTTCATTACAGTTAGAGTGCCCTCATTCTCACACCATTATATGTAAGGGAATTTGGTATGCTAAATTTAGAAGGGAATTTAGGGTCTCGAAATATGTGAGCTATGAACTAAATTAAACTTTTAAATTAAGTCTTTATTGTACATTATTAGGTAATGAAATGTATAATGGAATGTCACGTTCGACAACCATTAAAAATTAGATAAATGACAAATAACTAGATTATTTGTCTGAATAAATTCTCCATCATTAAACTCGTAATACAATGTCTCGTTGTATCCGCTCACAATATTATTGTAAGGGATTAGCTTTAAGTGAATTATGATTAATTCACTTATTGGAGTGATATTATTTTCATGGCTTATTGAAAATAATATCACTTGTATTTAGGTACAGCTTTGAAGCAAACATTTTTAGAACCGGGGATGAGATTATTTAACAAAATATACTAGTCATTCATCTTTGAATACAAACAAACTTAATTGCTATTCTAAACATAAATCTAATCTAACACATATATACATAAGACAGGTTGGTGAGAAGAGTGACAGAATGTGGAATAAATGATCAATACAGTGAAAATGATCTTAATAGAGTCTGTTGACAATGCTTTAAGAACCATTTAACATTATTTGAGTCTACATCAATTTGCTATCTGATTACCCAAAGTATTTAACAAATACACCAGCACTTTGAGCGCAATATTGGAGTTGTACTTGCGTGTAGTGGTGTTTCCTTGCGTTCTTTGTGTTGCTTGGTTCTTGGCTCTTGGTCAAACTTTCGTTCTGTCAATGTTTTGGACCTCTGTAATATCGGAGAGTTATTGTCTGTATGAATGATGAAGTTGGCTTTGAAGCAAGGCCTTCACTTGGACCATAGAGAGTGAGAGGCTTTCCCTGGACTTTGAGTCCCGAGCTTCATTGGATCACACATGGCATGGATCTAGTTCCAACGAGATCCAGAGAAGACCACGAGGGAAGAGTCTGAGTGAAATCTGAGCAGTCCAAAGAGCAGGAGAGATGACGACAAGAGAAGCGATCCCCAAGACCCCCAAGAGAGCGTGTTCTTCCTGTTTGGAAACATTTGAACTGAAATTTGCCGCATCCCCAAAGATGTCCTGCTCCAATCAGAAGTGACTTTTCAGAATCACATGGTCAACTAGGCTATCTTTTCCAACAGTTGATTTATGGTCATTTTGTTTCAGATTCTTACAAATCTCCCACTCAAAAATAGTGCATATTTAATCATGAAGTTTTATATCTTGAGAATGGTACAAGAGACATTATATTCACTGTTATTAGCTTCATCCATGTAACTAAACAAGCATTTACATATCAAATTTGACATTCTTTCATTAATATTGTACGTGTAGGTAACAAAACATGAAAATCCCTGGTTACAAATCATACTGGTTAATTCCTTGGTTATACAACATGGATAAATGGGGCGGCAGTGGCTCAGTTTGTAGAGCGGGTCGGCCACCAATCGTAGGGTTGGTCGTTCGAATCCCGGCCCATATGACTCCACGTGCCGAAGTGTCCTTGGGCAAGACACTGAACCCCAAGTTGCTCCCGATGGCAGGCTAGCACCTTGCATGGCAGCTCTGCCACCATTGGTTTATGAATGGGTGAATGAGTCACAGTGTAAAGCGCTTTGAATACCGATAAGTTTAAAAAGGCGCTATATAAGTGCAGACCATTTACCATTAAACATTTCACACATTTTAAAGAGGTACGTCAGGCTATACTCATTAATTTGTCAGTCATACAAGTTACCACAGTTCAAAGCAATTGTCAGAATTACCTAGCATTGTATAAATCGTGGATTTAAATGAATTCTGTACATTTTTAGAAGGTTAAATCGGTAAAGTACTATGACTTTGTGTGGAATGTTCCTGGATTAAGATGAAATGTGTTAGTATTCGAGTCATGCAAATCTGATGGTCTTTTGGAAACCTTTCAAATAGAAGTCTGCTTTAACTCTGTGGAAGTTCAAAATGTTGTGCTGAGGGGCCTTTCTGAGCAATGTTAATGCCTGGGCCACTTCATTTATGATGGTTAAGAATTCCAGGATTGCAAAGATTGGGTTTTTAATAAATTCAAATCATGTTGTTTCAATTCTTTTGCATGTATAATACTACACATGGATATGAAAATACTCATAGGGGTTTTTTCATAATGTTACGTCTTTTGAATATCTGGCTTTCAAAGTTGTATGTCAGAGGTTGGTTGCTATATTGATTTATCTACCTCCTAAATCTTCTCGGTGAACGGTCATATCTCCTCATGTTCTTCTGCTTGCCAACTTTATCAGTATCTACATGAACATTAATCACAATTGAACTGAACTCATGGCTGGACTTGAATGCTTTAATTTGGTACAACACATTTATTTTTCTCCTCATACTCATGGCCACATACTTGAGCTCATTTGCACCAGTGGTCTCAGTATTGTCTCTAGCTCTGGCTGATATATTGGAATCTCTGATCATAAACTTATTGAATTTAGTTTATCTGTCACTGCTCATGTGCAATCCAATAAATCCACTATATTATATTGCAACCTTAATCCTGTCAATCCTGTATCCTCTTCTGCCTCCATTGATGTCCTCTCTATGTCTGACACTACTGAACTTTCGTGTAGTGGCGTTTCCTTGCGTTCTTTGTGTTGCTTGGTTCTTGGCTCTTGGTCAAACTTTCGTTCTGTCAATGTTTTGGACCTCTGTAATAAAATAATGTTGTCCATCTGAGATTCTCTCTAAGTATTATTCAGCCATTTATCACACTCTTAATGAGCACATACCTGTTAAAAATAGACTGGTACCTTCCTCTCACACATCTCCATGGTTTACTTCTCAGCTCTGGGCCAAAAAAAAAACTGGTTGTCATCTTGAACGATGTTCCAGGAAAACTGGTCTCACTTTGCACCTTTTAGCTCTTTCTGAACACCATCTTAAATACAAGGACACTCTTAATGCCACACTCTCATCTTATCTCTCTTCAATATTTGACAGCACAAGTTGCAGTCATAAAGCCCTCTTTGCTACTGTCAATAAATTCACCCAGACTCCGGCACAGGATGTCTCTGCCTCTGAAGAGCTTTGTCACTCTTTTATTCACTTTTTACAAAACAAAATAAACTAATAACTCACTATCTCTCATTTTCTTGCATACACAGCTGTAACTCCATTAAACAGGTTTTTACCTGAGCGCCAAATTCAACCTATCAAGCTTTTATTCCCTCCAGCACATCATCTATCCAGGATTTAATTCTAAAACCCAACTCATCCTCTTGTCATTTAGACCCTGCTCCCACTTCTCTTCTTAAAAACTGTCTTTCCACAATTGCAGAACCTATTTCACATCTAATTAAAGATCCATTGCCTTAACTACTGTTCCTACTGACTTCAAAATTTCTGCTGTCACTCCTGTACTTAAGAAACCCAACTTGGATCCATCTTCTTAACTAATGACCTATCTCCAATCTTCCTTATCTCAATGCTCCTGGAAAAAAAGTTGTTGCCTCCCAGTTCCAATCTCATCTGGTTGCCAATATGTTGTATGATTATTTCAATCTGATTTCTGTCAAAATTGCAACACTGAGATGCTTTGCTAAGGGTACCAATTACTTTCATCTTTCTGCTGATTCTGGGTATCTTACTGTCCTGATTTCTCTTCAGTTCAATTTCAGTTCTGCCTTTGACACAGTCTGACATAATAAAATTATCTCCCGACTCTCTGACATTGGCATTACTGAAGCAACACTTTCATGGTTTTCCTCCTCCCTCACTGACCTACATTTCTATTCAAAATTACAAATACCCCATAGCACCCCTTAGCCAAGGTGTCCACCAAGGTTCTGGTTTTGGAAATACATCTCTTCACAATCTATGTGCATTACTTCCCTTAGGTCACACAATTCACTATCATGGTCTCCGATATCATTGTTATGCAGATGAGACAGATTCATATAGTTTTTCAATCTGATAAAACCCTCCCACACTCTAATATAACCACTTGTATCAAAGAGATAAACTGATTGAACTGCAACTTCCTCAATTTCAAAACTGATAAAACTGAGATCATGATTTTTGGCCCACCATCTCTCACCAGAAACATTGATGTACTGTATATATTGACATTGACAGAACACTCATTGCTGTTTTAATCTTACTTTTAAAAATCCCTCTCCTTTAAACCCCGCATTAGCTCCCTTACTAAAACTGCATTTTTCCATCTCCAACGCATAGCATGTCTCCACCCAATTCTTAGCCAGACAGATGATAAAACATTAGTCCACACTTTCACAACCTCTTGTCTTGATTACTGTAATGAGAAAGGAAGTCCTGCCTCACATGAAAACGAGCCAATCAACTTTTAGATGCAAGCATCGCCTGCCATTTAACTCGAATGCGCATTAGCTATACATGCCATTTAATTTTTTTGTTTTTTTGCATAATCTGAGGTAAAGAAGCTCAGTTTATGATACCAGTATTGTCAGATTTTACTGCTGGTTTGAAATATGTTCTTTGATCGTAATCTTGACCAACTGTAAATCGCCTCTGTACTATTAAGTCCAGGATTGCCCTGAGGCTACTGTCGGTGTATTTTGATTTTAGTGCATTGGTAGTGCCTCACATGGTGCCAGGCAAGATCAGAGGCCATTTGTATAAAGCTGTATGAAAAAAATGTGCCTTACAACAGTGAACATTAATCGCAAATCCATGAAAATCGACAAATATGGGGTACAGAATGAGGCCACCTGGCGGGATCGTTCGACACTCCCCTAGGCCTGCAGAACAACATCGTTCTTGATGGCGAATGCCTACGGAACCACTGGACAGGCCGCCTCCTCCCTGCATGCCATGGCCCTCCTGCAAGTTCACCAGGCCAAAGTGCTAAAAGATCTGCACTTGGGTAGTCTTGATCCCCGACATGCAGCAGGAGCTGCACTCAGCAACGGACCTCACCCTCCAGGCCACGAAGGTCACAGACAGACAGACGATGGCCACCCTCGTGGTCCAGGAATGACATCTGTGGCTGAACATGGTTGAGATGCATGACACAGACAAAGCACGCTTTCTCAACACGGCCATCTCCCAGCTCGGCCTATTCGGAGACACCATCGAGGCCCAGTAGTTGTCAGCGGTAAAGGAGCAGACGGAGGCGATCCAGCATATCACACCGTTCCAATTCGAGCCGACCCCTATCTGCTCACCGAGGGCGTACCCCTGTGGCTGCAAGGCAACAGGCAGCTCCGCCTCAACTCTGACCCAGCTCAGCGCCCTGCAGGAGACAGATGCCCCCCGCCTCCTGATCCTCGTTGAGGACCCGCAAGGCTCCCAAACGCTCCTGAGATGGATGACCGGAGGAACCAAATGCTTGCCTGGAGCTGGTAGACAGACCACTCCATCCCCCGGTGGAGGGCCGGGTGGAGAATAATTGGTTTCCTCCTTTTTCTTTGCCAACTCACATTTTCAATAAAAGAGCAATTTCCTCATTCCTTGGGTCACTTAGCTGGTGCACACATATGCCGTTCTCACGGCGGCCCGGCACCAAACAGATACAATCAAAGAATAAGCAGCATCTTGGATGCAGACCTCTCGCCTCCACACCAGTAACTGTATCATGTGCAGACCACCGGCCGGCCGGTTCTGATGAGTCCAGAGGACATCTCCACAGGACCTCCTCCTCCGTCACCAACCCGCCCCCTGCCGATTATGTGGCGCAAGGTAAGTGCTTTTGAGTCTTTTCTCAGCACAGGTGCCCTGGGAAGTGACCCTGCTTTCCGGCGCAACACTACCTGCTCCCCATCGCTTCGAAGCACCACCAGGTACGTCAAATGTGATCGTCTCCTTAGTGCCCCTCGCACAGTACTGGGACGCGTGGCTTTTGCTTTCCATCCCATTGTGCTGGCTGGCCAGGACTGTCCGACTCGGCTATGTGATTCAGTTCGCCAGGTGCCTGCCCCGCTTTAGCAGCATCCATTTTACTTCGGTGCATGGTGTGAATGCGGAAATCGCAACACTGTTACACAAGGGAAAGATAGAGCCTGACCCTCCAGCCGAGATGAAGGGTTTCTACAGCACTTACTTCATCGTACCTAAAAGACGGTGGGTTGCAAACAATTTTGGACCGGTGAGCTCTCAACTTGGCCTTACAGACTCCCGTTCAAGATGCTCATGCAGAGACATATCCTAACATGTGTTCGGCATCAAGATTGGTTCACAGCGGTAGACCTGAAGGACGAAGTCTTGATCTTTCCCCGACACAGACCCTTCCTACAGTTCACGTTCGAGGGCCGGGTGTACCAGTGGTCCTCCCCTCTGGCTTGTCCCTGTACCAATTACCTCGACGACTGGCTGATTCTAGCTCACTCTCAAGAGTCACTGTGTGCACTCACAGGGACTCGGGCAACTCAGCCAGTTAGTGCTTCGGGTCAACTGGGAAAAGAGCAAGCTCACCCCGGTTCAGAGCATCTCTTTTCTCGGCATGGAGATAGACTCCGTCTCAATGACAGCAAGCCTCACAGATGGGCGTGCACAGTCAATGCTGAAGTGCCTCACCCTATTCAAACCAGGCACCGTGGTCCCTCTGAAACAGTTCCAGAGGCTCCTAGGGCATATGGTGTCCTTGGTGGCAGTTGCACTGCTCTGGTTGATGCATATGAGACCGCTACAGCACTGGCTTCAGACTCGAGTCCCAAGATGGGTATGGCGCCATGGCACATACCGTGTGTTTTTCACCCCTCTCTGCCATTAACTACTCAACTCCTGGACAGACCTCTGCTTTCTGCAGACAGGAGTCCCCCTCCAACAGGTGTCCAGACATGTCGCGGTCACCACAGACGCATGCAATCTGGATTGGTGTGCCGTGTGCAACACGCACGCAGCCGCCGGTTCCTGGACAGGGCCCCGACTACGTTGGCACATCAACTGCCTGGAGTTGCTGGCTGTAGTCCTTGCCCTCCGCAGGTTTCTCCCACTGATTCAGGACAAGCATGTCTTGATCCGTTCAGACAGCACCACAATGGTAGCGTACATAAATCACCACGGTGCTCTTGTCAAATGTCGCAACTCACCCACCATCTCCTCCTCTGGAGTTGCTGCACGCTACTCATAGGCAGGGCAGCCTCAACACAGCAGCAGACGCGTAGACATGACAGGCCACGCTCAGTGGAGAGTGAAGGCTCCACCCCCAGGTGGTCCAGCTGATTTGGGACCGATTCGGCAAAGCACAGGTTGACCTATTC
Organism: Moxostoma hubbsi; assembly: GCA_032164185.1. NCBI lineage: Eukaryota > Metazoa > Chordata > Actinopteri > Cypriniformes > Catostomidae > Moxostoma > Moxostoma hubbsi. The sequence goes on from JAVLUX010000046.1 coordinate 4,818,837, forward strand.
GCTTCCCAGGAGAACTCCCACTGTCCACTCTGGTACTCCTTTTAGGAGCCTCCCCTTGGGACAGATGCACTGGCACACAGCAGCTCATAGTGGCCCCTTCTGGCCCAAATGGACTTCGTTCTAGGACCTTACACTCCTCACGACAGCACCTCCCTGGCGCATTCCTCTGAGGAAGGATCTCCTTTTTCAGGGACAGGGCACCCTCAGGCATCTGTGCCCGGACCTCTGGAATCTCCACGTCTGGCCCTTGGATGGGTTGCGGAAGATCTAAAAGTGTCCTACCACCTGCTGTCATAAGCACGATCAGCCAAGCCTGAGCTCCCTCTACCAGGCAGCTCCTGGCATCTCGGCCCTGGCCCATGATTCTTCAGGTCTGAGCACGTAGAACTCTAACACAGGACAGCTGACTGGGTGTACCGCTTGTGCATAATGCCTTTTCCCCTCTTCTGAGGCGAACCTGTGTGCTTTTACCCCCAGGTGAGTCCACAAAAGCTTGCGCTCCCTGGATGTATTTCCTTCATACCCCTCTGGCTCGCGAATTTGGTGGAGGAATTCCCGAACAGACCCACTACGAGTACTAATTACTCTGTACTGGAATAGGTTCTCCACAGGTATCGGTCATCACGATTACCCCATGTTGTACCGCGGTACAGTCCCCCTGCCGGTGGACCCGCGTCTCTCTTGGGCTGCTCCCCCTGCCCCTGGTCGCTGTGTTTGTAGAGCTCCTCCCTCACCAGGTATGCCTACCACCGCTCCACTTCCATGTGTGGCTCATAAGCCCATGGGATGTATTTGCCACATGTGACCTCCCCAGCCTGGGCAGGATGTGGTCTCCCATGGTGTCTTTTTCTCCTGAAAGAATAGGGGTCGTAAAAGAACACCTTCCCCGATGCGTGTTATAGTGTTAGATGGCCCCAGCCTCTTCTAACAGCCCTATGGTAAACATAGAGAGAGAAAAAGCAGCGGTTTGTGCGGCCTGCTCCCATGCTTGGCACTTCCCTTTGTCCCCTGCCCCCTCCCCCTCAAGAGAAGAGAGAGGCTGGGAACCTAAAAAGTTTATGACGTTTTTATGTGAAAATCAGACCAAGACTGTTGGAGGATTAAATTAAATAAATATTAAATATAATTAAAAAAAAAGGTAATAGTCCAAGATGGCAGTCACTCATGGGCAGAGTTTTATTTAGGTTTCATCTAAGAAGTCTATTACAATCACCATGAGGAGAGTAATATATAGAGCTATAGAGTTTGTCCCAGAGACTCCAAAACAAAGACTAGCAAATACAATAGGTGTCACACCACTTTCAGTGTTTTTGACTCTAATAATAGAAACCCTAACCCAAGCAGCCTCTTAAATGCATTGCACATATTAGAAGAGATGTTGTAGTACATAAGCACAATTACCTTAGCAAAGTTTTACAGCAAAAATAAGAGAGAGGTGTTCAAGAGAGATCCTGCAAATACAGCCCTTATTATCAATTAAAGTGTTTGACACAAAGTATAGTATGACTAGAAAGATATGCAAACATTTACATTACATTTATGTTCTTATCCATACACTTTTGCCACTTGAGATTTGTAATACTGCACAAAAATCACGTAAGAAAAACCAGGAAAAGCAAAACCAAGAATGCATGCTAGGCTAGATATTAATTGACAAGAAGACCATTGGAGCCAGTGTAAGACAGGGGCTTGAACTAAGTAGGGGATGGCAGCTAGTGAAGAGACACACATATGAGTTCACACTAGATCACACTGATTTTATCCATGTTGTTTTCCATCCAACCCTTCACTGTCCAATCATCTCTAGAATATGGCATATGCAATATTAGTATCATCTCATTGTGCTTTGTACTGTAATTAGATAACAATAGCCATGCAGAAGACACAACATCGAAATCTCTGCCCATGCACATTCTTTATACACAAATGCACACATTTTCACTACACCCATTACTGACAAAATAAAAAGATGAACAACTGCTTGAACAACTGTTTTCTGTCCATTTCCATTATAAAATGTGTAATGAAATGTAATGGGTTTCATAGTGATTGGAATTCAGTTAAGCTTTACAAAAGCTTGTACTTTTATCAAAATGAAGAAAAAAACATTCCAAAAGACTGAGACTGAGGAAAAGAGAAATATGGTGGAATGACAGAGAGGAAGAAATAGTAAATGGAAGGAATAGGAAAAAAAAAATATGAAATTGACAAGCTTGCCATTCTATTTAATATCTTCATTAAAATAAAGATTGTACAGTATAAAGATTTATACAGTTCCTTACCTCCACAAGATGAGGAGTGGGATTGAAACCACAAAGATTGCACACTTGTATATTGCACTGGGTGCAGGACTTGTAGTTGGGTGGTTCTGTTGATTCAGTGTTAAATGTAGTCTTGCATAGTGGGCAGGCAACATCTGGCTTCTGGTTAGCTGGCTGAGGCTGCTTCTGTGGTGACTGCTGCTGTTGTGTTGTCCTTTGTTGAGTTGGTGACTGCTGTTGTTTTGATCCTTTTTGATGGTGCACTTGTGACTGTTGCTTCTGCAGGGAAGCCTCAGGACTTATAGGGAAAATACCACCTCCTAGGCCTATTTTGGCTGTGCCAGGTTGTCCTGTTGAAGTTTTAACACTGGCTCCAGTATAAGCATCACTAAAGGCCACCCTTGAGCCCTGTGCACTCTGGTTACGGGTAGGTGAAGGCTGCTGTGAGGATCCAGGAAGAGGGTCAACATAAATTAGTGTGCTTGCCTGGTTTAGGAGAGATGCCCCAAAACCAAATAGCTTGGTTAGACCATCTTGAGGAGGTGTATCTTGGAATGGTGGTTGACGGGCTGGGGAGCTTCCGGCGCTTCTGGTCTTGTCAGGTTGACCTCCAAAGCGCACAGGAGATCCATGTCCCAGATCTGACTGTGATTGTGCCTTAACTAATCCAGGTAAAGGCACTGCTCCTGGATGAGGAATTCGCTGTCCTGTTTGGGCCACCTTTTCTGGGCTTTTTGGTCCAAATTCCTCCCCTCGCTGCCTATGGGTATCCTTGGGCCCTGACTGGGGACCTGATTTAAAATATCCAAATTGAGGTGGTTCTTTTTGTGCCTGGAGACCAGTTTGTGGTCCACTTTGAAGTCCAGTCTGGTTAGGTCCATTAGGACCAGTCTGTCTCTGAATCCCAGAGGAGGCCTGAGTTTGAGGCTGAGGAATTTTCGGCTGTGTCTGCATTTGGAATTGTAGCTGTGGTGTGGACTGAGCTAAGGTTTGAGTCTTAAGTATGGGGTCAGTCTTAGGTTGATGAGCGGGAGAATGTATTTGCTGCTGACTTTTGGACCTTGGTGTTGTCATGTCCATTCCCAAGGCCCTCTGCATTTGGCAGTTTAAACAGAGCCACTCCTTGACCTATTGAAGAAACATTAGTGCATTACTCACAGATAGATGCATTGCTTTAATGTAGAGGTTCTTGCTTTTTTTAGTCACAACCCCCCTTAAAACTACATTTTGCACCCACCCCCCTCCACCACCACCACCTTCATAATCTTATTAAATATTATTAAATAATAATCGTATTTAATAATAACTGAAACCATTTTAAACAACATCAAAATCGCATGCAAAAAGCATTACTGGGATGGGTCAAGAAGAGGTTCTTCTCCAGTTATTGCACTGTCTGCATCATTTTATTCTGTATATTCCATTTCCTGTCAAGCACTGATTTGGTAAATGAAGACAGCAAATTAAGTAAAAAATTAGAAGTGTAAATGGGCTGTATGCATCTCCTGCTTTGTGACTGTATTGTTGGCTGCGCTGTTCAGGACAGCTATATATGTCCTCTCTGGCTCCCGTCCTTCTCACCTGCTTGAAATATGCTTTGATACTCCCCCATTGTTCATACATTTTTGTAATTTATATTTGTTAGTGTTCTGTTTAATGTTGATTGTTTAATTTCTGTATAGCGTCCTTGAGCTTAAAATGTGTAAAGTGAAGGAACTGAGTTTAGGTTTTATTTAGACTTAATCCAGAGCATAGATGTTTTCCTCAGCTTTGCACTACTTCATTAACATAAAATACACCCACAGTTTGCACACATATACCCACAGATAGTGCAAACACTCCTACACTTGCCAACTTACAAAAACTGTGCTAAGAATTAGCGCTCATGAAAATTTGATAAGATGAAGCGCATGGTCTTTGTGCATTATGCTACGTCGATATATCCAATAAAAATAACCTTTTAATTGTTACTAATGCCTCCTGAGACTGTATTTTCTCTTCAAACCTGTGAAGCAAGAACAGACCACAAGGAAGTTTCTATGTTATTCCTTGACAGACATCTTCTAGTGCATAGAAAGGTAAGTGTTTGAGGTTGAGGCTAGATTTGACAATCCTTACCCATCTATCTGCAGAGCTGTATCATGTTGAACTCATGCTGAATTCTGATGGACGTAAATGAGGCAGGATAGATGACAGTGGAGGTTGACACAATGTACACTGACGTAAAAAATGCTTGATTTTTTTTTTTTGTTTTTGTTTTTTGTTTTACACTTAATTATAATACCATCTTTAAATAAGGATTTGGTTATAAGCAATTAGTCAATTTACAAGTTTAATTCTTTTGAACTAATAATTCTTAAAGGTACACTTTAACCTTTGGCCCTCTAGTGGTTGAAGCATAACACTGCATGTTAATTGCAGAGGAAACACTAAGTACAACTGTGATTCAGCACTGCTCTTCTTGCTGATGAATCTCATGGTTTGGGCAAAGACTCGGAGTCATGACGAGCTATTTTATTCACTTAAATATTTATAACCAATAATACTTTGAGGATGATAAACAACATTCTTAATTATTTTAATATGATTATTAAAGTGTTTTATCCATTACACAATACACATTAGTGTTTGTATTGTACTACACATATCAGTTTAAGAAGTGAAACCTGTGAAATGGCTGATATGAGTTCAATTGAAGACACTATATTTTTATATTACAATCTACAGCCTCCGTGGAAAATGAGAGTGAACCATAATACTACAATAGTAGGTCTATGCATTGCAAACAATCCAACTGTAATATTAAAATGCAAAACAAGGATTTAATAATGATTAAATACTTTATTGAACATGAACATAATTTGCAGAAGTATTCAATATCAGAATAACAATTATAAAAACATTGAGCTATGAATAATCACAAAATTACATATAACTGCAAGTTACAGCAAATACAATACCAGCAGCATAAATACAATCGGTAAACAGGAAAGCTATAAGCAGTACATAGTAATTTGAATAATTTATTCATATCGCAATGCATTTCTGGGAGCTGAATTGCGGCTTCTTATCACAATATTCTTAGACACAGATTGCACACCTTGCTGAATTATGTTTACATCTGACAGAAATGCAGAAAATAAGTCATGAAAAATATTATTTTTTGGCTATTTGAGTCTTTGTTTAAAGGATGGGGAAAAAAAACAGCACCTGTAAAAGCATAGGGCTTTTGACTTTATCTCAAGAATAATCTGGGGAAAGAAATTAACACACTGCCAATATAAAGATGCAACAAATTCACACAGAGTAAAAATATAAGCAATTAATCTGCACTTTAAGAAGTATGTTTATATTTTAGATATATTCATATTTCTTCTATATATATTTGTACATATTATGGCCAGCTTCAGTTTTCTTGTCATTTCCACAACCTCATTTTAACTAAGGCAATAGTTTATGTGCACTCCACTCATCACATTTACAGTGGTTCTATAGATATTTTAAAGTTATGACAATGTTTGCACCGGTGGGGCCTGTTGCCATGACTAGCAGTTGATGGAAATGTCTTTTTTTCAACACAAAAATTTTAAATTAAGCCAGAAAATGAAATCAACGAGGCAGTGTGTTATGGTGTGGTGTGTTGCAGGCCGGGTATTGAGTGTTTTAATCACATCATTGTTTATTTAGAGTATGATAAAAGAGTGGTGGTGTAGTGGGCTAAATCCCTAAACTGTTAAGCAGAAGGTTGTCGGCTCAATTCCCACAGCCACCACCATTGTGTCCTTGATCAAGGCACTTAACTCCAGGTTGCTAAAAGCATCTACCAAATGCAGTAAACTTCAAATGATGACTGCACACAATCACTGGCAATACTGAGGTTGGGTAAATAAAAGTGTAATAATCAACAGTTGTATACTGTGGACATTCGGAAATGACATTCTTTCATGCAAATATAAGATGATATTATTGTTTGTGCACTAAAAAAATTATAGACAATACACACTGGCTTTGCATATTACAAACACATCCTGAAGCGTTAGCTGTCTTGCATGTTGAGCAGAGCCAGTGGACACACCTTGTCTGGTCCTTATGAGTGGGTAACGTGACAGACACGGAATAAACCAAATCCTCTTCATGGAAGGCTAAATCACGTTGGTCATGTGTATATTATTTTAATAACATTTATGTAGACGCACTTGAGTGTTAAAAGCATTATTTGTGTGCACGTTCTGACATTTAAATTCATGCCATAATAGGCTATTTCACCTGAATGCTAATCTGCAAGACTCAAGTCTCTAAGTGTATTCCAAATAATTGGATTAGTCAGAAATCAAAATTGCACAGCCATGCACTTCTCAGTGTGTAGGGGGCACAGAGCAGAAAACAGAGGGAGCCTGCAAATCAGAATTCGGCTACAAGTTGGAGTATAGGATGAGCCCAATGTGCCCAAATGTGTCCAAAGAGTGCCCATTGTATGGTTGAATGAGCTGCATAGCGAGATATTAGTAGCTCTTGAGCATGACTGAATCAGACTCGGGAAAGTAATGTTTAAAAATATATATATATATATATATATATATATATATATATATATATATATATACACACTACCGTTCAAAAGTTTGGGGTCACTTGTCTGAAATGTTTCTCATGATCTTAAAAATCTTTTGATCTGAAGGTGTATGCTTAAAAGTTTGAAATTAACTTTGTAGACAAAATATTATTCTGCCAAAACATATACATTTATTTAATTACAAATCTAAAATTTCCTAAAAAAAAAAAAAGTTTTTGAAATGGATGACTTGGATCAAAATATGAAGAAAAGAAGCCAATAAGTGCCCAACATAGATGGGAACTCCTTCAATACTGTTTAAAAAGCATCCCGGGGTGATTCCTCAAGAAGTTGGTTGAGAAAATGTCACGAGTACATGTCTGCAAAATCTAGGCAAAGGGTGACTACTTTGAAGATGCTAAAATATTACATAGTTTTGGATTTATTTTGGATTTTTTGGTCACAAAATAATTCCCATATTTCCATTTCTATTATTCCATAGTTTTGCTGACTACTATTATTCTAAAATGTGAAATAAATAAATAAATAAAGAATGAGTAAGTGACCCCAAACTTTTGAACGGTAGTGTATATATATATATATATATATATATATATATATATATATATATATATATATATATATATATATATATATACTACTATACTACAACTACTATGGAATAAACACAATAATCTTCATGGAATACTGAACCACGTTGATCATGTCGAGTATGGTGACTATTACTTTAATAACTTATGTAGATGCACTTGAGTGTTAAAAGCATTATTTGTATAAAAGTTTGGACATTTAAATGTATGCCATAAAAGGCCATTTCACCTGAACTCCAATCTGCAATACTCAAGTGTCTAAGTCTATTCCAAATGTTTAGATTTTTTCAGAAATCAAAATAACAAAGCCACGCCCTTCTCAGTGTGTAGGGGGCACGGAGCAGAAAACACTTATTGACCTTATTCAGCCCCACCCCAGAGCTCCACGCTTCCGTGTTTTGTCTCTTAACTTCCAGTTTGCAATGAAGCTAAGGAGAAGAGCGCAGAAAGTATTTTTCACCTAGAAAAATTGATAGTGAGAGTCTGCACCACCCCTTTACTATATAAAAATGCTAGTAAGGTGTTTTTGCTTTCACTGTAAGCAGGGCCGTGCACAGGGGGGTGGCACGGTGGCTAGAGCCACTGCCCCTCTGCCCTCATCGACTGAGGTGCCCCTCTCGCACCCCCAGCTCAAAGCGTTGTGTTTTCACTCCGTTAAAGATCCACTGATTCCGCTACTCCGCTCCGGGTTTCCCCGCTCGCTCCGCAGCATCATTCACAGTATGTGTGTCCGCGGCGCTCTCTGGAGAGTGTAGAGCGAGACGACAGTTCACGAAGGTCGTCACTCGTCCCATTAACAGGTGGATGATGCATTATAATCCACATTACAGACAGTGGTTGATCCGTGGAATTAGTAATTTGGTAGTTTGTTTTTGTATATCTGTCGGTAATGTTTTGCTCTTGGTCTTCTAATAATGCTAACAACTTGTATCCACGTACTTAGAATTAGAATGCTTATCTAATCAAATTATTGTACCCGATCAGATCTAATATAAATAACACGAAATTTGCTGTTGGCGCATCAATGCCTTCACAAAAAAGAAGACAGAGAGAGAAAGAGTGAAGGGAGTCTGCTAAAGGCAGTTCAACATTGCAAACATGGATTCAAAGCTCCAACAAGCCAGCAGGTAAATCATATAGAATATTTAGCAGACAGTTTGTCACACGTTAATTATTGTAATTAAGAATATTTAATTATAATTATAATCACTTGTCTTAGTTGATACTAGTAATCTATAACACATCATAGAATATTTATATTATTTTATTAAGACTGTTTAATAGTAGGCCTATAGATAGTTAAAAGGGTAATATAATGAGTTTAAAATTAAAATAGTATAGTATATAATATAGATTTATGCTGTATAATATGAAATTAAATGTCTAATACTTATACTTCCATTGAAGATGAGGCAGAGGCAGGCTCAGAGAGTGAGGGAGAGCCCACTGAGCATCAGCCAAATCAGACAGGTTACAGGTAAGACTGTTAAACTGGCTGACAGTAAAGGAATAAGCTGGAGTGTGATAAAAAGAAAGATAGACATTAAATTATTTGAATGGAAGAGTAATTGCATTACAACAACATTAATTACATTAGCACTAAGCCTATCAATTGTATTTACAATATGATTGTAAAAGGTTTGTTATTCATTCTCTATATTAAGATATATTAAGAGTAAAAGTGAAGGTCTTGGAACTGAACCAGAGACAGAAAATTTTCAGATTGAGAAAGGCAATACAATGAGACAGACAGGGCCTTGTACAAACATTTTGGGATATCCCAATCATAAAAGATGAGGTTATCAAGATCTTTCAGGACATGGTACCAAATAAAAAGGTTTTGCTGTAAATGGAACAGGTAAATATCAAAATGTAAAACAGTAAATAGTTTCTGTTATTATCAGCAATGTGTAATTGTGATGTTCTATCAAACCATCTACAATTAAGTTTGAAATTTATTAGAGCATGTACTGACATGTACTGACACATTTAATTGAATGTTTGTAACAACTGTATAATTTGTATTAACAAGCACCCACCCTCTTTTTTTGTTTTGGGCCACTGCCCTTCAAAATATCTGTGCACGGACCTGACTGTAAGTGTTAATTTTTCCGACACGCAGAGGTAAATTGGACCTGGTGGATCACATTCAGACAGCTATGACACACTGCACTTTATTATGAAAAAAATATTTAATTGCTATATGTGTAATTCTCCTTAATTTTCAGGTTTCAACTTAATTTGTGAATGTGTGTGTGTGTGTGTGTGTGTGTGTGTGTGTGTGAATATAGTGACACTTGTGCCTGTACCAATTTAACACTCATAAAAACTGCTTGCATTAATTTTAGCACAATTGGTGAATGACATGAGAATATGGCCAGAGGAGTCGTACAGAGATATTTGTAAAGACTTTGTGTTGTTTCTTGGAGTTTCATGAGCACAGATGCATATCAGTACACCCACAGCATGAAAGTAGGATTTTGTTTTTATGAATGCAGTACTCTTGTTTTACAGTCTCCGTCCTCAGCTTCCAGGTTTTATTAAATCCCCTGAACACTTTGAAATACTTATGAATACTTCTGGCAACTCTACAACCCATAAATAAACTTTGCAAGCTAAATACACTTTGATATCAACGCCATAGTGATCTATATAGCAACTGCTGGACCGGAAGTTCAATGACAGAATTTTCAAGATGGTTTCGCACTAGTTTTTCTGGCGCATAAGGTCAAATTTGAACGTGTGTGCTTGAAGGGTTTGACAACAGTTGTGATGGGAGAGTTAAATCTGTGTTGTTAAGGGATAGTACGTAGTTGGGAGGATGAGTGCTCTATGTGTGGTTGAATAGTGAGATCTCAGTAGCATTTGAGCGGGACTGGATCAGACTCGGGAACATGAGGTTTTAGAATGATTAGAAATCTGAATTACAATTCCACAATTATTGATATTCTTGATAGTGTTTTCAAAAGTACAGTTTTTCTACAGTACTGGTAGAACAGAGCACCGACTCAATTGACTGCTGTAAATGCTCACATGCTTATTTGAGTGTGTGCTCTTTTCCTCCTTTTACACTGCAATAGACTAGTGTGATTATTAAACCCGCGAAAGATTGCAATCTTAGTCTGCATTTGAGCTGAATGCTTTTAATTAATGTGTGAAGCAGACAGAGGAAGCAGCTGCTTATATATCTTAGTATATGATTGCCTAGATGAACAAGCTCCTCCCAAAATTATGTTAAGAACTTAATTTATTCCTACTTGTGTGGTACATATTGAAGCCATAAGACAAATTTGAATAGTATAGATAGTAGAGAGAAAAACAACAAAAATGTTAACAGCACCAGCCTTAAAATATGACGCATATGTGTCTAAAGACAAACAGTGTTGGGTATAATGCATTACTAAGTAATTCATTACTGTAATTAAATGTCTTTTACATTGAAAAAAGTTAAGTAAGGGATTACTCTTATTTTTTCAGTAATTTAATTACAGTAACTTCTGGTGTAATTTTTTAAATACTTTATAGACTATAGAACAATTTTATATAAAACAATAGTGAATTTAAAATAAAAATTTAACATCTAATGTTAAAATACATGTTTCCTAATTTAACGATGCCCCCTTCAATTCTTTGGCCAATAATTTATTTGATTTTATATGATTTATTTGAAAGAATTAAAAGAATAGTTTCATGTCTATCCTTGTATTTTTCATCTGCTTGAGGTTGATAAGGGTTTTAGAAAGTAAATAGTAATAAGTAATGCAATTCATTTTCTGAATTTTCCTTTTGCTCCTGATACCCCATGGTCTCCAGTGTCTTCTCCTGATCCCCCCATGGTCTCCAGCATCCACTTCTGATCCCCTGTGGTCTCTTGTTGCCACGCCTGCTCTGCCCTGCTCTCTTGCCCACACGCTGGATCTCCAGTGGTCTCCTGATTTGCCCAAGCCCCTGTAGTCTCCTGTTCCACCCAAATCTCCATGGCTTCCAGATCTATCTGGACCCATGCTCTGTCCAAGCCCCCTTGGTGTCCTGCTCCTCCATGGTCTTCAGCTCCACTTGTTCTACTCCTGTGGTTGACAGGTCTATCTGCTCACCCATGGTTTCCTGCTCCTGTTACGAACTTTGTGTGTGTGTGTGTGTGTGTGTGTGTTATTAGTACACCCATACTCATAATTGCGAGCAAACAGAGCCTTCATTACATGCTTTGGACACTGAATATAAAAAGGGTCAGTTTGACCCTGTGGTTTCAAAGAAGGGACTTGATCATTAAGACCATGCAAGGGTTAACAGTTTAACTTGAATTGTGCATGTCACAAGAGTCTGACTGTTGTTCGCTGTTTAATGAAAAGCGTGTAATGATGCAAATGCTAATAATGTTACCTACCAACTGGTGACTATTTCACCAGTATGTTTTCTCATTTGGGGCATGCCAACTATGTTGAAATGTATGGCTCACTTATCTTCTGTAAGAAACTCGCCTCCCTAAACCTCACTCCAATCTGGGTCACGGCACTGGTCGACCCGGTCCGAACGAGACTCGAACTGGCGTCTCTGGCACAGGAGGCGGGCACACTAATGAGGAGGCTAAAGGCTACAGCCTCTAGCGTCAGTCGCTAATGCGCCTCTTGAAGTCAGGGGAGTGAGGTTTACACATACTGCACAGCATGTGCCAGCTGACTACTGTTATATTTTGAATGTCCAATTTCGGATTCATTTCTGTAGATCAGTGGTTTCCATTAAAGCGAGTAATCTCTCATTTTTTTTTGTCTTTGCAAGGCTTCAGTAAACAGCGTCCATTATAATTTGTAGTCCAAATATGTGTGCATTTAGAGACAAATTTATGGATTCTCTTATGTTTACATTTATTTAGAAATGTTTTCCTCTAAATTACATATAGAAGAGAGTTATTACATAAAGCTGCAAAATATTTGCATGCCAACAACAAGCAATATCTTTCAGAAAATCAATGGAAGTCATGGTGTGTTTCTCACGTTGCAGCCAAGTGGACTTGACTCACTGAACATTCACTTGTTTCACTTTTTTTGTGCTGGTTCCGCCTAAAGGCTGGAGTTTGTTTTGTGGAATAACACTCCTTTGGGACAGTCCTTTGCCTCCAATTGGCTGGAATTATTTATTTTTTTGCTGGACATTGGAAGGATTAGGTCATCTGCTGCACTCATGAACAGCCGGCTCACTGATCATTCATTTGACTGTCCGAGGAAACTGAACAGATTTTTTTTTGTGCTGGTTCTGCTAGCGGCTGGAGTTTGTTTTATAGATTATTTTCTATGTAATTCTGTCTCACAAAATTTGTATAGAAACACAAGGCTTGAGCAATCTGATGGCAAAGTTGTCGCAGGGGCTCTCGTAGGCATACATGGACTTTTTGAGTTTAGAGGGATGGATGCTGTTGTTGGCGCAGTCGTAGGCGGGGTTAATGCTGACGTTTTTCTTTTCTGTTTGTTTGCTTCCTGGGGAAGTTCGAGGTTTGACTGTTGCTCTAATGTTGGAATGTGGTCTTTATAATTTTATTTCTGACACAATACATTTTTGTCATGTGTCAAAATGTCAAAAGTTAATTTGAGTGGATTGTCTCTCTCCACATGGAATGTGAATGGGTTGGGGCACCGCATAAAAAGAGGATGGTTATTTCTTTCTATGTAAGAAATATTATGTAGTGTTTCTTCAAGAAACACACCTTTCCCTGCAGGAAGCTGGAAAATTTGGGAAGATATGGGGTGGACATGTTTTCTTTAGTGCTGGCTCAAGTAAGAGCAGGAGAGTCATTATATTGATAAATAAGCATCTACAATTAAAATGTCTCAAATAGATAAAAAATAAATAAGGAAGAGTCATTATTGTTTTAGCAGAAATTCAGGGGCAAAGGTTGATTTTGGCTAATATTTAATAGAAAAACTGTACTTTTGAAAACACTATCAAAAATATCAATAATTGTGGAATTGTAATACAGATTTCTAATCATTCTAAAACCTCATGTTCCCGAGTCTGATCCAGTCCCGCTCAAATGCTACTGAGATCTCACTATTCAACCATACATAGAGCACTCATCCTCCCAACTACGTACTATCCCTTAACAACACAGATTTTAACTCTCCCATCGCAACTGTTGTCAAACCCTTCAAGCACACACGTTCAAATTTGACCTTATGCGCCAGAAAAACTAGTGCAAAACCATCTTGAAAATTCTGTCATTGAACTTCCGGTCCAGCAGATGCTATATAGATCACTATGGTGTTGATATCAAATATTGGGAGGAGACTTTAATATTTTTCCCCCTAGAGCAACATTGATGCTTCACATGATGTGTAAAAATCTTGGTCTTGCAGATATCTGGAGACCTTTAAACTCATCTGGTAGGGACTATACATTGTTTTCATCAGTCCTTAAGATTTATTCTAGAATATATTTTTTATATCTAAGGCCCTCATTTCATCAGTTGTTGATTTTTAAATTGGAAACATCTTAGTCTCGATAATGCCCAAAATAATACTATTTTGTTGTGGAAGGTGGAGTTTTGGCTATTCAGGGCAAAACAGTCATACTTTGAGTCAGGGCAAAGCAGGGAAGCTTTTGGCTAGATATATAGAGCAGAGAGTCTTTTTCTGCCATTCCCTCAGTGAAATATGCTGGTGGTGAAATTTTTACCTCGGCCATTGATATTAATAATGCTTTTAAACAATTCTATCTCGATCACTATAGTTTCACATCTTCGTCTACTGATGAAGATATTAGAAACTTTGTGGAACAAGTAGAACTCCATAACTGATGACTGAGCAAAAAAAAATGTATTGATTCTGAGATAAACTTGAAGGAACCTGGCAAAGTAATTAAGACCCTGCCTACAGGCAAGGCAAGGCTTTGCCACTGAGTTTTTTAGATCTTATACTACATAACTGGCTCCACTTTTGGTAGAAATTTATATGGAACCATTAAAGAACAGAAAGCTTCCGCCAACCATGACACAAGCCCGAATCAGTCTGATTCTTAAAAAAGACAAAGATCCAAGCGAATGTAAGAGTTCAATTTCCCTGATCCAACTAGACATTAAAATATTATTTAAAAAAAAGTTGGCTTACCAATTAAGTAAAGTTATGACATCCCTTATACATGTAGATCAGGTGGGGTTTATTCGAGGCCACAGCTCTTCTGATCGCATTAGGCGTTTCATCAATATTATGTGGTCAGTGGCGAATGATCAGAATCCAGTCGTGCCTTCTCACTTGACGCTGAAAAGGCGTTTGATATGGTAGAATGGGATTATTTTTTTAAGATTTTGGAAATATACGTTTTCGGGAATACTTTTATTGGATGGATTAAGTTAATTTATTTTACTCTGGATTGGGGCACCTGGCAGGGTTGCCCTCTTTCCCTATTATTGTTATGCCTTGTGCTTTGACCATTAGCTGCCGCGATAAGAAGGGAAGATGGTTTTCTGAGTGGTGGTAGTGGCAAATTCAAAAGCCTTCTCTGCTGGCCTAACAAGCCAAATAAATAAATATTTTCTACCTTTCATTCTCAATCACCTTTTTGCCATTGTATTTTTAATCACTTCCACTCTTTAATTAATCTACAAACAAATAGAGTAAAATGAAAAGTTTATCCAATTAGAATTTATTTCTTGATGCTTACAAGGGAAGCGTGACAGCTGTTTCACAAATCGCATGCCCGAAGCAGCGTGTGAGTTTGAGCTCCACCCCGTCAGGCCTTCAGATATTCCACAGAATCCCTCAACGGTGCAAATGAATGCACATCTAATGTCAGATTGTCAGATGCATCAGCCAATCAGACTGATTTATTTGGTCTTGTTGGATGTGGTCTTTAGGATATGTACCTGTCGAGGCCTTCTAGCTGGCCTTGATTGACTCAGTCATGCTTTAAGTGATGTACATAATTTGAAAGCGAAGCGCGCAAGATCTGTCTGACGAGTTGGCTGTCTCTGCCATTGAGAAAGAAAAGGAGATCCTTATGGATTTAAAACACAAGATGTTCTGCATGACTGTGTGATTGCTTAATTTATTAAACAGGAAAGGATTGTTTAAGGATTGCATTGTTTATCAGTTGGGTAGCTAGGAGACATCTCTAATGAGAGTCAAGTACCTGCAAAGTTAACGGGAGTATTGCAGTTTTGTTTTCTTAAAGTCATCTTCCGAATATCGGGGAATTGAATGCATTTATGGTCGGATTTAAGGTTATGTAGCTGAACCCTAACATATGTATTGATAGGTCCCCTTTCTACTGGTCAGAGTGGAATTTGAGGGGGGTTACAACACTCACACTTGTATGAGAGTGAAGTGTTGAGATCTTTTGAGAATTTGGTTCAACATTTTGGGATTCCCAGATCTCAGTTTTATAGGTATTTACAGCTGTGCCACCTGCTTCTTATTGTTTTTGGGAGTAGAACACACCCTCCTAAAGTGGCAGATACTCTGGGAGAGGTGATTACTGCTTTTGGAAAAGGTCTTGAGGCATTACTCCCTGCTAATCCAGAGACTGGATGATGAAGCTTCAACTTCTCTCAAGAGATTATGGGAGAATTATTTAAAATTGGTATTGGAGGAGGGAGTGTGGGCTAGGATTCTAAAAGCAGTATCAAGCAGATGCAAGTCTGCATCTTGATAGCCATCATGACCAGATGGTACCTGAGCAGTTTCGGAACAGTACCACTTACTGGTGAAAAAATACCTTTTATTGCTTATAGTGTGGCCTAAAATCATGAATTATTTGGCCTATTATCAAATAATTTAGCCAATGTTCATGAGACTGGTCTTGTCTGGTTTCTTGGGTTATGGCGATGACAATGATGCCATATTTTCCATGGTCTGCACTATTGCCTGTCCACCATTTTGAATTTTATTGAAAGCATACTCTTTCTAGCTCCTACAGCATTCATCAGATTTTTACATTAAACATTTATGCCTCTTTGTACTGTATTTACATTAATCCTTTTATTATTAGGGGTTCAAACCTGAAGGGCTAGAAACCCTACTGTTTTTGTTAGGATTTTTAGGGGTCCAAGCACAAACCCTAATGTAATTGTACTGATTTTCTTCTTTTTTTCCACCCTAAAAGTGTCTGGGCATCAGAGACCTTAAGTCGTGGAGACACCAAATTTGGCAGGATGATCCCAAATACTCCACACTACTCAGGTGCACAAACACACACCCATCTGACCCTAGGTAGCACTATAATAAATACTTTTATGTTTTGACTCTGATCTCAGCAACCATAAAAGATTAAATTCTCCTACATTTTCTAACTCCTAGACCGTTAGACTGATCGGCATGCAATTTGGTATACGTCATCTACAGGCCCTCCTGTATATTATTAATAATAATTATTATTATTATTTGCCTGTTGTTGTGGTCTTTTCTGATAAAAGCCATGCTCAGCAGTTTAAATAGGCCACTGTAGGAAAATGATACTATAGATCTGCTTTGTGTTTATAATTCTTACACTGAAGTCAGTATATTTGTAGCAATGGAAGTTTTAAAAAGGAGAAGGTAAGGATGTAATTGAAACTCACTATTATTAGACTATTATTGTTGTCTTTTTGGATGAAAAATAATTCTATGACTGAAGGAAGTCTATAGATCTGCTTTGTTCTATTAATGCTTAAACACTATAAAGTCTCTTAGAGTGTAGATTTCAGAGTGTAGATTTTAGAGTGTAGAAGGGTAGATTTCGGTCGTGAACAACTCAAAATGATTCACTGATCCACTCATAGCGCATAAGATGCTCATTTGTCGCCAGCTAATTCTGCGCAATTGTACATAAACTTGAATCACTAAAATAGCTGGAATTGGTGCTTTTAGCTTATTCTTTAATCCCCAGAATATCCCCAGAAACTTTTTTTGTGGACCAGTGATTGTCTTACCATTTTTGTCCCTCATGAGTTTGCATTATTTGTTATGGCATTGCAAGAACAAATCTACAAATTAGAAAAGAAGCAAATTTGTTGTTTTTTCTTACCCATTGAGCGATCTTGCAACCTGTGATCTCACACAGCGTAGCCTACCTATGTGACTTGTTTTTTTGTTTTTTTTGCATAGCTGTATTTCAAACATTACAAGTAAAGGCACTACTAAGATGGACAGAAAACATGAACTTGAAAAGGAAAAATATTGTCGATGGTTAGCCTATGTGGGATAGTTGTGTGGCATATAATTTTGTAGTCATAAAAAGTGTGCCGTGACAGAAAAAATTTTGGGAAACTCTGGCTTAGAAGATATCAGCAAAGTTTCATACAATTCCGCCCCTAGGGACACTACAACTAAAAAACTGTCACAACTTTTCAGCCGTTTGAGCGTCAAAGTTCAAATTAAATATGCATCTTCTTTGGATCAAATGCTAACATATTCTTAAATAACTGATTCCAAAAATTTACAAAAATGGCCACCACCGGACAATAAATACGTCAGCACCTTATAACTCATATTGAGAATGGCAAAGTTATGGAAATTACTTTGTGTGGAGAGTTCGATAGGTTAACAGACTGAAACATGGCAAGGACGATCAATAGTTGGGTGCAGTTCAACTGGATCATGGACTGAAATGGCACAGACTTTCAAGATTATTGATCGTTCATCTGGTTCTTGGACTGAAATGCTACAGATGTTCAATAGTTTTGTGAGAAAAAAGGGAGAGGATGGCAGAGAGGAAGATTCACGGAGGACATTTTTACATCAGTTGCCCATAAATGACACCAGTTGAAAGTTGAACATTTCCTCCTGCTCAAAACTTGAATGTTTTGGGTGCACCTATTGTTAACTCCTGAGTAATTTGTAAAAAAAAAAAAAAAGAAGGTTGATAATAGGGCTGGAACTAACATCATGGTTACTGTTGTAACCTCCATTCCCCGATGGAAGGAACGAGACGTTGTGTCGATTGTAGTGACACAAGGGGTCTCTTCTGAGAGCCTCGGGTACCTCTGAACTTGAGAAAAGGACAATGTCAAGATGGCAGAAAGAATTTGCATGCTCCATCCCTGGGCATACGGGTATAAATGGGAGCGGGGGATCGAATGCCAGACAGGTTTTCACTGAGGATCCGAGAATAAGGTTACGATATACACTACCCGTGTTATGTGACTGCCGAGCCAGGTGCAAGTTATTCACTGGGGGAAATGTGCGCGTACTTGCGCAGCCCCCAGGGCCAGCTGTGTGCCAATGCGTCTGTGCTGAGAGTGACCTCCGTTTGGGAGTACCAGAGCGGGCAGTGGGAGTTGTCTTGGGAGGCAAAGAGATCTATTTGTGCCCTGCCAAAGTGGCCCCAAATCAGCTGGACCACCTGGGGGTGGAGGCTCCACTCTCCACTGAGCGAGACCTGTCGCGACAGTGCGTCCGCTGTGTTGCAGTCACCAGGTACATGAGTGGCGAGCAGCGGCCTGAGTCGCGGCTGACTCCAAAGGAGGAGATGGCGGGCGAGTTTGACAGGAGGATACGCTGCCCTGGTGATTTCTGTACGCTACCTTAGCGGTGCTGTCTGAACGGATCAAGACGTGCTTGCCCCAAATCAGCGGGAGAAACCTCTGCAGGGCAAGGAGTACATCCAACAACTCGAGGCAGTTGACATGCCAATGCAGGCAGGGCCCCGTCCAGGAGCCAGAGGCTGCATGCCCTTAGCACACGCCATCCCAACCCAATTGAGAGGCTTCTGTGGTGACCACGACACGTCTGGACACCTGCTGTAGGGGGACTCCTGTCCGAGGTCTTCCAAAAAGAGGTCTGTCCAAGGGTTGAAAGTCTGATAGCAGGAAGGGGCGATTAACACATGGTATGTGCCGCAGCGCCTGCGGCTGTAGAGACCATTCTCCATCTCGGCTGGAGGGACAGGCTCTAACTCATCTCTGAGTAGCAGAGTCGTAACCTCTGTATGTAAGGTGCTGGCATTTCTGCCAAGCATGCGGTCATTGACAACGTTGTCATACAGGTGGTCCCGCCAGGTGGCAGCGTTCTCGGGACACAAGTGGATCGCAACCGCCTTGCCCAACTGAGGGACCTCCGTGTATCTGAGGACCGCCCCACCGTCCAGGGTGGTGAGAGCGGACAAGCGCGGAGGTCGGTTCCGGGCAATAAAAGGTGCCCTCCACGAACTCATCAGCTCGTCATGTGCTTCCATGAAGAAAGGTACTTTGATAGTAAGAAAGGTGTGGATATAAGCGTGCCCTGGCCCAAGGAACCGATCAAGTAGCCATGAGTGGTGGATGGAGGTTTCCAGACCACCTTGCGCTCGCGGCGGCCTGGGAAAGCATAGCGGACATCCATGCATCAGGCTCAGACTAGGCGAGCAGTGGGAGTTGTCTTGGTAGGCAAAAAGATCTATCTGTGCCCTGCCAAAGCGGCCCCAAATCAGCTGGGCGAGACCTGTTGCGGTCTCCAGGGATATGAGTATCGCGAGCAGCGACCTGAGTCGCGGTTGACTCCAAAGGAGGAGATGGCAGGTGATCCCGCCAGGTGCAATCATGGCGGCCCGGGAAAGCATAGTGGACATCCGTGCATCAGGCTCAGACTGGGCGAGCAGACCCAAAGGTGGCATCCCAGACGAGTCATCAGCATCAGACACCGCTGGGACGCTCTCCGATGCAGCGGTGAAATTGTCATCCAATTCCGGGGGCTCGAAGGAGAATGCCGGCTGGCCACAAGGCAAGCTGCACTCATCCCGAGCTCGGACAGAAGCAAGTAAGCGTGCCGGGGAGCGGGTGGTTCGTGGGGTTTTACACGGCAAAGCCCATCTTCATTCCCGAATCGCCTTCAACGTCAGCCGGGTCATCCTTAATCCCGTAGGAAGAAGGAATTAAGCGAGGGGCGGCTGAAGTGGATTTCTCTCGTGAGAAAAGAAAGCTGCGACCGCAATGTTGTCATGGCTATGTTCTGGCATTGAGAACATGAACCATTCATAAAACGCTGCCTGTGTGTGTTCACAGCCAAGACACACGAGGCACCTTTTTATGACCGTCAGAAGTGGAGATAAATCGACCGCATCCAGGAACTACGTAGCGTGCAGAGAGGAGAAAGCCACTGGAATGCACCGTAGATCCAACAGCAGTGCTTATCGTCAGTAGAGGTGAGTGGAACAGTGGTGATCTCAGCTGTGCTGTTGCACAACCGCTTGGCTCCGAAGAAAACATCTGTCTGACATTCACTCCCCCGCTCCCCTTTATACCCGTACGTCCGGGGGCGGGCAAATTCAGTCTGCCAACTTGACATTGGCCTTTTCTCAAGTTCAGAGGAGGCTCTCAGAAGAGACCCCTTGTGTCACTACAATCGACACAACGTCGAGTAAGTGACAGAAGGGGAACAATTATTTCAGCTTGTGCCCCTACATAAAAGGTTGTATTAAACGTGCTTACTAAATGTAAAGAGGAAAAAAAAAAATCATCTTTTAAAAATACACCTAAATGACATTCCCTTAATTAAAGTGTGTGTGTGGGGGGGGGGGAGTAAGTGACAGAAGGGGAACAATTATTTCAGCTTGTGCCCCTACATAAAAGGTTGTATTAAACGTGCTTATTAAATGTAAAGAGGAAAAAAAATCATCTTTTAAAAATACACCTAAATGACATTCCCTGAATTAAAGTGTGTGGGGTGGGTGGGTACTTTTTATTAAGTTTAATTCAGTAAAGAAATTTACTGTAAAAAAAACCTATTGTTATCAAGTGTTTGTCTTGTTTTCCATTTAAAATTGTCTAAAAATCCATAAAACAAGATATATTTAGAAGCAACATATTTAGACTTGCTTTAAGAGAATGTATCTTAAATATAAATGTATTTTTATGTATTTTTTTCACTTGGTTATACTTCTGTGATAGCAGTAAAGACAAAATATACTTGTATTCAAGATCTATTCTCTAAAAACAAGTATAAATATTTTATATGCTTCTTCTCAGGTGAATGCATCATTTTTTTAAAGGATTTTTAGATACTTTAAAATATTAGTATTTTTTATATCATATTCAACATTCTCAGATAACAATTTTTTCTTCTGCAGTATAGCTGCTAAATATTTTATTACATTGTTTTAAAAGAGTTTTAGATATTTTTATTGGAAAACAAGCCAAAACAAATCATAAACTTGTAGTGTAAAATGGGGTGAAGACTACCCTATTTCACCTTTCTGGTCACTTCAATCCATCCTTAACTCACAAAAAAAAGGTTTGTAGTTATTACATGACCTTATTATTTGTTTCCATATTATTTTAACTTTAATAAATCTAGAACGCATTAAAACTGCATATAAGATGTAACAACACAGTGTTTTCTTTAAAGAGCTCTGACTCCACTTATTTCACAACGAGTGTGCTTCTGAATTTACTTATTTGGTATTTTTTATAATTCCCTTGTACTAGCTGAAGCTGTTTGGAAAGTTTAGAGTGCATCTGTGATCTGTGTTATTCTTCCTCTCCTCAGTCAGTCATGAACTGCAGTGCTGCTCTCACGCATCATCATTAGAGTTTAATGTGATCTCGTGTTATGTTAAATGAGATCAAATGACTATTCGACAATGAAAATTTTTGTTGACAATTTTTTGGATAGTGTTACCTCTAATATGTTCCTAGTCTATGGATAGTTGGCACTGGAAAAGAGGAGAGGAAGAAAGATTCAGAGGATATTTTTACATTTTTGTAAATGTGTAAATGGCTTCAAGTGAAAAATTAATAAATATTTCTTCATATCTGTTGTCATTGAGGTATTTTTCATCTGGGCCAAATATGGCAAGGGTGTGTATTAAGTAAGGTTTAGTGGAGGCTGACATCTGGAGCCAGTACTAAAACTTGTCTGGGCCAACATAGGGCTAGAATAGGGCCAGCTCAGGTTATGCAGTTGGCTAAGATGTGGCTATGCACTTGGCCATATGTGGCCCATGTTCTGGCTACCTGATCCGGACCACCTGTGGACCATTATTCATTGCTATATGTGGCCCGAGTGTAAGTGGGCCGCCACTGGGCCAGGCCAAATTTGCTATGTGGGCTAGTTTCCATCCACCTTTAGCGCTATTTTGTTATCGACAAAGTGAAAATGCGAAAAGAAAAATTGCGACGTTTGCTGCCTTCTACCCGTTTCCATTCAAATGGCCTTTTATCGATAAAAATGGT
Source organism: Moxostoma hubbsi (assembly GCA_032164185.1). NCBI lineage: Eukaryota > Metazoa > Chordata > Actinopteri > Cypriniformes > Catostomidae > Moxostoma > Moxostoma hubbsi. Next base: position 4,841,373 of record JAVLUX010000046.1, read on the forward strand.
GTGCGTAATGACATCATGCCTAAATAAACACTTTGTTGCCTAAGTTTTGGTTTAGCACAAAAGAAATCTTCCCTGAAGCCCTTTCCATTCAGAAATGTGTGTTTATCACGAATTCGCCTCCCACATGTCCCTATATTTTTTCCTCTGAAGTTTGGGTAAAATGGGGAGATTATTGAGACAATTTATTGAAATTAGTCAGCTTACTGTCATTTTATTGAACAAATAAAAGCAATCAGAAGATGAGGAATTGCAATCAAAAGGGAGCAGTTGCCCTTCTGAAAGGATTGTAATTTTTTTCCTGATGTTGCACATATTGCAATTGGCATGATACTGTTCAAGCTGGCAACCTGCCGACAAAAGTAGTGGGGGAAGATTTCTGTCTCAGTATAAGGACCATCATTCGATGTGTATATGCGGTGTGCACAGCTATTAAAGAAAAAAAATTATGCTGTGTTATATCAGGATTTACATATGATACATTCCTGACAGGGCTGGACTGCTAATCTGGCATACCGGGCATTTTCCCGGTGGGCCGACACTTTTGGGCCGATCAGGGGCTGACCGGCCATCGGGAGAACCGAGTGGGCTTGTGGGTCATCTTGAAACGTGCTGAATGGGCCACGATAAGCTAAAATGAGCCACTGCGTTACGCAGAACGGACCACAAAACAGCGCTGTGATATGCAGAAAAGGATAGCGAACAGCAAAGATGGTTAAAGTATTTAAATGTTTTAAAAATGTTCAAAAGCTTGTTTTCTGAAAGTGAACTCAGCATTGGACAAATAGAACTGATAGTTTATAGTCTTGCAGAACATTCTGAGAATTTCATTCAGCCGACTGTTTTCGTCAACAGAACAGTGTAAAGCTAATTTAAGTTTGTGTAAAGAAAAGGCATAGGTCTAAAAATATATATATATTTTGTTCGTTTGGTCATTTATTTGTTTAATTTAATGCTTTTTTCGTTTGGTAATGTATTTTTTTTTTATTTCATGCTTTTTTTGTTTGGTAATGTATTTTTTTATTTTATGCTTTTTTTACTTTTTCCGAAAAAGTCCTTGGATGGAAACGTAGTTATTGTCGTATAGTCGTTTGATCTCATTTAGTATAACATGAGATCACATTAAACTGTAATGATGACATGCGAGAGCAGCACTGCAGTTCGCGCCTGACTGAGGAAAGGAAGTATTACACGGCTCACAGTCCAGATGCAATCTAAACTTTCCAAACAGCTTCAGCTTATTTAGATTGCAAAGTACAAGGGAATTATACAAAAATACCAAATAAGTAAATTCAGAAGCACTCTCATTGTGTAATAAGTGGAGTCGGAGCTCTTTAAAGAAAACACCCCGGTGTTACATCTTAAATGCAGTTATGTTTAATGCATTATAGCTTTATTAAAGTTCAAATAATACGGAAGCAGGTCATGCAATTAACTACAAACTCAGAAACTGGCATTTCTCTGTGCGGTCAGCGCCTCTTCTATGAGTTGCGCAAAGGTCCCAATCCAATGTAAGTGGGAGAGATTGAAACTGCACCCGGCTGATGCACACACTGTCGCAGGGATGCTCGTCCTGAGCGCTCATGCTTGCTTCAGCTAGATTATAATGCAATGACTTGTGACTTATTGAATCATAATATATGTCACTGTGCATTTCTTGTCGTGAAGTAAATTCGTAATAAGCAACTTTATTAATAAGAGAGAGTATTAATAAGAGAGAGCTTGTTTTTTTGTGAGTTAAAGATGGATTGAAGTGAACAAAAAGGTGAAAGAGAGGAGCCTTCGCCATATTATACACTGCAACAATATACGTTTATTATTTATTTTGGCTTGTTTTCCAATAAAAATATCTAAAACTCAATTAAAACAATGTACATTTACTTTAGGAACTATACTGCAGAAGAAAGAAAAAATAGCTGAGAATGTTGAATATAATACTAAAAATAAAAATATTTTTAAATATCTAAAAATCCTTTAAAAAAGATGCATTCACCTGAGAAGCAGCATATAAGATATTTATACTTGCTTTTAGAGAATAGATCTTGAATATAAGTATATTTTGTCTTTACTGCACTCGAGGAAGTATAACTAAGTGAGAAAAATACACGTATATGCAAAAACACATATTTAAGATACATTCAAGTGTAAATATCTTATATGTTGCTTCTCAATTAAATGTATCTTGTTTTAATGATTTTTAGACAATTTTAAATGGAAAACAAGACGAGTTTTAGATTTAGAGGCATTTAGACGTATTTTTAAAGATGATTTTGTCACACATTTAATACAACCTTTTAAGTCGGGTCACAAGCTGAATAATCGGTTAAGAGCTAATGATTAAACATTGCAATAACCACTGAATAGTTGAATAATCGTTCCAATAATCGTTAGATTAATCGATTATCAAAATAAACGTTAGTAGTAGCTCTACCAGACTGATGTGTTAATCATTGCGTGCACACCAGTTGCAGATCGCACCAATGAAGCAGGTGAGTAAATGATGAGAGAATTTTCATTTTTAGATTAACTATTATTTTAAAAGGCACCAATACCATAAACTTAAGGTAGTATGTTTCTTTTGACTGATTGTGTTTTGATTTCATGCGGAGGGTCTCTTTGTTTTGTTTTTTTACTTTATATATCACAAATTACATAAGTGTTAATGCACAATTATTGTGTTGCTTAAAGCACAAGCATAAAGTATTATAACAAAATAAAAGCGAGAAAAAAGCAACACATCGATTCTGTGCTCAATAGTCGCAGAATAAAAATATTTTAAAATGTCTGTTTTGATAAATAGTCATGGATGTCAAATAATAAAATATAGCTGCAAGCAGCGATGACGGGCCCAAGCACAATGGGTCCATTTCCACTCTGTGGCTTTCGGAAAACAAAGCATGATGGACACAGCAACAACTCAACATTAATGCAAACATGGACCCTACACATATAATGTGTAATAGATATATGCCACCATTCCAGTTTGACTACAACTTCATGTCATTTAATCCACTGCCATGACAACACTTTTAAAGTTACACACTTCCTTCCACCAGTTGGTGTCGCTACAGTTTAGGACGTGCTCCCACCCCTGACAGTTTGTAAAGCTGCATATCTCAGCAACTACATCCTGAGTAAAAAAAGCATGAAAAAGTAAATTTCTCACAACATCATATTGGAGGTTGATCACACAGCCTGACTCACGCTACCTAGGTAAATACAGAATTGATGGCTAGGCTTAAATGGGAGAGGTTTTGGTGCCTGTGAATTGATGTCAGAGTACGAGGGATAAGAAACAGAGTCAGGGAAGCGTTTACACTTTCTAGCTGACTTGGAACCAGTGTGAGAATGGCTAGCCATACCCAAAATAATAAGAGTAACAGTGTTAGTGTTACTGTGAGTATCAGTCATATGAGAAATAAAAACAAACAATACATACACATTCATATATACCCAGTTTAGGGCTGCACGATTTTAGTAAAAATCATAATTGTCGATTATTGCCCTTGATATTGTAATCACGATTATTAATGTTGATTAAAATATTAAATTATCGTGACGTCACAAAGTAAGCAATCGTGTGGTTCTTCAGAGAAGCAGATTTCAATGGTGGATATGAGCTGCGCTCCAGTTTCTTTTATGCATTATATTGTATTGTATTAATATTGTAATAATGTTTGTTAAGTAAGTCAAATAAAAAAATATATATTTTAAATGGATATCTATGGTATGGAATAAATTTAATTACTGCTAAATTACTGCTTAAATTATTAGTTCAAATAATATGGCATATTTAATATTCAAATTTATTAACAGCCAATTTAATTCGACCAAGTTACTCTGTTCAGTAAGACCTTTCATGGAGAGACAGGCTAGGCTTCCCATTAGATCTTCAATGGTGATCTTGTTCATGTAAGAACATCGGTCTCATACTGAGACCTTTTTTGGCCTCAGTAGTTGCACATTGGAAATTAGAAACAGAACGGGAGCATTTTAGTTTTGTCGTGTTGCTCATTTGCAGTGTATTTAACATCTACGTTCAAAGCGAGCGGTGCAATATACAATGAATCCAAAATAATTACAAAGTACTTTTCGCTCTTGTTCTACAGCTTCTTTTCAAGTGTGAGGTGATGTTTCTTCAGTATTAATTTTCCTGTGCCACCACGATTCAGACAGTTTTAAAAAAACAGCTTAAAAAAAAAGGTATGAACAGCGTCTGCTCTCTGCCTCACATTACTTCAGGTGGATTTTTCACAAGCGACAACATTGGCAAACAAAAGTGGCAGAGATTTAGCTAAAACTGTACATAGTATTGCTAGCTAATGTTTATTTAGCAAGTTTCACAAGAATTTTTTTAAAATTTTTTCCAGAAATAACTAGCGTTACTCATAAAAATAAATGCTTCATAACTAAAACGTTTTGACTTTCAATAGACAATATTGACAACACATGTTAATTAACGTGTCTTACCTTGAAAGACCATGAGACATCACGACATGGCTGAACCATCTCTCCATTTCTACACTTCAAGTGATCAAGTGCTTTTAATCATTTAATCAACATCTGCCAAATCGTGTTTTCTGATTCTCTTATCGCGAATCAACTGCGTGCTGTGCTACACGGATTATTGCATCGATCTCAAAGTACCACTTCTCAAGAACAACGATAACAACAAACAACTGCTTGAGGGATTCACATTGATCTCAAACCCTCACCACTCAGGAACAAACAACAACAACAACAAACAGTTGTGTTAAGTCATGGCATTTGCTCATGTTCTTTCTCCCTGCATTGTATGTCACATGTTTACTATAGCTTATTCCGTCAGCAGTGAGGGATTTACATATTATAAATATAAGAAATTTGTCAGGCTGATAGAGAAGGTTAATGAGTTAGAGACACATTTGAATGCTAGAGGGGGTCAGTGAGAAAGAGAAGCCAGTAGATACTGTTTTGGATGCGGGTAGTACAATGAGCAAAACACATACTTTGGTGCCGGCTCTAGAGCCCCTGCAGCAGGGCGTTTGGGTGCTGTTTCAGCGACATACTCGCTCATCAAAGCAGCACAACTCTCCTGTTCCTGTTAGGGTTTCCAATCAATTCACCCCATTCAGTGATGCACCCACTGAGAATCGTGTTGAAAGAGCCATAATAATTGGTGATTCTAATGTAAGGAACGTGGAAATAGAGACTCTAGCCACTATTGTTAAATGCATTTTTTGGGCTTGAGCATCTGACATCAGATCAAGTTTACAAGTGATGAGTAATACTAAACATAGATTTTCTCAAATTGTTATTCATGTCGGCACTAATGATGTCCAGCTTCGTTAGACAGAGATCACTATATTAAAGAGGTGTGTGAATTTGACAAAACGATGTCAGACACTATAATATGCTCTGGCCCCATCCCTGCTTGTCGTGGTGACGAGGTTTATAGTAGATTACTGGTCACTGAATGGCTGGATGTCTGAGTGGTGTCCGGAGAATAGCATAGGATTTATAGACAATTGGAAGAGTTTTTGGGTTAGACCTGACCCTCCAGGGAAGGTGCCGCTCTCCTCTCTTGTAATTTGGCTCATAGTCTTAAAATTGATAGTATCTGACTAACTGGGGCCCAAGTCAGGAAGCAGACAAACTGATTAACCTGAACGTCTGATAGCTGCCATCATGGATGTGATCTGTTTTACCAATACCTGGCTTAAACCAGATTAATAAATTAGTTTAAATGATTCTACTCCCCCAGGTTATTGTTATACATGTGAGCCTCATCTGAAGGGTCAAGGAAGAGGTGTTGCTACAATTTACAGTGAAGTTTTTGGTGTTACTCAGAGGATAGGATAAGTTTAAGTCTTTTGAACTAATAATGCTTAATGTGACACCGTCAGATATAAATAAAAAAATCTTTTGCCCTTGCTACAGTATATAAAATCCCTTTTTCAGGACACTGTATTTTAAAGATCATTTTGTAAAAATCCAAAGAACTTTACAGATCTATATTGTAAAGGGTTTAAACAATGTTTTCCATCAATAAACAATTAATGAACATGCACCTGTGGAACAGATGTTAAGACAATAACAGCTTACAGACGGTAGGCAATTAAGGTCACAGTTATAAAACTTAGGACACTAAAGAGACCTTTCTACTGACTCTGAAAAACACTAAAAGAAAGATGCCCAGGGTCCCTGCTCATCTACGTGAACATGTCTTAGGCATGCTGCATGGAGGACTGCAGATGTGGCCAGGAAAATAAATTGCAATGTCTGTAGTGTGAGACGCCTAAGACAGCACTATATGGAGCAGGAAGGACAGCTGATCGTTCTCGCAGTGGCAGACCACGTGTAAAAACACCTGCACAGGATCGGTACATCTGAATATCACACCTGCGGGACAGGTACAGGATGGCAACAACAACTGCCCGAGTTACACCAGGAATGCAAAATCCCTCCATCAGTGCTCAGACTGTCTGCAACAGGTTGAGAGAGGCTGGACTGAGGTCTTGTAGGCCTGTTGTAAGGTTGGTCCTTACCAGACATCACCGGCAACAACGTCAACTATGGGCACAAACCCACCGTCGCTGGACCAGACAGGACTGGCAAAAAGTGCTCTTCACTGATGAATCGTGGTTTTGACTCACCAGGGTTGATGGTCAGACTCGCATTTACCATTGAAGGAATGAGCATTACACTGAGGCCTGTACTCTGGAGCAGGATCGATTTGGAGGTGGAGGGTCCGTCATGGTCTGGGGCGGTGTGTGACTGTGCTTGTTGTCATTGCAGGCATTCTCAATGCTTTGCGCAACAGGGAAGACATCATCCTCCCCATGTGATACCCTTCCTGCTGGCTCATCCTGATATAACCCTCCAGCATGACAATGCCACCAGCCATACTGCTCGTTCTGTGCATGATTTCCAGCAAGACAGGAATGTCAGTGTTCTGGCATGGCCAGCAAAGAGCTCAGATCTCAATCCCATTGAGCACGTCTGGGACCTGTTGGATCAGAGGGTGAGGGCTAGGGCCATTCCTCCCAGAAATGGGAACTTGCAAGTGCCTTGGTGGAAGAGTGGGGTAACATCTCACAGCAATAACTGGCAAATCTGGTGCAGTCCATGAGGAGGAGATGCACTGCAGTACTTAATACAGCTGGTGGCCGCACAAGATACTGACTGTTACTTTTGCTTTTGACCCCCACTTTCTTCAGGAACAAATCATTCCATTTATATTAGTCACATGTCTGTGAAACTTGTTCAGTTATGTCTTAGTTGTTGAATCTTTTTTTGTTCATACAAATATTTTCACATGTTAAGTTTGCTGAAAATAAAAGTTGAAAGTGAGAGGATGTTTATCTTTTGCTGAGTTTAGATCACCTGGGCCTTATTCTGATTTCCTTGGTGAAAATGACACATTGTGATTAGCATTTATCGGTATTATCAAATTTCTTGGAGTCAGACAAAATGTGACAGAACCAACTCACGACCATAATCATATGCTACACTTAATTCTGTCTGGAGTTGATGTTGATACTATAGAAATTCTTCCGCAGAGCGATTACATCTCAGATCATTAACTTGTCTCTTGTATGCTGCGATCAGCTAATGTTACTCAAACTACACAATGCTATCATTCAAGTAGAGCTATTCTTTGGACCACTAAAGACAGCATTAAAGACATACACTCAGTAAGCCACAAAGTCTAGAAGAACTTGATGTAATAACAGAAAATATAAATACAGTCTTCTTTAGCACTCATGATAGTGACCACACGATTAAAGAAAATTAAAGGAAAAATCCCTGCACCGTGATACAATGATCACACTTGTGCTCTCAAGAGAGCAGTTTGGAAAATGGAGCGCAAGTGGAAGAATACAAAATTAGAGGTATTTCGCGGTCCATGGATATTGTCTATAGCTAAATTGGTAAAATTGAAATAATCAGAAATAAAATTGGAATTATGCAATCATCGGTCACATAAACAGTGTCTCATAATTTTCCTTACGTGCATCTTCAATCCTTCACTGTCATAGGTCACGAAGAGCTAACAAAACATTTTGAAACATCAAAAGCCACAACATGTATGTTAGATCCAATACCAACTAAAACCAACCAAAGCTCTTAAAAGAGGTATTCCCTGTAATCTCAAACCTCTTCTTAATATTATTAACTCCTCACTATACTTAGGGCAACTTTAATATGGAAGTTATCAAACCACTTATTAAGAAGCCACAACTTGATCCTGAAGAACTGGCTAACTATAGACCGATTTCAAATATATGTATTTATGTCGAAAATTCTACAAAAGGTAGTATCCTCACAACTATGTTCATTTCTACAGAGAAATAGTATATATGAAAAATTTTTGTCAGAATTTAGGCCCCATCACAGTACAGAGACTGCACTTATCAGAGTTACAAATGACTTGCTCTTATCATCTGGTCGCAGCTGCATTTCACTTGTAGTGCTTTTAGATCTTAGTGCCGCCTTCGACACGATAGATCACAACATTCTCTTGAATAGGCTAGAGAACTATGTTGGCATTTGTGGACTTGCATTAGCATGGTTTAAGTCCTATTTAGCAGACTTCTACCACTTTGTCTATGTAAATCGGGAATTGTCAAACCAAACAAAAGTTAACTATGGAGTGCCACAGGGATCAGTTTTAGGGCCTCTGCTTTTCTACTTGTATATGCTTCCCCTGGGAGATATTATCAGGAATTGTGGAATAAGTATTGTAGGGCCTTGCCCCATTAAAAATGGCAGCAGAGACAGCATGCCCCTTTGTTCTATGATCAAAGGTGAGACATTGAACTCGGTTTCCCAGAATGCTTCACAGCCTCACAGTAAGACAAGGGACCAAATCCAGATTGTTTTCTCCTGACCGCTCAACGCAACAGGAATTCAAACGGACAACCCTGCTGAAATCACACAGGATTTCCCCAAGTAAGGCTTGATATCTGGGCAGATTTAGTGTAACTGTGACTTTTCTTGTGAAACTAAATCATATATATTTGATTGCTGAATGTTTGATGTTTTGTTACATTTGTCTGTTTAACTACGATCGCTGATTGCTGTGTTGATTTATGAGATCGTCATTTTTGGGGAAATGTTCTTTTATTGAGTGATCTGAATTAACGATTCAATCCTGCTGTTACCAGAGTGCATCCTCTTTTAAACTGCATGAACCCCTGTTTGTTCGCTCTCACTCACACGCACTGAAATTCACAGAGCGAGCAGCACCACGGTTATGTCCGTATTAGGCTGGTGTTTTTCAAATTCTCCCACCTGTTTCATTCAGTTCATTTGTGTGTCTGCTCATTACCACCCACACGTGGTATAAGCTCTATTGTTCTGGATATGATCCAGCCATCTTTCTTCCCCTACACATTCAAATAATCATTGGCTCCGCCCTTTACGATCTAATCCTCCATTTTGAAACTAGTTTCCATTTTGAATACAGTTGGCCATTTTGAACCTAGTTCTCAATGTTGAAATCGATCCTCCATTTTGAAACTGGTTCCACACGTGGAGTTTAGTCCACCATTTTGTGTCTTTATTACCAAATCTAGACACACACCCATACTCACACATACATACACAAGCATATTGCTCCACAATTAAGTTAGGATTTCCATTTTAAGTTTTTATATTATATTCATCTAGTATTGGCAGTGTCCATTGCTGTTTGATTATAATAAATCTTGTTATATTATAATAAGTACTCCTAGTTGTTTGTTTGTATATTGTGTTGAAGCCAACCTTTGCCACATCAAGAACTCCTGTATTACTTCAGTATTGTTAAATTGTTGTTGTTAGAAGCCAACTGTAACCAGATTACTGTTGGATTTGTATGGCAATAATTTGACTAGCTTCTTCCCCTTTTTGATTATTTTGATTAAAAACCATTTACCAAAATACTCAATCTTCAGGGTAGAATTTTATGAGACTTGATCAGTCACTCACTGTCATTTTTCTCTTGTAAAAGAGTGGTTACATTAATTATTAATTATATCTGATAGTAAAACTGATCTAAACAACCAGTGCACCCTACAGTTTTCACTGTTATGCCGACAATGCCAAATGTATTTTTCTTACGAACCTAAAGAAATTTCACAATTCTCCAAATTAGCAGAGTGTATCAATTAAATCAAAGATTGGATGGCCAGAAATTTCCTTCTCAATTCCAACAAAACAGAGATACTAATTGTTGGACCACAAACCTCTAAAAACAAGCCGCTAAAATATAATTTGACTCTCAATGGATGTACTGTTTCATCATCTTCAACAGCGGAGAACTTAGGTGTTATATTTGATACCAATCTGTCCTTTGAAAATCAAATTGCCATGTAGAACCTCATTCTTCCATCTAAGAAATATTGCTCTCTGTAGCTGTTGCTAAAAAACTAATTCATGTGTTCATGACCTCAAGACTAGATTACTGTAATGCATTACTGGGAGGATGTCCAGCAAGATCAATAAATAAACTTCAATTGATTAAAAATGCGTACTCCGGGTAGGGAAGGAGGTATTGCCCCAAGTGAAGGAGTTCAAGTACCTCGGGGTCTTGTTCACGAGTGAGGGGACAATGGAGCGGGAGGTTGGCCGGAGAATCGGGGCAGCGGGGGCGGTATTGCATTCGCTCTATCGCACCGTTGTCATGAAAAGAGAGCTGAGCCGGAAGGCAAAGCTCTCGATCTACCGGTCAATTTTTGTTCCTACCCTCACCTATGGTCATGAAGGTTGGGTCATGACCGAAAGAACTAGGTCGCGAGTACAAGCTGCCGAAATGGGCTTCCTCAGAAGGGTGGCGGGCTTCTCCCTTAGAGATAGGGTGAGGAGCTCAGTCATCCGCGAGGAGCTCAGAGTAGAGCCGCTGCTCCTTTGCGTGGAAAGGAGTCAGTTGAGGTGGTTTGGGCATCTGGTAAGGATGCCCCCTGGGCGCCTCCCTAGGGAGCTGGGAGGAGGCCTCAGGGAAGACCCAGGACTAGGTGGAGAGAGATTACATCTCCACACTGGACTGGGAACGCCTCGGGGTCCCCCAGTCAGAGCTGGTTAATGTGGCTCGGGATAGGGAAGTTTGGGGCCCCCTGCTGGAGCTGCTGCCCCCGCGACCTGACTTCGGATAAGTGGTTGAAGATGGATGGATGGATGGATGGATGATTAAAAATGCAGAAGCCAGAGTGCTGACTAAACCCAAAAAATATGATCATATTAGCCCCATTTTATCTTCGTTACATTGGGTACCTGTTAAATTTCGTATTCATTTTAAAATTCTGTTAACTACGTACAAAGCTTTGAATGGTCTAAATTCTGGCCTGTTAATTGTTCCCAGAATAGCAAAATCCATGAAAAAAGGTAGATCCTTTTCATATTTGTCTCTTAAACTATGGAATAGTCTCCCTAACTCTGTTCAAGATGCAGACACACTTACTCAGTTTAAGTCTAGAGTAAAGACTCATCTATTAAGCCAGGCATACACCTAGTCTATCCTTCAACTCACTGCTTTAGTTAGGTCTGCTGGAACCAGAAACCAGAAACATTGATCATGATCTATAACACTGCAATAAATTGAATGGCATCTATGCTAATATTTTATTCTATATGTATCCCTGTCTCAGCCTCGGGACTCCTATACAGAGGTTGCTAGAACAGGCTGGATCCAGCTCCATTCCTGCTTCATGTTGGACCCCACTGCTACGTGTCTCTGAGTGATGATGACTAAATGCAGCCAGTGCCATCCAAACATCACTTCAGTCTATTACGATGGACTTCAGAGGATGAACTGATGCCAACTCCAACCATAAGACATGGGATATATCATATGCAATGCCTGAACCTTGGATTTATGATAGACCTCACCGAAATTACTGGCTGGTTGAACTGCGATGCACCTCACTGATCTCTGCCTGTATCACCTTGCTCTAATGATGGACTACACTCTTATAATGGAATACATAGACTATCAATTAATTCCCAACAAATCCCTTCATCAGCCAACTAACAAAGGATAATGCATATATGTGAACTTCTGCAGTTAATTCAGGATGAAATTCAAAGACATTAGTAATTTATCTTACGATTCTTACAAAAATTTTGTTTAAACACTGACCCTTAAAACTTACTTAGTTTAATCATTTTAAACAATGATTTGCACCATATATAATTAATTCATGTTGGCATTATATTCATTATGTTAGTCAGAGGGGAACTAGCCCAACAGTCTGCCTGGTTTCTCCCAAGGTTATTTTTCTCCATTAATCAACATCTTATGGAGTTTTGTGTTCCTTGCCACAGTCACCTTCAGCTTACTCACTGGGTTTCTGAATACAATTATTATTTAATAACTTATATTTAAACACAATTCACAATAGTATTTTATCAAATTACACAATAATGACTCGAAGACATTATAGATAATACAGTTTCATTTTCTGTTAATGCATGATTTTCTGTAAAGCTGCTTTGAAACGATGTGTGTTGTGAAAGGTGCTATACAAATAAAAATTCCATGACTTGATATTACTAGTAATGTAGTGGAGTACTAATAAGAATGTTTCCATTATTTTATATATATATATAAAATAATAATTCTTTCCCAATTCCTATTATTTCAGGGGGGAAAGATCCTGCGTAGACCAGATCCTACCTCATTGGGAGGGAGGAGTTGCTACAAACACAACGACCGGGGGGCAGTGAGAACTGCCCAAGGGAGACGTGGGTACGCTAGCAAGGGGACCGTACTGCGGAAAATACACACAGGGGGACAAGTCCACACAGGGGCCCGACCTGTGGAGCACCTATTCCAAAACAGAGTAATTTGAGTACTCGCATTGGGTTTGGTCAGGGAATTCGCGGCCCAGAGGGCTATGGAGGAGTCAACCAGGGAGCCGAGTTAGTGGGATCTCCTGGGATAAGAGCACACTATATTACCTCAATGGAGAGAAAGGGCGCTAGGTGCAAGCGGTACACCCGGTCAGTTGTTACAGCGTTACTGAGTTCTACCGGCTCAGACCTGAGAAAACACGGGATGAAACCGAGATTGTAAAATCTCGTAAAGGTATTGGGTGTTGCCCACCCGCTGCTCTGCATATGTCTGCTAAGGAGGTGCCTTTGGCCAGTGCCCACGAGGATGCCACACTTCTCGTTGAATGGCCTGGATGTGATAGGCCAATGCTATGGCATCAACCACCCAGTGGGAAAGGTTCTGTTTGGAGACAGCGTTCCCTTTCTGCTGTCCGCCAAAGCAGACAAAGAGCTGCTCAGAACATCTAAAGCTCTGTGTGCGGTCCAAATAGATACGCAAAGCACGTACCGGGCACAGCAACAAAGGGGCTGGGTCTGCCTCCTCCCAGGGCAGTGCTTGCAGGTTCACTACCTGGTCTCTGAAGGGAGTCGTAGGAACCTTGGGCACATAGCCCTGTCGCGGTTTTAGGATGACATGAGTGTCTGCCGGACCGAACTCTAGGCAGGAGTCGCTGACAGAGAACGCTTGCAGGTCCCCGACCCTCTTGATGGAAGCGAGTGTGATCAGGAGGGCCGTCTTCAGGGAGAGGGCTCTGAGTTCAACTGATTCTAGGGAGGTCTCTGAAGGCCCGAGAGGACCTCTGTGGGTCTTTAGACCGGGAAGAACACCAATTCACGAACAAGCGCCACTTCAGGGCGCAAAGTTGCCTGGTAGAGGGAGCTCTGGCTTGGTTGATCATGTCTACGACAGCAGGTGGTTGGCCATCTTCAGCATCCCATCCAGGGGCCAGATGTGGAGGTTCCAGAGGTCTGGGCGCGGATGCCAGAGGGTGCCCCGTCCCTGAGAAAGAAGGTCCTTCCTCAGGGGAATTTGCCAGGAAGGGGCTGTCGCGAGGAGCACGAGATCCAAAAACCATGTCCGAGAGGGCCAGTAGGGGGCCACCAGAATGACTTGTTCCTCGTCCTCCCTGACCTTGCATAGCACCTGTGCAAGAAGGGAAATGCATACTTGCACAGCCCCCTGGGCCAGCTGTGTGCCAGCGCGTCTGTCCTGAGTGGAGCTTTCATTCGGGAGTACCAGAGCGGGCAGTGGAAGGTCTCTCAGGAGGCAAATAGGTCTACCTGTGCCTTGCCGAACCGTTCCCAAATCAGTTGGACCGACTGGGGGTGGAGCCTACATTCTCCGGCGTTCTTGGGATACAGATGACTCGCAACCGCTCTGTCCACCTGGCGGACCGCCGAGTACCAGTAGACCACTCTCCTGTCGAGGATAGTGAGAGCGGATGAGTAAGGGGTTCAATTACGAGCAGTAAAAGGTGCCCTCCACGACCTCGTCAGCTCATGCACTTCCGGGAAGAAATATATATTAGAAATAGAAATATATTCCGCGTGGATGTGAGAGACCCGAGGAGCCAATGGGGAGGACGGAGGAAGAGTATGTGGAGTCGTTTTGTGTGCTTACCAACATGCTAAATTGGGGAGACACTGTGTTTAAGGGCATCTTCCGTTTTGGCATCCAGTCCAACCCCACGCTGATGGCAGCCCGGGCAAACATGTCGGCCATCTGGCCGTCAGCCTCTGACTGGGCGTGCTGACCCGAGGGTGGCAGCCCAGTCGAGTCTTCCGCGTCAGACCTCAGAACACTCTTCGATGCAGCAGCGAGCTCATCATCCAGCTCAGGGGGCTCAAGAGGATAGGCAGACTGGGCATGAGGCGAACCGCTGTCACCCCGAGCCTGGGTGGAAGTCAACAAGCGTGTCAGGTGGTTCGTGGGGATGTATCCGGCGAAACCGAGCCCACTGCCATCCCCAAATCGCCTCCATCGCCAGCCGGGTCGACCTCAATCCCGTGGGAAGAAGAAGTGATGCGGGGGGCGGATGGAGTGGCGTTCCATTTTAGGAAGGAAAGCCGCACCAGCAACGTTGCCATGGTAAGGTTCTCGCAGTGAGAACACAACCATCCACAAACGCTGCCTTGGTGAGATCATGGCCCAGATACACAAGGCAGCGCCTGTGACCGTCAGGAGCAGAGAGCACTTGACCGCATCCAGGAACTACACAGGGGCGGAAGGGCATCTTTATAAAGATGCGTCCTAAAAAGGACGTTCAACGCCTCGTGTATTTACAAAAATTCTCTTTTAGAGTGCGCTGTCGAAGCGCCTGGGGCAAAGCTGCACTGCCGTGCAGAGAAGTAGAAAGCTGCTGATACGCGCCATAGATCCAACAGTATATGATCTTAGAGATGAGATGAACAGTCTTGTGAATCGCAGCTAGCTGCTCACACAACTGGTTGGCTCCGAAGAAAATTTCTGAATGAACAGATGCATTTCCCCCTCTTTATACCCGTATTTCCATGGGCGGGACATGCAAATTCTGTCTGCCAATTTCTCATTGGCCTTTCCTCAAGTTCAGAGATGCACGAGGCTCTCAAGAGAGACCCCTAGTGTCGCTTCTTCCACTCAACGTGGAAGCCTGGTTTATTTCAAATGAAGTGAATATTTATTGCACCAAGAGATTAAATATCGTGTGCATGCCAAAAGATCCATGAACAGGGTCATAGAATGACAAGCAGTCTTTTAGTAGCATATAGGCGGTTATACATTGTATGTAGTATTCGGAGGCACCTCTGCTAGACATGCTCGTTCACGAGAACGATTTTACATATTGCATTGTCATGCTGGACTTTTTTTTAGACGCACTGCAAGAGTTAAAAAAATATATATTTTCACGTATGTCATTGGTTACAATTTGTTCATGGTTAAATAATGGGTATACAAAAGCAACATTACATACTCAATGGATTTCCCATTTATTTATTTATCATCAAAGGTGTTTGTCTTTTCAAGATTATTATTTGTTTTAGATCTACATACCTGTTTCCTTGTCATGTGACCCTCATGTTTCATGTGTTTTGTTCTCATTGGCTTATAGTCATTGTTTTATCATGTTCCTTAATCTTGTCTTCTCATTGGTTTATGATTATTAGTCTTGTTATTTCCTTATTAGTTATGTCTGTACATTGTTAATCTTGTTATCAGTTCAGTCTTTTCATTGGTTTTTTTGATATCTCGTTTGCCCCAGTCTCTGTATTTAAGCCCTCATGTTTGCCATTGTCCTTTGTTGAGCATTGTTCATTGTAAGGGTTGAGTCAAGTCATGCCATCCCATACCATCCCAGTTGACTTTCTTCTGCAGAACATAGAGATTTTTTAAATAATATCTCAGCTCTGTTGGTCCTCACAATGCAAGTGAGTGGAGACTAGTTCTCAGAAGGTCCAAAAAGGACATTAAAGGCAGCATAAAATTAATTCATAAGACTTGAATCCATATCTTCTGAAGTGATATGATAGGTATGGGTGAGAAACAGATCAATATGTAAGTCTTATTTTACTGTAAATCTACACTTTCAGTTTCACGTCAACATCCTGATGTGGAACCTACATGTCCAAAAAAAATGGTAATAGTATTTTTCTGAAAGTGAGTAGTCTAATGGCTTTAGTTTCAACAAAACCAAACTGGCTTTGGCTGAACCAAACAGCTCCTTCAGTTTATGTCAATATTCTATAAAAGACTAATTAGTTAAAATTTTGTGACCACATCCATGAAAATGAATAAATCTGTCTACACTGCAGGTGCACAATGACGGTAGCAATCAAGTTTTATTCTTTTGATGAACTTACAATATGATACATGGAGTGGACTTTACTATTACTAGTAATAGTGGAGTGGACTTTAGATGTTACTCATATGAGGTAACAACACTTCAATGCTCTGGGGCGAATTCAAAGGTGCATTTTTTGCTTCCTTGAAGGGCACTGTTGTGGGAGAGGATGCCACTCGAAAGCTTTTTCAAAACGAAAGTGGAAAAAATTATTCTCGAAGGGCCCTTCCGCAAGACTGTTAGCAAAGGTTACATTCATACAGTAATGCCATGTTTCCTTCAGAGTATTTACTACAAGGTCTCTGCACTTCGGAGAGAGTACAGGGAATAGGGAGGATCACTTGCAATTGGAATCTGCCCCCGATCTGTTGTAGCACGCTCTTAAAGGCACCTCTGCTTATTTTTCTTTAAAACGCCAGTGATATATAATTACATCTCATAATCACATTATAACACATTATCACTGTTATTGTGAAATTACAATGAGTTTAATTTAGTTTGAACTATTTTTTACATTTCATATTTTATTTCTCCCATTTTTCTGGATGACGAATAGGGCACTTTATATTTGTGAACGAAAGGGACAGGGTCTTGCACCCCTGCAGTGCATGTCACAGCAATCAAGTTTCAACAACATAACGGCAAGCACTGTAATGTAATGCAGCTGTGCAGAGATGGCTCTATGAAGTGATGTTTTACACTAGATGCGTAGCAGTTGAGGTGCGTAGTTGTATGTTTATTGTTTCCCTGCCTGTCTTTATTATGAGTTTTGTAGTTCTTGTCATTGTCTTTTGTTTCATTGGTTTTTGTGATTATTAGTCCCAGGCTTGTTTCCTTGTTTGCCCCTTGTGTATTTAATCCCTTGGTTTTCCTGTGTCTTTGTCAGTAGTTAGCATTCATGGATGTAATGGTTTGTTCTGTTTTCATGTTTTAGTTTCCTGTATTTATTTTAAATAAGCCTGCATCCCTAACCGTTATCTCTTTGACAAGGAACTAACTCCATTGAGGAGTATGTGGAGTCGTTTTGTGTGCTTACCAACACGCTAAATTGGGAAGGACATCTTCCGTTTTGGCGTGAACGACCCCATCAAGTTGGGGTTGCCAGGAAGCAGTTTTAACTGTACTTTGGAACAGTATGTAGATTATGCCTTACTTCTAAATTCCTTCCCCTACACAGTGGGGTACTGCACTAGTCCCCATGTGACTCTCAAGATTCTCTACTCCGAGTTTCCCTTTACATAGATCCCAGTGGTCCCAGCTTCACTGGTCTCTACTTCAGTGGGCCCCAATGTGGTGGTCTAGCTGACCATCCCTGTTACGGTCAACAAGCCTCGTCCTTCCCAGAGATAGCACCTATAGCCTCGACTATCCCAGAGT
This sequence comes from Moxostoma hubbsi, assembly GCA_032164185.1. Taxonomy (NCBI): domain Eukaryota; kingdom Metazoa; phylum Chordata; class Actinopteri; order Cypriniformes; family Catostomidae; genus Moxostoma; species Moxostoma hubbsi. The sequence continues at coordinate 4,859,360 of JAVLUX010000046.1, forward strand.
AAGCATTTGAAGTCTTGACTGTCCCAGAGTAAGTGCTTGAAGCCTCGACCGTCCCAGAGCCTGCGCCTGATGCCTTATCCCTCCCAGAGCTAGCATCCTCAGCCACGGAGGCTATTCCCACAGCAGTGCTCACGGCCGTCCGGAAGAGGAGGTGGAGAAAGGCTCCTACTCCCCAGTCACTACCAGGGCTCATGGCCACGGAGGTCGTTCCCCTGTCACTGCCAGTGTTCATGGCCATGGAGGATGTTCCCCAGCCACTGCCTATGCTCATGACCATAGAGGTGATTTCCCTGTCACTGCCTGTGCTCACAACCACAGAGACCGTTCCCCAGTCGCTGTCAGCACTCCTGGCCACAGAAGCCATTTCCCTGTTGCTATCAGCGCTCCTGACCACGGTGGCCGTCAACGAGCCAGTCCAGTTCCCAGAGGCTGTCAATGGGCCTGTCGAGTTTCCCGAGGCTGTCGGTGAGCCTGTTCAGTTACCTGAGGCTGTTGACGAGCCTGTCCAGTTCTATGAGGCTGTCTAGTCCCTCAAGTTTTCCATGCTCCCTGTTGCCTTGTTCCCTAGTGCCTTGCTCCATTGTGCCTTGCTTCCTAATGCCTTGCTCCCCACATCCCTTAGTGCCTTGCAGTCCAAGAGTCCCCAGCTCTTTGAATTCTGAGCCTTCCATGGCTCCTCCCTCCAAGCCTTCCACGGCTCTGCCTTCTGAGCCTCCACCTCCTGCGGCTCCACCTCCTGCTGTTCCGCCTGACCTCCTTGGTCTTCAGGCCAACCGCCTGATTTGTCCTGGCCTCCTTGGTCTCCAGACTGTCTGCCTGATCTGCCCTGGTCTCCTGACCATCCGTCTGATCTGCCCTGGCCTGCTTGGTCTCCTGGTTCATGTCGGACTTTGGACTCCCCTTACGCTCCTGTCTTTTGTTTCATTGGTTCTTGTGATTATTAGTCCCAGGTGTTCCTTGTTTCCTCGTTTGCCCCTTGTGTATTTAATCCCTAGGTTTTCCGGTGTTCTATGTCAGTAATTACCATTCATGGATGTAACGGTTTGTTCTATTTTCATGTTTTAGTTTCTTGTTTATTTTCCTTAGTTTTTATTAAATAAGCCTGAAAGCGTTACAGTAGGCGGAGCGTAAGCAGCACGTGCTTCATTGTGCTTTCACAGAAGATGCGTTTGCAGTGCGCAACTGAACATGTGGCTTCTATATACCACAAATACAACAATGGGTAAGTAGTTTGCCAGAAGTTTTTTAAATGCAAACAATGTTAAAATTACTGAAAAGGCTTTTTCAGCATTGTGATTCTCTTTGTTTTGCATTTATTACAAGTTGTTGACAGAAGAAAGGCTATCACGCTATATCTGTTGCTAAGAAGGTTACGGAGAAGGATGAGATGCAGACTTTGGGTTCACTCAGTCAACCAGCGCAGGAGAGAATTTGTTGCATATTACTGTCTTGTCTCAGATCTTTGCCTTGTCCGTGACCAGCACCTGAAGTACTTCAGTGTGAGTACAGAGCAGATGGATCACATTCTTTCTCTGATTGAAGCCGACCTCACAAGGCAAACAAGCAGAGGCTTGCTGTAAGGACAAGTTGAGTTATATATTTTCTTTAAAAATGCCAGATAAAATACACATGTATTACAGTAAATTATTTAATAGATAGCTGTATGTCTGTTTGGAAAGATTGCATTTATTAAAAACAAGTTTTTCAGTCCTAATCTGTAACAAAACAAAATTGTGTTATGCAATTAAAATTTTTTCAGAGTATTTATTAAGTACAATACACAAATATTACAACTGAGCCATGCATACACCACTGAACTACATACCACATAAAAGTACAAGATGAAGGTGAAATTAAACTAACAGAAAAAAAACTTAACATTAAACTACTGACCTATTTACAACAAAGAAACTACAAAATGACAAAATTAGTAATAACTAACAATAAATAAATAATTTTACTGTTGTAGAACTATATAAAACTATGGAAAATTGTGGTAAACAGAAGAGGAATCCTGTTATGATCCATGCTGTTGGTAGGATGTTGTTGGGAGAGGTGTCACATGGAGGGGATGATGGGTCTGGCCTTCATGGCAAGAGGGGATGGGGTGGAATGCCTGAAATCCCATAGTTTGTGGGTGCTGGGTATGTGGGAAAACAGGGCAGGCTTGTGTTGCTTGATGTTGTTGATTTTCATTCTCTAACTCCAGTTCTGCAAGGTAGCTGAGGATATGAATTTGTGCAATAGTCTGGTTTCTAGGATGAAGCCTGTTAAGTTAAGGCACTAAACTGAGGGCAAAATAGTACATTTCATCCTCCTGTCTGGGTATTTGTGGTGGAACTGCCGTTGTGGATTGGGTAATAATATTCAGAAGCTGTTGCTCTGTTGTACTTTGTGATGTGACTCTCCTCCTTTCTGTCTCTGTTGACCTTCAAGCATTAGTGCCTGCACTCTTGGATATGGGATGTTAGCTATTTGTGCTGATAATGAAGGAGGTGACTGGAGGTGGTGTGGGGGTTGATGATATTTGTTCTTCCGGTGTGGGTGTTGCAGGCCTCTGTATAAAAGTAAGGGGACTGTATGGTCTACTTGGTTGACATAATTCTGGTTCCACATCCTCCTCAGTCATAGTCATGTTCCCTGGTTCATCCTCAGGCTGTAAAGTGTTTCTGGAACTGAAATTTAAATAACAGTTGTTATTAATGTAGTTACAATCTCATATGTATAATTATAACAATGTAGTTATACTCATTGAAACCATATTTTTATTAGAAGTCCAAATTTAGTAATAAAAAAACAGTTCTTAGGATCGAAGCCGCAGTAATAACATCCGAATTGTTGGAATTGTCCTGAGCATGAGGAGGGTGAAATTCCTAGACGAGCTCTACCTGAGTAGACAGGCCATAAGCTGGAAATCGGGTGAGCTCACAGAGTCACAGCTCACAGATCGGCTGTGGGAAACAGGCCCCGATCATTTCTGGCCAAATTTGTGAGATCATCCGATAAAGATCTTGTGTTGCATGAGGTGAGGAGCAAAGGAAAGCTTTCTTGGAAGAATCACAATATTTTCTTGTTACCGGATTTTGCAAATTCAACAAAAGAGAAACGAAATCAATTCAAGGATTGTAAGAAACTTACATCAACAGAAGATCACTTTTGCACTGATGTTTCATGTTTCATTTGGCCAAACTGAAAATAGATGCGACGGATGGCTCCAAAGTATTCATGTGTCCCAAACAAGCACTGTCTTTCATAAATACATTGGAGTGAGTAAGCCATTTGGTGTTTTGTTATTTCAGTGGATTGACTCACTGAACATACACTCAATTGTCTGAGGAAACTGGGGCCCATTTTTGTTTCTGTTTGTGTTGGTTCCGCGGCTGGAGTTTGTTTTGTGGAATAATACTACTTTGGGACAGTTGTGGATAGAATCTGTTCATTCCTTGTGCTTATGCCTCCTGTTGGCTGGAGATTGTTTTGTGGAGTACTTTTTGTGGGACATTGGAATGATTATGTCATCTGCTGCACTCATAAACAGCAAGCTCATTGAACACTTGTTTATCTGTCCAAGGAAACTGAACGGCTTTATATCGATTGGAATATGTTTTGTCAACACATTCTCACACCCAACTCGTCACATATTGACGCTTTTGACAGGACCCCTTGTCGTCACTTTTTAACGCCCTGGGTATACCTTTGGCATAATTTTTCGACGCGTTGGGTAGTCTTAACCAAAACGGCATTCAAAGGTGAGTTTAACAACGTTCCACGGCGTGTGCAAGTAAGCAGTTTAAGCGTTTTCTTAGAGAGCATGCTGGATAACGTATTTTTATCGGAGGTTTGTTGATGTTAATAAATATATATAATATGCTACGATTGTGTTCAATTAATCAAAGTTTTTTATATTTTTATTTTTAAAATTTTGTTCAATTAATCAAAGTTTTTATTTACTTTTATTTTTAAAATCCTCTGTAGAAATCTATCGTACTACCCAACGCGTCGAAAAATGACGCCAAAGGTATACCCAGGGCATTAAAAAGTGACGCCAAGGGGTCCTGTCAAAAGCGTCAATATGTGACGAGTTGGGTGTGAGAATGTGTTGGTTTTGTGGAGGAACACACCTTTGAGACAGTTCTGTGAATTAATCTACATGTTCTTTGTGTTTATTCTGCCTATTGGCTGGGGTTTGTTTTACAAAGAATTTTCTGTTATGTAATTCTTCCTTACAAAATTTGTACAGAAGCACCAGATTTGACCAGTCCGACAGCAAAGTTGTCGCGGGGGCTCTCGTTAGTCCGATGGCCAATTTCACTGGTTACTTACTTGTGACTATGTGACAATAAAGGGTTACTACTACTACTACTACTACTAGTGTACATGGACCTTTTGAGTTTAGAGGGATTGATGCCAGTTGGCGCTGTCATGTGTGGAGTTAATGCACACTTTTTCTTTTTTCTATTTGTTTGGTTCGAGAGGGAGTTTGGGGTTTGATTGTTGAACTAATGTTAGATTGTGGTCTGTATAATCTTGTTTTTGATACAATTTATTTTGCCTATTATATTAAAATGTCAAATGCTAATATAAGAGGGTTATCTTTCTCCACATGGAATGTGAATGGGTTGGGGCACCCCATAAAAAGAAGAAAGGTTATTTTTTTTCTTAAGTGTAAGAAATGTGATATAGTGCTCTTCAAGAAATGCATTTTTCCCCACAGGAAGCTAAAAAAATTGGGAAGATATGTGGTGGGCATGTTTTCTTTAGTTCTGGCTCAAGTAAGAGTAGGCGAGTCATTACATGGATAAATAAATATCTACAATTCAAATCTCTCAAACAGATTAAAGATAAATGAGAATGAGAAAAAAATTCTCTTGATTCTGAGATAGCTTTGGAGGAGCTTGACGGGGTAAGTAAGGCCTTACCTACCTTTTTTAGATCTTATGCTACAGAACTCCCTCCACTTTAGAAGTTTATATGGATTCATTAAAGAATGGAAAGCTTCCCCCAACCATGACACAAGCCTGGATCAGTCTTCTTAAAAAGGACAAAGATCCAAGCCAGTGTAAAAGTTACCGGCCAATTTCACTGATCCAGCTAGATGTAAATATTTTGTCCAAAAGTTTGGCTAACCGGTTAAGTAAAGTTATGACATCTCTTATACGTATAGATCAGTTGGGGTTTATTCGGGGTAATAACTCTTCTGATAACATTAGGCTTTTCATCAATAACATGTGGTCTGTAGCGAATGATCAGTCTCTGGTCGCTGCCATCTCACTTGACGCCGAAAAAGGCGTTTGATATGGTAGAATGGGATAATCTTTTTAAGATTTTGAAAATGTATGGGTTCGGGAGTACATTTATTGGTTGGATTAAGTTTCTTCATAGATATCCTATAGCAGTGGTAAACACACATGGATTATTTTCAGATTATTTTACTCTGAATAGGGGCACTCGGCAGGGTTTCCCTCTTTCCCCATTGTTGTTCTGTCTTGCCCTGGAACCATTAGCAGCCACGATAAGAGAGGAGGATGATTTTCCGGGGGTGATGGCAGGAGGTGTGGTGCATAAGCTTCTGCTTTACGCAGATTATATTTTATTATTTGTCTCTGACCCTACTAGATCTATGCCACAGAATAATTAATTCTCAGGATACAAAGTGAATTGGTCTAAATCCAAAGCTTTGGCTCTAACAGCGAATGGTCCAGTAACAGCCTTGCAGCCGGGCACCTTCCAGTGGCCCAAACAGGGCATTAAGTATTTGGGTATTTTCTGATTTAGTTTCAGAATAATAAAAATCCCTTTAATAAAAAGGTTTTCGAGCGATTTGGACAGGTGGGCATCATTACATTTATCGATGATTGGGAAGGCTAATATTATTAAAATTAACTGTATTCCAAAATTACCTGTTACAGTCACTCCCTATAGATATCCCTCTCTTATTTCAAGCAATTTGATAGCATAGCAAAGTTCATCATTTGGAATGGTAAACGTCCAATTGACAAAGGTGGGCTAGGCCTACCCAAGATTTTGTATTATTATAATGCATTCGGTCTCAGGCATTTGGATCATTGATCACCTGAAAGAGCCCCTCCCTTGTTTTCTATTGAATAGGAAGTCCTTTCCCGTATTTCACCATGGCAAAGTCTATCAAGTTAACCGGAGAAGTTAAGTCACACCCCGTTATTTCACATTTGCACGTGATGTGGACAAGAGTGGCCAGAGTATTTAATTTGGAATTTTTTTTTAAATCTTGCCTCAAGCACATGGCTGAACCCCAAATTATGTATCAACAAGTCCCCTTTTTGCTGGTCAGAGTGGATTGGGAGGGGAGTTACTACACTTGGTGACCTATATGAGTGCTGAGTGTTAAGATCCTTTCAAAGTTTGGTTCAACTTTTTGGGATTCCTAGATCTCAGTTCTATAAGTATTTACAGCTGCTCTGTACTGTTTTTGGGAGTAGTTTACACCCCCCTAAAGCAGTAGATACTCTCTGAGTGGTGATTACTGTTTTTGGATAAGGTCATGAGGCATCAGTGTATTACTCCCTGCTAATTCAGATTCTGGGGGACAGAACTTCAACTTCTCTTAAGAGATTGTGAGAGAGAGATCTAGACACTGTGTTGGAGGAGGGAGAGTGGGATAGGATTCTAAAAAACATCAAGTCTGTATCTAGAGATGCAACGGTTCGCCTTATGCAATTTAAGATTTTATATAGAGTCTACTGGACCCCCTCTAGATTACATAGGCTTGTCTTAAAAACAAACCCACCTGCTGGCGATGTCAATTAAAAGATGGAGACACAACCCATGTCTTTTTGGGATGTGTTAAGAATTTTGGTTGAAGATTCAGAGTTTTATGTGTGTTTATTTTGTCTCTATATTTTAGGATATGGGGCAGTCATTAATTTGGAGAATAAGCACATGAAAAAATGGGTCCTGATTAGTATTACCATTGCCAGACAGATTGTGTATTGAGTTGTGTGTGGATGTGTGTGATTAGTAGTACAAAAAATAATAATAATAATAATAATAATAATAATAAATAATATATATATATATACATACATATACATATATATATATATATATATATATATATATATATATATATAGATAGATAGATAGATAGATAGATATTCCACGATCAACTGTAAGTGGTTTATTGCAAAGTGGAAGCATTTAGGAACCACAGCAACACAGCCATTAAGTGACAGACCATGTAAAGTTACAGAGTCGAGTGCTGAGGCGCATAGTGCGTAAAAAGTCGCCAACACTCTGCTGACTCAATAACTATAGAGTTCCAAACCTCCTCTGGCATTAACTTCAGAACAAAAACTGCTCCGGGAGCCTCATGGTATGGGTTTTCATGGTTGAGCAGCTGTATGCAAGCCTTACGTCACCAAGCACAATGCCAAGCGTCGGATGGAGTGGTGTAAAGCACAACACCACTGGACTCTGGAAACATGTTCTGTGGAGTGACGAATCACACTTCTCTATCTGGCAGTCTGGTGGACGAGTCTGGGTTTTGCGAATGCCAGGAGAATGTTTCCTGCCTGACTGCATTGTGCCAACTGTAAAGTTTGGTGGAGGAGGGATAATGCTATGGGGATGTTTTTTTCTGGGGTTGGCCTAAGCCCCTTAGTTCCACTGAAGGGAAATGTTAATGCCTCAGCTTACTAAGACATTTTGGAAAATTCTATGCTTCCAACTTTGTGTAAACTGTTTGGGGAAGGCCCTATTCTGTTCCAGCATGACTGTGTCCCAGTGCACAAAGAAAGGTCCATAAAGGATTGTTGGATGAGTTTGGTGTGGAAAAACTTGACTGGCCAGCACAGAGCCCTGACCTCAAACACCTTTGGGATGAACTAGAATGGAGATTGCGAGCCAGGCCCTCTCATCTAACATCAGTGTCTGACCTCACAAATGCTCTTCTGGAAGAATGGGCAACAATTCCAACAGACACACTCCAAAATCTTGTAGAAAACCTTCCCAGAAGAGTGGAAGCTGTTATAGCTGCAAAGGGGGGGGGGGGACCAACTCGATATTAATGCCTATGGATTTAGAATGGTGTAACAGTGGCGTTCCCTGTACTAAATTTAAATTAATTTTAACTGTTAAAATTTGGGTGCCAGACAGGTTTAGGACTGCCAATACAGTAAACAGTTTTAACCCAGATAACTCAAATGAAAAACATGCCACCAGTTACAAGAAGGGGAAAAAATAAATAAGAAAATACTGCTACTATCATATATCGTTTGTCATATATTATTAATCAAACACACTTTAAATGACTTATTGTCAATTAATACAATTAATACAAATAACCAGTTCATAAATCAGTCTGCTCTTGGAGTCAGCAGTAGTAGCATTACTCGGAGAGCGGAGATAACATTTTTTTTAAAAAAGTTGTTACAACACAGAAACGTAATTCAATCTTGCACTATATTGAAAGTGTGATTGAAATGTCAGTGTAGATGGCTGTGCGTTAACGTGTAAATTGTGTGCAGGGCTTGCGGGCATGCAGGTGTCCAGAAGCGAGCTTCAAGGTGTCGACTTGAGAGGCGAGCAGTGCGTTTAGTAATCCAGTCAAGACAGGCAATGAACGGAACTTGAAAGTATTAATTCCCACCGCCGTATGCACTGAAAACACTCTGCCAGGTGTGACTATGAGGTGCAAAAATTTTGTTGAACCTCCAGCAGTGAGACAGCAGTCCTTGGGAAACCACTTTTAGACTTCCTAGTTTCTCCGTATCTCCGCAATTACTCCGCCTCCGACTGTTACCCAGTCTTCAAGCCACCAGCCAAACGCTAATTACCCATTCCAGCCAGGCAGTTTCCCCACTTGGGAAAAGGGAAACACAAAGAGAATGCAAGCCAAAGTCTCTCTCTCTTGAGTTCAATTCCTCCCCCTCAACCCAACTTTACATCTACCTCAGATGACATGTGCTGTGAATGAAGCCCATTTATCTGCTGATGGAAAACACCAGCTACATAAGGTTTTGGAGGCCGCCAGCTGTGTGTGCCCCAACCGGGTCGCACTGACTTTCTTCAACACCATATTTATACCACCCAGCAAGTACCACTGAAACAGCGACCCTATCGTATGTCCCCTGCAAAGCAAGATGTGGTAAAAAAGAAACTAGAAGAGATGCTCAGTGCGGGCATTGTGACACCTTCCCATTCAGGGTGGGCCTCACCTGTCATCCTTGTTCCAAAAAAAATGTGAGCCTCCGGTTTTGTGTAGATTACCGCAAGGTCAATGCTATTACAGAGAGTGATGCTTACCCACTGCCAAACTTCACAGAAATCTTGGAATCTCTCTCTGGAACAGCTATCTTTTCCAACATCGACCTGAATAGTGGATACTGGCAGGGACCCTGAAAGTATAGCAAAGACGGCATTTATTACACCATATGGATTCTTTCAGTTCAATGTTATGCAGTTTGGATTAAAAAATGCCCCAGCTACCTTCCAAAGGTCAAAATTGTTTTGTGTATATAGATGACATAATCATCCACTTGCCATCCATTGATCAGCACTTCCTTGACATCCAGAGTGTTCTCCACAAGCAGCAAAAAGCTGGTCTCACGATTAATCTTAATAAAAGCAAATTTTGTCTATAGGAAATAGCATTCCTAGGTCATGTTGTGAGTATTCAAGGCATCTCTGCTGATCCCAGCAAAGTGGAGGCTATTCGTTCTTACCCAGTCCCCAGGACCCTCAAGGAGGTTCAGTGCTTTCTTGGTTTAGTCGGATGGTACCACCGGTTTGTCCCAAATTTCTCACTGATTGCTGAACCCCTTAATGCCATGAAAAAGAATGGCAGAGTTTTCCAGTGGACCCCTCAATGTCAGCAGGCTTTTGAACAGCTAAAAGTAAGCTTGATGTCACCTCCCATTTTGGGGCATCCCGATTTACAACACCCCTTCATTGTCAACATGGATGCTAATGAGACCGGTCTAGGCACTGTGTTGACAAATATTCCAAACCCAGGCAGAAGGAGATGTTTATCTGAAAGAAAAATATGAGGTACTGGAAGACAAGCTTTACCGTAAAACTTACCAGGCTGACAACGAGCGGTTCTATCGTGTTTGTGTTCCTAGCAGCCTCATCCCACACATTCTTCAGCATTAAACCTATAAAAGAATTCAAGATGTGGCTTTCTGGCCAGGAATGTGGACTGATGTCAAGCAGTGGGTAAAGAGATGTGTAAAATGTCAAAAGCTTAAAAAGGATAACAGAAAACCTGCTGGAAAAATACAACGCACTACAGTTACACACCCCAATGAAATGCTGGGTGTGGACAAAATGGGTCCCTTACCACGTAGCTCCAATCGAAATGAGTACCTCTTAGTGTTCATTGATTACTTTACTCACTGGGTCGAGATGTTCCCCATGCCACTGCCCAAACCATTGCTACCATCTTTCAGAAGGAGATTCTGACAAATGGGGTGTGCCTGATTACCTGCTGTCTGATCGAGGTACGCAATTTGTGTCATCTGTATTTAAGGAGGTCTGTGAAAATTGGAATGTAACACCTAAACTAACTACTGCTTACCATCCTCAGACCAATATGACTGAGAGAGTAAACCGCACACTTAAATACATGATCGCCGCATACCTGAATGAAAATCACAATAAATGGATCAATACGTACCTGAGTTCAGATATGCCCTAAATTCTGCTGTCCAAGAGACAATAGGAATGACCCCAGCCGAACTATAACTTGGACGAAAACTGCAGGACCCAATGGACAAGCTTCTCCACAGGAAAAATCTCACTCCTGATATGCCTGTGTATGACATTGTTCACAATTTAAAACAACTTCAGTCCAAAGCTGAGGAAAACAGTAAAAAAGCTCTTATAAGTCAATTAAGAAACTATAACAAACACAGACGTGAACTCTCATTTAACGATAAAGACCGTGCGTGGATAAGGAACTTCCCTCAATCTAGTGCAAAAACTAAATATACTGCTAAATTGGCAGAAAAATGGAGCGGACCTTACCGTGTGATAAAAAAGTTGGGTCCCCTTAATTATCGTGTTGCACTGGAGACTACAGGAGAAGATGTCTGCACGATCCACATGTGCAACATGAAACCATGCTACCCAACAGCGGAAGAATTGGAATCACAAGGGAGGAAAAAACTCCTAAAAATATTCAAGGTCACCTCTGATGAAGAAGAGGAGTTTCATGGGTTTTAATCCTTTGAAAATTTCAACCAAGGGTTGTTTTTCCAGGGGAGGGGCGGCACTAAAATATTACCATTCTGTTCCTTTAAAATTAATCTCGTACCATCCCTTTAATAGTGCCATCTTATTCTTTTAAAAATGGAAATGAAGCGGGATATCCAGAAGGTAATTGGAAGAGGAAGTGTATAAAATGATTGAGTGTTAGAGGAAAGGGGCAGAGTAATTGCGGCGATACGGAGAAACCAGGAAGTCTAAACGCGGTTTCCCAAGGACTGCTGTCTCGCTGCTGGAGGTTCAACAAAACTTTTGCCCTCCTGGCAGAGCGTTTTCAGTGCATACGGCGGTGGGAATTAATACTTTCATGTTCCGTTCATTGCCTGTCTTGACTGGATTACTGCTCGCCTCTCAAGTTGACACCTTGAAGCTCGCTTCTGGACACCTGCACGCCCGCAAGCCCTGCACACAATTTACACGGTAACGCACACCCATCTACACTGACATTTCATACACACTTTCAATATAGTGCAAGGGTGAATTACGTTTCTGTGTTGTAACAACTTTTAATTAATTTTTTTATCTCCCCTCTCTGTTGTTTTGAATCTGCTAAGTAATGCTACTGCTGCTGACTCCAAGAGCAGACTGACTTATGAACTGATTATGTGTATTAATTGTATTAATTGAAAATAAGTCATTTAAAGTGTGTTTGATTAATAATATATGACAAACCATATATGATAGTAGCAGTATTTATTAAATTTTTTTTCCTTCTTGTAACTGGTGGCATGTTTTTCATTTAAGTTATCTGGGTTAAAACTGTTTACTGTATTGGCAGTCCTAAACCTGTCTGGCACCCGAATTTTGACAGTTAAAATTAATTAAAATTTAGTACAGGGGACGCCACCGTTACAGAATTTGACGTTGGTTGGGTTCCATTTTGGCATTCAAGTCTGAGAGTTGCCTTTCGTTGTTGAAAGTTGCAGTTTTTTGCCCATGGGTAAGTTCACTTACAGCTCTCTCTTGATATTTCATGAAGTCACACAGGTTGCCCCAATTACCTTGTATTTAAGTAAGATTGTGAATTTCCTTTCCAGGACTTGGGAGAATACCCGGCAGATTATGCATTTCCCCTGAAGACATATTTGGTGAGGCAATTTCCTGGGAACTGAATTCCACAATGGAGGCAAATTTCTCGAGAAAGGATGGTTGTGGAGAGTACTCCATAAAAGGATGAATGTGAAGCCTAAAAATGCTGACTCTGTAGTCACTGCAGCATGCATCCTGCACAACTCCCTCCAAATCCATCAGAGAATCAAAGGTGGTTGGATGAGGTAGAAGAAAGAGGGGAATTTGCACATTTTTCAGCTCCCCTAAAGGCAGAGTATCCTGACAAGAACAGATGGCCTAGGACAAATTTCTCCAAGGCTGTGTTAATAACACAGTGCTGAATCTACAGGACTTTGTAAAGAGCAAATAGCTTTGCTTCTTTGTAAACTTTACAACTTATGTTAATTTTTATTTCACAAATTGAGTAAACATATAAATGCCAATATTGAATCACTTGTTGTCACATTTCTTTAAAATTGAATGAAAACATTGAAAAATCTAAATTGTTTAATGTAGCAACAGCCAACAGAAAATTTTGTGTGGTGTGAAAACACACATTCAGAAAAGGACATGAAGGTGGAGGCTGACAGGACTTTGAAGGAAGTTTAGAGCAACACAGTACAGTAATAAAAACTTTGATATTATTCACGTTTAAACACAATAAATATAAACAACGTAATATTCCATTCATTATTTTTATATAGATGTATATATTAAGTTTCTCAAGCAAGTGACAATACATTTAAACATGGTACTTTTCTTATGTGAAAAGGTAGTATCACAAACATTTTAAATTAAAACTTACCTTCCACACCAACAGCCGAGGAAACGGCTTCCCATGCCTTTTCTTTTGCGCTTAAATCTTTGTGCAAAAAATCCTGCGGGTCATAAAGAACTTTGTGTTTTTATCCACATCCACGATGAGACGAGTATCATCCATTATGTCACCTTGTTTTTATAAATGCGAAGTAAGGTGTAGCTCTCCGACCATCAGCCTGTCACATGATTGCTGCTTTCTGTGTGTCCCCCTCCCACACACCATATAACATGCTGTGTAGTGTATTTCACATGAAAAAATGTATTGCATTTGTTATTTTTGCAACTCCTGGTAATTGTGTGTTTTGGTTTTCTTTGCTTTACCCAGTGCTGAAAGTCATATGGTGACTTTAAAAACTCAGTGACTGTTTTGACCACGAAAATTCTTCACTTTAACTCAGCAAAAAAACTGCACCCGCGTGCATTCTGAATGCTCTAACCTGTTAACATGGGCACTGAAAAAAATATGTACTGCAAATGCACAGCATACGCATCATGTGAAACGGCCATGATGCTTGAGTGAGCAGGACATTCCATTTTACTAATCCGTCTTGCTTTGATTTGATCACGAGTTGAACTGTGCTTTATGTGAGGACATTTGGTGGAAATACTGAAAGAAATCACAATTTGAGGTTTTCATGAACATTGTGTTTTATTTTAAATACACATTCGGAGCAGGCACAATGGTATGGAGTGGATGCGCCTCATTTCGTACTGATATCCTGATCTTGAGTGTCAGAATCATCACAATCTAGAGTTAACTGACGCCACTTCCTGTTGATAATGGCACGCTGCACAAGTGTTTGTTTGTAGCCTGCTTAGGCTGCTTAGCATTGCTTATTCTTATTCTCAATCGTTCATATTTATATCCTTTGTCATTTTACCACGTTTCAGGTTTTTCTTCTTTTCTACTGTTTCATCTGCGTGTATTTTACCTGTTGCTGCTGGCACCTAGCTAGAGTCTGTGTTTGTAGCCTGCTAGTTTTTAGCATCGCTTATATATCTGTTTTCAGCCTTTAATCCTTAACATCTGCCATTTTTAAACGCGCATCGGTTTTCCTTCCTATTATTCTCTTATCGCGATTCAACTGTGCACATATTCCACCTGCATCTGCATTCTATTTTTATCGCGATTAAACTGCGTACATTTTTCAGCACGCACCCATTTTTTCTCCTCTGCGGTAAACAGATTATGGCATTGATTTCAAAGCACTGCTTATCAAGAACAACCAACAACAACAAACAATTGCGTGAGGGATTCACATCAATCTCAAACCCTCAACCTCACCGCTCAGGAACAACCAACCACAACAAACAATTTGCGTAAAGTAATTTGCTCATGTTGATTCTTCCTGCATTGCATGTCACATGTTTACAATAGTCTCCTCCGTCAGCAGTGAGGGATTCACATTTTATAAATGTAATGAATTAGTCAGGCTGACAGAGAAGTTTATTGAGTTAGAGACTCGCATCCGAACACTAGTGGAGTGTCAGTGAGAAAGAGAAGCTGGTAGATACTGTTTCGGATGCGAGTAGTACAGAGAGCAACATACACACTTTGGTTCCAGCTGTAGAGCCCCTGCAGCAGGGCATTTGGGTGATGTCTCGGCGGCATACTCACTCAGCAAGAGACACCAATCTCCCATTCCTGTTAGGGTTTCCAATCGATTCTCCCCACTCACCCACTGAGAATCATGTTGAAAGAGCCATTGTTATTGGCGATTCTATTCTAAAGAACGTGGAAATAGAGACTCCAGCCACTATTGTTAATTACATTTCGAGTGTCAGAGCGTCTGACATCAAATCAAATTTACAAGTGCTGGCTAATGCTAAAAAATTGTTATCCATGTTGGCACTAACGATGTCTGGCTTCGCCAAACAAATATAATGTTAAAGAGGTGGTGTGAATTTGCAAAAACCATGTCAGACACTGTAATATGCTCTGGTCCCCTCCCTGCTCATTGTGGTGACAATGTTTATAGTAGATTAGTGTCACTGAATGGCTGGATGTCTGAGTAGTGTCTGAAGATTAAAATAGGATTTATAGACAATTGGAAGAATTTTTGGGGTAGACTTGACCTGCTAAACAGAGACGGACTCCATACATCCAGGGAAGGTGCCGCTCTCCTCTCTAGTAATTTGGCTCATAGTTTTAATAATGATAGTATTTGACTAACTGGGGCCCAGGTCAGGAAGCAGAAAAACTGGTTAATCCGAACATTTGCTTAGCTGCCTTGAGACGTCACACAGGTCACATAAACTACAACACATAGAGACAGTATCTCCTAGATATCTCATAGAGACTGTGTCTTTTACCCAAAATACCAAACACAATACCTCACTAAATAATTTAGAAAAAATGTGATTAAGGTCAAACGAACAAAACAAACAAATTAAAAATACACATCATATAAAAATAGGGCTACTAAACATTAGATCTCTTTCTACCAAAGCACTAATTGTCAATGAAATGATTACAGATCATAGATTGGATGTGCTCCATTTGACTGAAACCTGGCTTAAACCGGATGAATATATTAGTTTAAATGAATCTACTCCCCAAGGTTATTGTTATAAACATGAGCCAGTTAATCCAGGATGGACTTCAAAGACATTGGTCATTAATCTTCCATTTCAAACAAAATTGATGTTTAAACACTGACCCTTAACACTTACTTAGATTAATAATTTTAATTAATAAGATTAATTATTTATGTTATATTCATGATGTTAGCCAGAGGGGAACTGGCCCCCACAGTGAGTCTGGTTTCTCCCAAGTTTATTTTTCTCCATTAATCAACATCTTATGGAGTTTTGTGTTCTTTGCCACAGTCGCCTTCGGCTTGCTCACTGGGGTTATTAATACAATTATTATTTAATTACTTATTTTTAAACACGATTAACAATCGTATTTTATCTAATTACACAATGATGATTCATCGTCATTATAGACATTACAGTTTTATCGTCTGTTAATGCCTGATCTTCTGTAAAGCTACATTGAAACGATGTGTGTTGTGAAAGGCGCTAAACAAATAAAATTCACTTGACTTGATATTTTTATGGAGATTCATCGTGGTCTGGATGTAGTATGGACAGTCGGTGCAGAATTTCTGAACAAATATCTTTTTACCTTGCATCAAAATGAGACACACACACACAGAGAGAGAGAGATTTAACAAGCACTTTATTACTCTATAAAACTTCCAACACAAAGACAAAAAAAATCCTTAAAATAAAAAAAATACATAAAAAAGTAAAAAAATAACTTACTTTAAAAATTCACAACAAACTGATCACTGATTTTGTACTGTACATAGTGCCTCATTAATACACCATACATCACAGAAGAACACCACATTATTTGTAAGACTATAATAAGCTAAATCAATTTTTAGTCTTGCCTCTACCAACCGTCTAAACATAATTTCAGGATTTATTGTAGCAAGTTGTAGACCTTTGTTCTTTCTTGTTTTCCAAATTGCTAGTTTAGCTGTTCCAGTCAAATAATTAAATAAACACACTTTCCTCCTCATTGAAAAATTATATTTTATTCCCCCAATAAACACTTTATCAGAAAATTCCTCATTAAATCTACTAAACCAAGTTTTAAGCAAATTAAAAAGATATTTTTGTAACGATCCACACTGTCTTTTGTTTGTGTACCTTTTTATTTTTAAGTTTTTGGCACCTTTTATGTTCCATATTCTCTTTTGCTTATGCGCTCTTATTTTTAAGTTCTGGCACCTTTTACATTCCATACTGTCTTGTGTTCATGCACTCTTATTTTGAAATCACTCTTATGTTCCTGTTTCCCTGTCTTGTCATGTCCTGTTTTCCCTCCATGTTCATATGTCTGGTTTTCATTGGTTCATTGTTTGATTACTTTATTATCAGTTCTAGTTTTGTCATTGGTTTTAGTTAATTACATTATCTTGATTTGAGTTCTGTTTTCCCATTGGCTTTTGTTTCCCCTTTGGTTTTGTATTTAGGCCCTTATGTTCACCTTGTCCTTTGATGGTTGTTGTTTGATGTTTGGAGAATGTTACATGTGAATCCTGCCCTCGTCCGTGTTTCTGCCTGAGCCCTCCTTGGAAGATTCCCAGTGTTTATCTTGTGTTTATACCTTTGTTTTCCTATTGTGGACCTTTTATTTGTTCCTGTGTTTATACTTCGCTTTACTTTGTTATCTTCAATAAAGCTGTACCTGGATCCTCACTCCCTCGTCTGCCCACTTCGTTACAGAACGACCAACCACTATGGATCCAACGGCTTTCTTCGTGGAGCTTTCCAAGGCGAACCTAACCAGCCGCGAGTTCACCTACTTCTTTTCTAACGTGGCCAGCTACTCCGGTTGGAATGACCATGTTCTGAAGAACGTGTATACGCTCGGTGTACCCATCCGCCCATGGGAAAACCTGCCGGAGACCGGGGATTGCACCTGGCAGGAGTATGTGGACTTAATCCTGGAGACTTACGCTGCAGGGGAGCCGCCTCTCTCGATTCCGGGCAGGGCTCCTGGGTGTCCCACGCCTGCCACGGCCAACGAGCCAACGCCCACGCCTGCCACGGCCAACGAGCCAACGCCCACGCTTGCCAGGGCAAATGCGTTGCCAGCCTCGTCCGTCCCAGCGCCAGCGTTGCCAGCCTCGTCCGTCCCAGCGCCAGCGTTGCCAGCCTCGTCCGTCCCAGCGCCAGCATTGCCAGCCTCGTCCGTGCCAGCCTTGTCCGTCCCAGCATTGCCAGCCTCGTCCGCCAGGAGGAGGAGGAGAAGAGGAAGGGCTTCCGCTCACCAGTCTCCGCCATCCACGGCCCCGTCCTCAGAGCCAGCGCCTGTAGCCTCGACCGTCCAAGAG
Organism: Moxostoma hubbsi; assembly: GCA_032164185.1. Classification (NCBI taxonomy): domain Eukaryota; kingdom Metazoa; phylum Chordata; class Actinopteri; order Cypriniformes; family Catostomidae; genus Moxostoma; species Moxostoma hubbsi. Next base: position 4,877,326 of record JAVLUX010000046.1, read on the forward strand.
CCAGAGCCAGAGCCAGCGCCTGTAGCCTCGACCGTCCAAGAGCCAGAGCCAGCGCCTGTAGCCTCGACCATCCAAGAGCCAGAGTCAGCACCTGTAGCCTCGACCGTGCCAGAGCCAGCGCCTGTAGCCTCGACCGTCCAAGAGCCCGAGTCATCCAGGGCTCCGCCTCTCGAGCCACCCAGGGCTCCGCCTCTCGAGCCACCCAGCGCTCCGCCTCTCAAGCCACCCACGCCTCTGTCACCTGAGCCTTCCACGCCTCTGTCACCTGAGCCTCCCAGGCCTCCGCCTCTGAAGACTGCCTTGGCTCCGCCTCCCACGGCTCTGCCTGCGCCGGCTCCGCCTCCAGACCCTTCCACGGCTCCGCCTCCAGACCCTTCCTCAGCTCTGCCTTCCACGGCTCTGCCTGCTCCGCCTTCTGCGGCTCTGCCCCAGAGGGCCTTCATGGTTCTGCCTTCCACGGCTCTGCCTGCTCCGCCTTCTACGGCTCTGCCCCAGAGGGCCTTCATGGTTCCGCCTTCCACGGCTCTGCCTGCGCCTGCTCAGCCTTCAAAGCCTCCAGAGCCTTCAAAGCCTCCAGAGCCTTCCATGGCTCCGCCCCTAGAATCCTCCTCGGCTCCACCTTACACAGCTCTGCCACCTGTACCTGCCCTGGACCCTCCTACAGAGCTTTCCGCAGCTCCGCCCGCTTCCCCTGAGACTCCTCCCAGGCCTTCTGACCCTGTCCCGTGGCCTCCTCCCAGGCCCTCTGACCCTGTCCCGTGGCCTTCTCCCTGGCCTCCTGACCCTGTCCCAGTCCTGTGGCCATCTCCCTGGCCTCCTGACCCTGTCCTAGCCCTGTGGCCATCCCCTAGACCTCCTGACCCTGTCCCAGTCCTGTGGCCATCCCCTAAGCCTCCTGACCCTGTCCTAGCCCTGTGGCCATCCCCTAGACCTCCTGACCCTGTCCCAGTCCTGTAGCCATCCCCTAAGCCTCCTGACCCTGTCCCAGTCCTATGTCCTCCTCCCTGGCCTCCTGACACGGGGCCTGCCCTATGGCCACCTCCCTGGCCTCCTGACCCGGTCCCTGCCCTACGGCCACTTCCCTGGCCTTCTGACCCGGTCCCTGCACTACGGCCACCTCCCTGGCCTTCTGACCCAGTCCCTGCCCTACGGTTACCAACCAGGCCCCCCGACCCAGTCTCGACCCCGCAGCTGCCTCCCAGATTTCCCGACCCGGTCCCCACCTTCAAGTCGTCCCCTTGGTCCCCTGGGCATCTGCCTGGCCCCCTTGGTCTCCTGGCCGCCCTCCTGTTCTGTCATGGTCTCCCTGTCCTAGTCTTGTTCCTCTGTTCCCCTCGTGTCCCCTTGATCTGCCTGTTTGCCCCTGTTCTCAGTTGTCGTTTTGCCCTTCCTTTTGTTAGGAGCGTCTGGGATCCGCTCCTTAAAGGGGGGGCTCTGTAACGATCCACACTGTCTTTTGTTTGTGTACCTTTTTATTTTTAAGTTTTTGGCACCTTTTACATTCCATACTGTCTTGTGTTCATGCACTCTTATTTTGAAATCACTCTTATGTTCCTGTTTCCCTGTCTTGTCATGTCCTGTTTTCCCTCCATGTTCATATGTCTGGTTTTCATTGGTTCATTGTTTGATTACTTTATTATCAGTTCTAGTTTTGTCATTGGTTTTAGTTAATTACCTTATCTTGTTTTGAGTTCTGTTTTCCCATTGGCTTTTGTTTCCCCTTTGGTTTTGTATTTAGGCCCTTATGTTCACCTTGTCCTTTGTTGGTCGTTGTTTGGAGAATGTTACATGTGAATCTTGCCCTCGTCCGTGTTTCTGCCTGAGCCCTCCTTGGAAGATTCCCAGTGTTTATCTTGTGTTTATACCTTTGTTTTCCCATTGTGGACCTTTTATTTGTTCCTGTGTTTATACTTCGCTTTACTTTGTTATCTTCAATAAAGCTGTACCTGGATCCTCACTCCCTCGTCTGCCCACTTCGTTACAATTTTAATCTGTTACACTTTAAGAACAAATGTTCTAGATCTTCCTGCTCCCTACAAAATCGACATTCCCCTACTACTGCTGTATTCAGGTGTTCCACATGTCGGAACATACTGGGTCCTCCACCTGTCCCGCACGAGAAAGTCTGGTTGTAACAGTTCTGGCCATCTAGAAGCTTTTTGTCTCCTCAATGAATCTTGATGTGTGATTTTAACTGAAATGCAATATATTGCTTTCTTAGACACATCTTTAAAATTGTCTAACTGAGGGGTCTTGAATTATAAAATCGAGTCTGCAATTTCACCGTCATCTTCCTCATTTTTGACAGGTGAAATTTTTATTTCTGGAAAACCTTGCCCATTACTCATATCCTGTGTTTGTCTCAGTCCTATCCAAGTCCTGCAACCACTTGGTAATGCATTACAGATTTCTTGCTTCAACTGTGAAACAAGGCGCAAGGACTTTAAACCCATAATTTCTTGAAGTGCCTCAATGAATTTCCAACCCCTCTCATCCAAGAGAGGTCCAAGTTTCTGAACACCATTCCTCAGTAAACATCTCCTCACACTTAGAGGACAGCAATTTGGTCTGGATCATTGGGTTGAAAAAAAATAACTGTTCCTCTGGAGTCCAATGTCCTTTATCATCCATGTCATGCTCCACTCTAAAAACTGTTCTCCATATCTGCAACATAGATTTGTAAATAGGTGGAAGCTCTGACAGGCTTACTTCCTCTAATTTAATTAAAAACAAGTGTTTATCAAGTCCAAATCCTCCTACCCGCTTCAAAAATGCACATGCACTTTTGGTCCATACCACATCCTTCTTGTAAAGAAATATCTGTACAGCAAAGCACCCTCTTGAACTGGTAAATAAAGTGCAGCTGCACGGATCCAATGCTGTCCGCTCCAACAAAAAAAAAATTACAAATTACTGCAAGATTATTGACAACCAGAGCTCTCCCCCTATAGGACATTGTAGCAATAGCCTTTACCATTTCAACAATTTGGCAGACACCTTTTCCAGTAGACCCTCCCAATTTTTCATTTGAAATTGGTCATTCTTCTCTCCACCGTAACCCACCCGGGAGTTGAGGAAAACCAGGACATTCCCACCTACCGATAATTAACCCTTCGCTTTTAGACCAATTAACTCTAGCAGAAGAGGCTTTTTCATAGCCTCTTTTTCACAGCCAGGGTGGTGGTGGTGGTAGTGGCTAGAGCACAGGGCTGCTAATCAGAAGGTCGCTGGTTCGAATCCCACAGCCACCACCATTGTGTCCTTGAGCAAGGCACTTAACTCCAGGTTGCTCCGGGGGGATTGTCCCTGTAATAAGGGCTCTGTAAGTCGCTTTGGATAAAAGCATCTGCCAAATGCATAAATGCAAATGTAAATATATTCCAATAGTTTGATTTAAAGTTGTAATATCCTCTTGACTTGTAATAAAAAACAGTTATATCATCGGCATATGCTGATAAAACTAACTTGAAATTATCATTTAAATTCCTCATCAATCTGCACAACAAAGTTTCAATATTCTGTTCAACCTCAAGCTGAGGTAATTCCTTAAGCAAATCATCAATGCTTTCAGCATCACAGCTCTCTGCACGGTATAAATGTTGATAAAAGTCTCTTGCTAACTTTCTCATTTTAACTGGATTTGATGTTACTGATGATAAAGATGACACATCTTTTTTTGTTTAACAAAAGAATGCACTTGGTGCATCCATGTCTTTGATAGAGCAAAATCTTGCCCTTATCAACGCTCCTTTTGCCTGCTCTTGTAAAAAATAATTCAGTTCTTGTTTTTTCTTCTTTAACACATCACAATGTACTCCTTCATTATTAGTTACAAGATTTTTTTCTAACATCTCAATGTCCTTTTGCAAAGTTTTTACTGTTTTAACCATAGTTGATGTATGAAAAGCATCATTCTGACAAAATAATCTTATATTTGCCTTTCCCACATCCCACCATTGACAAAGATTTTCAAATAAAAGCTTCTTCAACTTCCACTTACCCCAAAACACTTTAAAACTTTCACAAAAAAAGCATTGTGTAATAATTTAACATTCAAATGCCAGTTAGATCATAGTGTCTTCTTAACATTTAAAACCAAGGTGATCATATGGTTGTCTGAAAACCCATTTGGTGAAATACAAGCATCAATTACTCTATTGTTCCACATTTCTTTCATATAAATCCTATCCAATCTTGCACCACAAATTCTATTGTCACACATTTTCAAACATGTATACTGTCTCACAACAATATTTCTTATTCTCCACATGTCTATTAATTGAAATTCATGCATAACCTTTAACAGTGTGACACCTGATTGGCTATTAGGCTCTTCCCTATTTCTGTCCAATGTGAAATCTGTTATGCAATTCCAGTCCCCTCCAATTACAAGACTCACACTATCATCATACTTCTGGATGGCATTTCTTTATTTCATAAAAAGATCCTGCCGCTCTGGACCATTATTGGGGGCATTAACATTAACAAACACAAACATAGTTCCCTCATACTCAATTTGTGTTAGTAACTATTTACCTTCAACAATCTTTTCTACATTTAAAATGTTAACGTTCATATTTGCAGAAAATAAAATAGCTACTCCCACACTATTATGTGTCCCATGGCTCAAAACAAACTTGCCTTCCCACCACAAACCCCATTCAACTTCATTATCCTTATTAGTATGCATCTCTTGTAAAAAAGACACATTAACATTTTAAATTTGAAGAAATTCTGAAACCATTGCTAATTTACCCCTGTCTCTTCCCCCATTAATGTTTAGAGAACCCACCCTCAAAGCATCCATATAAGAATAGAAGTATAAAGTGGATAGAGACAGGAAGATACACCAAAATGTCAAAAACACCACGTGAGATTTAGTCATTCTTCTATCTTTGAGAAAACAAAATCTTTTCGTAATTTTGTTACCATCTTCCTCAATCTAAATCTCTTTTTCTTATCCAAAGCTGGCCATTCTTTGTTCTTTGCAACAACAACACTGACGCAATACATTTCTCGCCATCTGGAAAAACATCTGTCACATCAACAGTCTTACCAAATGTCAAATCTAGGAAGTCATTAATCTCTTGTAAAGTATACACCTCTCCCACTATCTGTGACCCCATATCGGAAATCTCAGAAAGCGTATCATCATCTTTCGTCTCTGTATCACAACTTTCTTCACCCTTTGATGTATCAACATTAGCACTTGTCACTTGACCATATAGGTCTACCTGGTCACTCACATCATTGTTCATTACAACAACAACCTCATTCTGACTGTTATCAATAACGCCTGTTCAACAATTTGAGCATCACGCTCCTCCACAACTGGAGGCAGCGCATCCTCTGAGGCATTTGCCATGACGGCAACAGCACTCGGCCCGGTGTTCTCCCCACTGGTCCCAACTTTCTGTAGGCATGCTATCTCTTATGACCAAAATCCCCACATTCGAAGCATTTCATGCTTCCTATTATTAGCATAAATCATATATACCATATATACGCTTCATTTTTACAGCCGAGTGGAAGCGTTTTTATCGTGTTTTTAACTTTCTGTAACATGAAATTCCTCGCTCAATTTCATCATTTGGAACAAATGGAGGCACGTTAGACACAGTTACCTTAGTAGTTGGAGCAACAAGTGTTGAAACAACAACAAATTCTCCACTTACCACAATTCCATTGCTTATCAGGCGGTTTACTTGAAACTCTTCATTCATAAAAACCACCACAGCTTTGTTCAAACGAGAAGCCGATGAAATATCCCTGTACCCGATCTCCTCTCCAACAGCCATTAAAACATCCTCCATGATCACTCCAGTCAAAGGAATACACCTGATGCCGTGATAAAGTGAAACAGGTGACGCTACCCCCATGGAGAGGGATCCCATCCTGATCCCAAAACAAATCTCCACTAGTAAACCACACAAAGTGAAAGTGAGTTTTTTTATTATTTGCTTTAGAAAATGAAAGTAAAGTATAGTATTTAGACAGAAAAAAGCCCAATAAGTCGCCCTCTCCACGTGGGAACCCTCAGATGCCCAGACCTCTCATCAGAGAGAGAGAGAGAGAGACAGACAGAGAGCTCTCTAAAATATTCTGGTTACACAACACTTTTTGGCTTTTAACTTTTTAATCAGTGACATTCTGAGACTGATTTTTGGGGTATAACTGAGAGAATATATTCTCATATGATTGTTATGTGATAACTGTTAAATGTTTATTTATTAAATTTTTTTATTGGTGTCGTACACTAAGAAACTGGAAAATGTTGTTTTCCATGGAATTCTGTTGGTCAAACAATTGCATTTCAACAGAGTTTTTAAAAGGTCTTGATCAATAACCTTTAGGGTTTCTGCATCTTTTTTATGTTATGTTATTACATTTTATTTGAGATACATATTGTTGAAAGCAACAGTTCTTTAGACAAATTGAGAATGAAAAAAAGAGTGTTAGACACTTCTATGTAACTGGACTTAGGTAGTAAGGTGCTACCAAAACATCTAGGTTACTATTGTAATACAATAGAGACCGTACTGCGGAAAATACACATAGGACGATTAATCCACACAGGGGCCCGTCCTGTGGAGCACCTATTCCAGTACAGAGTAGTTTCAGTACTCATAGTGTGTCTGGTCGGGGAATTCCTCCTCTGAATTTGCAGACCAGAGGTCTAGGGAGGAGTCATCCAGGGAGCCAAGTTAGCGGGGTCTCTTGGGATAAGAGCACACGTGATCGTCTCAGTGGAGGGGAAAGGTGCTAGATGCAAGCGGTAGACCCGGTCAGTTGTTCCACGTTACTGAGTTCTACCGGCTCGGACCTGAGAGAACACGGGACGAGACTGACTCAACCCTGAGATTGTAAAATCTTGTAAAGGTATTGGGAGTTGCCCAGCCCGCTGCTCTGCATATGTCTACTAGGGAGGTGCCATTGTCCGGTGCCCACAAGGATGCCACACTTTTCGTCGAGTGTGCTTGAACATGTAAGGGGCGGGCACAGCCTTGGTGTGATAGGCCAAAGCTATGGCATCAAAATCCCAATGGGAAAGCCTGTTTGGAGACAGCGTTCCCTTTCCGCTGTCCACCAAAGCAGACAAAGAGCTGCTCAGAATGCCTAAAGCTCTGCGTGCGGTCCACATAAGTATGCAGGGCATGTACTGAACACAGCAACGAAAAGGCTGGGCCTGCCTCCTCCCGGATCAGCGCTTGCAGGTTCACTACTTGGTCCCTGAAGGGGGTCGTAGGAACTTTGGGCACATAGCCCGGTCGCGGTCTAAGCGTGTCCCCTAGTGTTTTTTCACCGCTGAGAACTGCTGGGTGAAGTCCTCCATGGTGTTGCCGAAGAGACTGAACTGGGAGACTGGTGCGTTGAAGAAGCGTGCCTTGTCCATGTCCCGCATCTCGACCAGGTTCAGCCAGAGGTATCGTTCCTGGACCACGAGGGTAGCCATTGCCTGCCAGAGTGTCCGTGCTGTGACTTTTGTGGCCCTGAGGGTGAGGTTGGTCGCTAAATACAGCTCGCTCATCACACAACCACTCGGCTCCGAAGGAAAAATCTGAATGGACAGACACATATTTCCTTCCCTTTATACCTGTATGTCTGGGGGCAGGGCATGCCAATTCTGTCAGCCTTTTCTCAAGTTCAGAGAGGCACAAGGCTCTCTGAAGATAGACCCCTAGTGTCGCATCTCTTCGACACAAGATCGAAGTGAGTGACAGACGGGGAACACCAATAAACTTTCTGGGTTGTAGTAATTACTTTGAAAGAGGTTATAGGAGCTGTAGGCGATTCACGCAATGATCAGCTTTGAGTTAACGTCCACAGATCCTTATCATATTCTGTAATTTAGCACACTGTGCTATTAATGTATTTTTTTGTTATAATGTTGGAATATTCTGTGTTCGTTAGGACTACATTATAAATATTTTGCAGTAGCATGCAGTTCTATCCTCTCCTTCATGCGATACAAATTTTTTTTTTACTGTTCTTAATTGATTCTTTACACTTAATTAATGCGTGCAGACGAGTGTGTGACATTTATTTGTTGATTTGGCCTATTATCTTTGACCCTCAATGTTCTTGATACGTTACAACATCTGTAAGCATGTAACAAGGTATGTCAATCGTCTACAGTACATATCCCTTCATTGTTTTATCCCCTTATTTTGTTTATAATTAAAGTTCTGCGTTTGGATCCTCACTCTCTCCCCTCTTCCCTTTACAACCCTAATAGACGAACCAACCATACAAAATGGATCCAGCAGAACTAATTGAGAGCCTTTTCCAAGGGTCCACTCCTGCGGTGGAGTACAGCCTCAAATTGTGGAATCTGGCCACCCAATTGAAATGGAATGAGAGATCCCTCAGAGCTATGTTCTGGTTTGGACTCAATGGCTGTGTGAAGAAGCTGATCCCTTTTGGATTGTGATCGTCTGTCTCTTCCAGATTTTATCTCTGAAATCATAAGGGCTGACATTCTTCTCTCAGTTTAGGTGGTCTCGGAGAACCCCTTGACAGAGGCCCCTCTGCTCCTAGCTCCGGTGGTTCCGGAGATTACCTTGATGGAGTCCTTTCAGATTCCTGGTCCTCTTCTACCAGCTCAGCACGCTCCTCCTCCAACGGCTCTGCCTGCTTCTCCTCCAGCGGCTTTGTCCGCTCTGCCCCAGAGTCTTCCACGGCTCCACACCCCAAGTCTTCCACAGTTCTGCCCGAGTCTTTCACGGCTCCACCCTCAAAGTCTTCTATGGCTCTGCCCTCCATGGCTCCACCCACTCTGCCTCCAGAGATTCTTGCGGCTCCATCCGCTCCATCCCCTGAGCCTTTCGTGGTTTTGTCTCCTGAGCCTCAATTCCCTGAGTCTACTGTGGCTCCGTCCACTTCTCCTCCTGCGGCTCCGTCTGCTCCTCCTCCTGAGACTCCTGTGGCTCCATCTCCTGAGCCTCCATTCTTGGTGGCTCTGCCCTCGGAGTCTCTATATTCTGCAGCTCCACCCCCTAAGCCTCCATATCCTGTGGTTCCACAGCCTGAGCCTTTGCCTTAAGCTTCATCCTTGACACCATGGCCTCCTGACCCTCTGCTATTTCTGTCTTGGTCTCCAGTGACTCTGAATGAGAAGTAAAGCTCTTGTCTCTATTCGGCCTGCTGCTGATTGCCTGGAGATGGAGAAGTCCATGGCTGACCATCTGGAAGCGGCCAAGTGTGCTTTCGCTCCTCCTCCTCTTGACCTTGCTCAAGGTAGGAAAAGGAAGAGATGATGTGCTGCCATCCAGTCAAGACTTGGGGTGTCCTGCTCCCAGCTTTCCTGGCCACATAGGCCGTTCCTCTGTCACTGCAAATGCTTCTGGCTACAGAGGCCATTCCCTTGCCATTGCCAGTGCTACTGACCACAGGGGCTGTTTCCCAAGTCCAGTCGGATCCCTGTCCAGTGGCCGCTCAAATTCGCTCTGACCCCTGTCCAGCAGCCTTATCTGGAGCCGCCTCCCTGGCTGCCAGACCTTGATGCATTCCTGAAGCCACGTCCTAGGCATCCAGACTCTGCTCCCTAGAGCCACCTTCCTGGCCTCCAAACCCCACTCCCTTCCTCAAGCCACTACCCAACCACTGGCTCAGTGGACTATAGCCATTGACTATTGTCATACTTATATTACCAGGTCTGATTTATTTGGCCAGATATTCCAATACGTTTCTTCTAATAATCCCAGATAAAGTATATGATCATTTTTAATATGTCCAGTGTCTGACAGTGTCAGGAAAGCGAGAGCGAGACAGAGGCCCAAGAGCAGAGGAATAGTTCAAAGGATTTATTGATTATGTCATTAATGACACATAATTCTTATGTTTTGCCCCAAGGCCTCTTATTTTGAAAAGACACTTAGTTTGAAGTTTTTATCTTCCTCTTATGTCTGTCTTATTGTTCTTTGCCCTAATTGTATCCCAGGTAGGTGTTTCTCGTCCGTAAACTATAAAATACTGTTTCAAAAGTATAACCACAAGATGTAAACAATGTGGGTTAACATGATTTAAATGTGATACAATCACTTTCTATACTTTTCTGTGTAAAGATACAGCCAATTTTACAACTTGTTGTCATGATGAATCTACTAAAGTCAACAAACCCTAAAATGTCAGTAAAATTATTGAACAACTTTACAACTCAAATAATACATGAGTTTTAATAGAAGAATCAATCTAAGTGCTTTTATAAAATTATAAGTGTAAAGGGATTTAAGGGAAAGGAGGAGGCGAGAACCGGCTTGATAATATAAATAATATTTTAATGAAAAACTTAAACAAAGGACACAAACACATGACGGACATGTCCATAAACGATCTCTCTCTCTCGTCGCACCACCGTCTGCCATCAGCCTTTATCCCTCTCAGAGGCTTAATTAGCCTGATAAGGGCTTGTATAATCACAACCCAGCCCCGCCCTCCGCTCTGCCACAATAAGCTTCACATTTCTGCCTTTAAACCCTCCTTTTGGCGCCATTCACATCCATTGTAAGTGCCTCACTGTAACTCGATTAGTCGATTATTTTCGACAAGTGAAAATAAGTTTTTATACAACATATTTTTTATACAACATTTAGACAACATTTTGCCACAAACACTCTCAATTGGGCTTAACTTGTATTGAACCCAGAATATGCCTTTAATACAACTTAGTTTCTAAGTTCTTAAGTTTTACAAACACATAATTTTTTATGGTATGAATGATTCATAATAAATATAATAAAATGTAACAATGTTCAAAATGCCACCTATAGAAATCTGTATTTCATTTATTTAACTATATTTTCATTTTATGGACAATCATGGATAAACACTTCATTTCCTTGAATGTCCTAATTTGCGTAATATAGTAAACAATTCAAAATTCTTTAATTTTTATGAAGTTATCTGAAAATCAACTTGATGGAAAACTGCTGATGCTATACAGCAAAAAGAAAACCTTTTGATGGCTATGCTAATTTCATAATTTTTATGCATTTATATTTTTGTCTGTATGATTTATTACTACAGATGTCTGTAATTTTTACTGTTGTTTGGCATGGAACTTAAGCAATGCCTGCAGAAATCACAGAGATAGGTGTGTCTCCTGCATTTACACTGCCGCCACGTAACTGACGTATCAGAAAACGTATTGCTGTGTGTCACCTTTTCAGGTTGTTTTTTGTCTGACAGGAACATGACATCATCACCCCATGTCTTGTGTTTCATGTACGTTTCATGTGTTCTCTGGGTCCGGTTGTGAGTTACCACTGGTCGGTCTTGTCATGTCCGGAGCATGTTGTCTGGATCCTGACTTCCTGTATGGTTTGTTTTCGAACTGTGTCGGGATCTGGACACTCATGCTCTATTTGTTTTGGTCAAATCATGTTTACATTTCTCCCTCATGTGTTTCATGTGCCGTTGGTGTGCGAGATCAGCGTTCCATGAGAACCCTGATTTTTTCCATGGGAATGCTAATCATACCAACATTCAGCTGACAAGTGGCATCTGTCCCTTGTCTGTACCTGCCTATTTTTCAGCTGGATTGTTGAATGCGTTTAGTGTTGAAAAGTGATTAACTCCCAGGCTGCTGCATGCAAGTTTCCTCGTGGCTCTGCTCCTCACTGTCACGGCGCGTGCGATCGCCTGCGGGAGTGCTCTTCATAGAAGATTCCTCATAACTCTGCTGAAATTATTATTTGAACTGTAAATAAACACTTTGAGCTGTTCCTCTGCTCTTGGGCCTCTGTCTCTCTCTTGCTTTTCTGACAGAACAACCCAGCCATGATGGACCCAGCAGTGAAATCTACTATTCGCTCCGCCCTGTCTCAGCAGGGAGCTTTACTGGGACGTCAGCAGGATAAGATCTCAGCTAATAACTGGGCACTGGAGATGGTGTCACTGCTCGCTGAGCTCAGCTCTGACATACAACAACTCTACCAGTCTGCCGATACCAGCTTCGATTCACCATGTTTCTGGACGCTTCAAGCCCTGCACCAATCCTCCAGCCTCGTTCTCAGGTGAGGCACCTTGTTGCACCTTCCTTAAACTATGTGCCGTGTACTTCTCGTTGCAGCCCTCGGAGTCAATGAAGGTGGCTTACCTCAACATGCTCCTCACCGGAAGGACTGCTGTTTGGACTTTGTACTTCCCTGTTGCACATCATTCCTGGCATTCGCCATGGAGCTCTGCCAAGTGTTCAATCCAGCCCTGCTGCTGTGTGGTTCAGCCAGTCATACTGTTTCCACCGTGGTGGATTCTGGAGCTGAGGAAAATTTTATGGACTTCAACGTGGCTTCCATGTGTCAAGTTCCGATGGTCCAGCTTGATGAACATGTGACTGCCCAGAGGGGGAGGAAAGGGGCCGGGTGCCTGCTCCTAAGTCAATGCCAGCATCCATAGCCACAGAGGCCATTCTCCTTCTGCTGTCAGTGCTCCCTGCAACGGAGGCCATTTCCCCTTCCCTACCTGTGCCCATGACCACGGAGGTTTTTTCCTTGTCACTGCCAGTGCCCATGGCCATGGAGTTTGTTCCACCTTCCCTACCTGTGCTCACAACCATGGGAACGCTGATCATGCCAACTTTCAGCTGGTAAGCGCCACCTGTCCCTTGTCTGTTCCTGCCTATTTTAATCCCCTCGTGTGTCATGTTCATGGCTGAATTGTTGAATTTATTTAGAGTTGAAGTGTGTTTGGTGTGAAGTAACTTACCTCACCTCTCTCTGCCTAGTTGGTCCTGTCTCATGTATCTGTTTGGTTGTCCGTCTCTGCCCGTGTGTCAGGAGTGTGTTAGCCTTCCATTTAGCTGTATGCTCGTTCTCTGTGCTCATGAATCATCAACAGAGGATTCCTTGTCTCTGCCCATGTGTCAGGAGAGTGTTTGCCTTTCAGTTTGCTGTACGCAAGAGGCTTCAGCAGAGGTTTTCTTGCGGCTCTGCTCCTTGCTGTCACGGTGTGTGCAGTCACCTCACGGAGGAATCCTTAACTCAGAAATCATTATTTGAACTTTTTATAAATGTTTTGAACTGTTCATCTGCTCTTGGGCCTCTGTCTCACTCTCTCTTTTCTGACACTGTGCTGCTTAATTATGCAAGACATATTATACATTATCATATACTGTATCTGGGATTATTAGAAGAAACCTATTTGAATATCTGACAAATAAAACAGAGCTGGTAGTATCAATTTGCCTAAAATCCTATATTAGGGCTTACTATTGAACATATAGACAATCCTTTAACATAATGTAATTTTGTTTGTCCCTCTTCAAAATATGTTCCAAAATGCTGGGGGCAAATCACTAAATTATATGCTTGTCTACTTGTCTCATTTTCTTAGCCAAAATAAATAAATAAAAAATAATAACCACTCAATAAATAAACCACTCCACAGCATTAAATGCTTGAGAAAAACATGCGTCACTCCATGCCCAACAGCCAACGTATCTGCAGTTTATCTGAAATTCATCTTTCTTTCTCTGGTGTCTTCACATTGACCAACATCAACTTCATATACATGAAGAACTTAATGAACAATTAAAGTTAAAGGGTTCATAGCAATGGACTGTATGACATGGAGTTATACACTCCATTGCAGTGTATGGGATGGAGTGTATAACATGCAATAAAGTGTTAACTAATTCAAAAAAAATCACTTAATTAAATAATCTGCATCCAACATTAATTTCTTTCGAGGGTTAAATGCCATAAACTTTTGAAGCTTTGGTAAATCTAATCAAAAAGTGTTAGACTAGTTGTTCCTCAGAGCTGTTCATTGTAGCAGCATGGTAACTTTAAACATACAACTAAGATGAAGTTTTACCGAAATGTGTGTTTGTTATTTAGTGTTTTGCAAGACTATGACAAACAGGAGAGAAAAATACATTATTAATCACCTTTTATTTAAACCCATTTCTAAAACATTTAGATACAAGCGCATATTTTATTTCTTAATTTACTTATTTGTCAGTGACAATACACATTAATCAAACATTATGTAAATATGTCAGATTTAGCCAAAATGCCTAATTTTCATCTGCTTTCCAGGGGCAGGTTGATGTAAAAAATGCAAAAATACATTAAAATGCAGTCTATGCACGCTACACTACAACAATAGTTCAAAAACAGTATATAAGATCCACAAGACAATACTGCAAGCATTAAGTACAATGTTGACAATTCTTGATTTTAGAGAAAACAACATGACTTATAGATATTTCATATCAGCTGGAAGTCCATTCCAGTCATGGGTTACACTAAAAGCTAAAACTAATTGACCAAAAGTACTCTTCTTCAAGGGATTGTTCACCCAAAAATTAAAATGTACTCACCCTCATGATACCCTAGGTGTGTATGATATAACACATTTGATGAAAAATATAAACATTTCTCAGCTCTGTAGGTGCTTATTGCGAGTGAATGGCGATTTCTTTTTTCATGGTCCAAAAATCACAGACAGTCAGCATAAGCATCATCGATATGACCTGTTAAACTAATGTCTTCTGTAGCAATACAATCGCTTTTGGTGTGAAAAAAAGATAAACATTTAAGTCCTTTTTAACTATAGTTAAACTATAGTCTTTTTAGAAGACATTAATTTAACAGTTGGTGTCTATTGAAAAAGTCTATGCGGTCTGTCTGTGATTTCTGGACCTTCAAAAGAGATATCGCCATTGACTTGCATCTTAAAGACCTACAGAGCTAAGAAATCATTCTATATTTCTTCATATGAGTTCCAATGAAGAAAGAAAATCATACACACCTTATCATGAGGATGAGTTAAATAATTAGAGAATTAAAATTTTGGGGTGAACTATCCCATTAATGGTATTAAATGGCCACATGAATATAGCAAGCAGCACAGAGGGAACATTACCTCGACCATGAAAGCACGTCCATGGCCATGTGCTAAAGTTTGACCTCTTGAGATTTCACAATAGCAAAGTAAATAAGACATGTAAGATTGTAATAATTATAAATAAATAAAATAAATAAATAATTGTGAGTTTCATAATGTCTGTATGTCATTGTAATGTGCTCACATTTATTCATAATTAATCTGGCCCCTTTTCTTGTTGAATGAGATTGACGAACTGAACGAATGACATGCAGTTTCTCTCATTCAGCCGCTCAGCAGATCATTCATGAACTAAATGACTGATTCATTCAAATTCAATTGTTCTCGAACAAGTTTACCAGTAGATTAATCAAAATAATTATTTGCTCCTTCAGACCGGTCTTGAATTCTATTGGCTCGTTCTATAGTCAGTCTTAAAAAGCAGGACAAAGCAACACGAATGGAATTTGCATGTTTACAAATGTACAAAGACTCTTTAAAAGTATAGTTTAAACACCATAAACAGGTCTTGTTTTCCCCTTTATGCTGGGATATATTTTTTACCAAGATAGAAAAAAGTTAAATAAAAGCTTTTAATTTCTTTCACTGTGCATCAAAGCACAACTTTTCCATTAGTAATTCAAATAATTTTAACAGTACATCTTCAGTCATTTTTACACATTCATTAAAATGTGCATAAGTTGTTAATTTTGTTCACAAACAAATTTACGAGTACATTCAGTTTCATTATAAACAGCACATCTCATCACATTCAGACTCAAATGACAGACAAGTATAGTTTAGTGAAGGGGCGTATTCATTCTGCGGGTTGAACCAATTATATGCTCCTTCAAATACCACATTCGAATGCTATTGGCTAATTCTAGTCATTTAGTCTTTAGAGGCATGAAAAGCCACCAAAGCAGTCTCGTGCTTCAAACTACCACTTACTTGCGTCAAAGTAGAAAGACGTCAGTGAACGAGAAAGATTAGTTAGTGTATGGAGGTGAACGAGAAAGTTTTGTTCACTGAAAATATATGTTCAAAAAGACCAATTCATTCTCGAACATAAAAATAGGTTAAAGTATAAAAGTGTCAATCCTTTTGTGTCTTTTATGAACTTTCAGCAATCTTTCAGTTACATCGGTAATTAGGTAATTTTTCTAAAAAATAACATTCCGAATGCATAATACATTTATTAAAAAGAGAAAAATCTGTTTCAGTGAATTTTTCACCAAGGCAAATAATTGCTAAATCATTTTTTTCTTATCCATTTTTTTATTTCAAAATGTATATGGAATGAACAGTAAAACTGTTTTCCGAACTCTGGTGTACACCCGCGAACTCCACTTGAAGAGGTGGTCTGAAGTATGTTTCACATAAACTCTGTTACGGTTCACTGCTGATATGAATGCAGCCATACCACATTGCAGAAGTGAATGTCTCGAGTTACATGTTGTAACCCTTGTTCCCTGAAAAAAGCGGAACGAGATGCTGCGCTGAGGAAAGCGCTTTGGGAACAATCCTGCATTGAGACCAACTGTGAATGTGTGTGTAACACGTAAATGAACATTGACCGGAATTTATATCCTCGGCTGGTGAAATCATTAGATGCACCTGTGGCCAGGCTATAAATAGAGGTGTCACCAGTGTGTAGTCAGATCTTTTTTTTTTTCTGAAGAGCAGTCCTGGGACGTCCCAGTTCGGCAGAGAAGCGCAGCATCCCGTTCCGCTTTTTTCAGGGAACAAGGGTTACAACACTTAACCTGAGACGTTCTCTTTACAAAAAGCTTCACTAGGATGCTGCGCTGAGGAAAGCTATTTGGGAACGAGAATACCCACGCCGCCGCACTGGGGCTGTGAAGTGTGCTCACAAGAACGCGAGAGGTCTCAGACGTGAGCTTGAGATGTCAACTCAAGGACGTAGCATGAACATCCAAACTATTAAATCTAATGAATGTGTGTGGAGAGGACCAGCCTGCCACATCACAAACTTGCTGCAGAGGGACCCCTCTAGCCAAGGCTTTAGAGGAGGCGACCCCTCTGGTGGAGTGAGCCCTGATACCTACTGGCAAATCTAGACCGCGCACCTCATAGGCCAGGGCAATAGCATTCCTCACCAAAATCGACATGGTCTGCTTGGTGGCGGCCGCCCTCCTGTTGCGGCCCCCATGGCAGACAAATATTTGCCTGCGTGACTCAGGGAGAAGTAGAGGAGACATTGCTCTAATTATAGAGGCGAAGAGGTCCTCTTCTGCCCTTTAAAATCTCCCCCAGATTTGTTCCAAGTGGGAGGAGCCCACTAACACTAAAAAGCACTAAAATGGTCTCGATAACCTCAGGTGAAAGCCCTGTGTCCCTCAGTTGGTACCCCTCAGGGGCCAAACACGAAGGTTCCACAGTTCGGGCCGGGGATGAAAAATTGTCCCCTGTGCCTGAGAAAGAATGTCCTACCTGTCCGTAATCGCCCGAGGCGAGCCGTCAAGGAGAGATATTAACTCCGAGAACATACCCTGTTCGGCCAGCGCGGCGCTATCAGTAAGAGGCAAGACCCTTGCTGGCGAACTCTGGCCAAGACTCCTGGGAGTAGAGAAACCGGGGGAAACGCAAACAGACGCATTCTGGGCCATGTATGCGCCTTCGCGTCCAGACCAGGTGGGGGCTGGGTGACTCAGAGAGAAGTAGGGGGGACATTGCGCTGTCCATTAGGAGACGAAGAGGTCCTCTCCTGCCCTGGAAAATCTCCCGTCAGTATTTTCTGTCTGGACAGTAAATCTGCTCCCACATTTGGGCATCCAGGGATATAAACAGCCCTGAGTGACAGGAGCTTGCCCTGGGCCCCAAGGAGAATCCGACGTGCCAGAAATTCAGCTGACATGAACGTGGACCTCCTTGATGGTTTATGTAAGAGACTACCGCTGTATTGCCCACCCGCACCAAGACATGGCAGCCTCTGGAGGAAGTATTTCAGGGCCAGAAATACAGCCGTCAACACGAGACAGTTACTGTGACAACCGAGCTGACGATCCTCCCATTCCCCTTGAGCTGAACGACCACTTAAGACCGCTACCCAGCCCGTCAGGGAGGCGTCTGTTGTTAGCAGCCTGCAACGACAAGATGCACCTAGAGTGGGACCCAAGGTAAGAAACCGGGGTCTGAACTGAGTTCGCAAAAACCCCACAAATGTAAGCGAGGCGAGCACGAAGCATTTTGCCCGAAAGCAGATCGCAATGTTCGCACCCGCCCCGCTCCAACATGAGAGCAGCATGCTCTACCCTAAACAGACGAAGCAAAACTGATAGCATAGTTTGCCTTCTGTCATATTTTCCCCTTTTTTTCTTTTTTTGAAAGTCAGAAAGAGAAAGGAGAAAAGGGACTAGCCCATTTCTCACTCCTCAGCCAGATCCATGCGAGAACCCCGTGAATGAAATGTGGGCACTGACTCCCGGAAGTAAGCGAAAGAAAGGAGAAAAGATTCACTGCGCACTGCCTCAGGGGCCTGATTTCTAAGAGAAAGAAACAGAGGAAAGGGACTAGCCCATCTCTCACTCCTCAGCCAGATCCATGCGAGAACCCCGTGAATGAAATGTGGGCACTGACTCCCGGAAGTAAGTGAAAGAAAGGAGAAAAGATTCACTGCGCACTGCCTCAGGGGCCTGATTTCTAAGAGAAAGAAACAGAGGAAAGGGACTAGCCCATCTCTCACTCCTCAGCCAGATCCATGCGAGAACCCCGCGAATGAAATGTGGGCGCTGACTCCCGGAAGTCAGCGAAAGAAAGGAGAAAAGGTTCACTGCACACTGCCACAACAGAATCTAACTCCTAACAGAGGAAAGAAAGTTTGACAGGCTTGTGAAACACAGCACAGAATGGCTCTTGAAAAAAAAGAGGCTCTAACGACACACTGGTGACGCCTCTATTTATAGCCTGGCCACAGGTGCATCTAATGATTTCACCAGCCGAGGCTATAAATTCCGGTCAATATTCATTGACTTGTTACACACATATTCACAGCTGGTCTCAATGCAGGATTGTTCCCAAAGCGCTTTCCTCACCGCAGCATCCTAGTGAAGCTTTTTGTAAAGGGAACCACTATTGATGACATAATTTGCATCTTTGCAGGCTCCCGATCGCAATTATTGTGGTATAATGCATTTCTAATACCTGCTTGTTTCCAAATAACACACCTTTATAGAGCAGGTCACATTCTTCATATCTCTTGCAACGCATCCACAGGCCCGCGGCAGACAAACACTAATATTCTATTCTATTCTATTCTATCATTGCACATTAAATGCATCCATGGCAGTCAAACACAATTGTCATTTTGTGCATGTAAAGTATTGGTGGAACTTTGAAAAGTTTAATAAAAATGAAAACTTTAATAACAGAGCAAAGCTGACCACCACCCCTGGAGTCACAAGTTTGAACACAGATTATTCAAATTCTTGCTTTTAAATATGTTAATGTTTTCACTTTAATAGCTCCTAAGTAAATATTTTTCCAACCTAGTATCAAAGAACCACGTTACAATTACTCAGTTTTTGCTAATTGACTTTTATGTGCCTCGTTCTATCACTGCTGTTTTCTGGTGAAATAAAAAGGAGCAACAACAACAAGTTTTATTTACTTTCACACAAATCATGAGTAAAATGGAAGACTAAAATGGATAGTTCACCCAAAAATGAAAATTATCTTATAATTTTCTCACCCTAATGCTTTATCTTCAGCAGAACACAAAGATTTTTTGAAAGATATCTTTGCTCTGTAGGTCCATACAATGCAAGTGACAGGTGATCAGATATTTGTAGCTCCAAAAAAAAAATCACATAAAGGAAACATAATAGTAATCCATGTGATTCCATTGTTTAAATCCATATCTTCAGATATAACAGGTGTGGGTGAGAAACAGAACAATATTGAAGTCCTTTTTTATTCTAAATCTCCTCTTTAACTTTCAATTTCAGATGTGAATGAGAAACCAAACAGGCACATGTGGCTTTTAGATGTAAAAAAAAAAAATGGACTATGTTATCTTTAATATAAATGTCACAACTTGCTCTTCCAGTGATCTGCCTGACTCTTCTCTGCTGGTGTATGCAAGGGCTTGCTGCACTTAAGTCAGTTTTTAGTCAGATTTATCCCAGCCCCTTCAAGTGTTATGTCCACAAATCTGGTGTCAAAGCAGCTTCCAAACCCTCTTCCCAAAACTACCTTGGTTAAAGGCACACAGGCTTGCAAATACATTTCAAAGGAGGAGGAAAAGCGGTGCATTAGTGGTTGTGTTCAAGACATTTCATGCCTGAATGCTTCCAGAGGTGATCACTACTGAATACAAAAGTCTGTCCATCTTGAGTTTAGTTATGTTTTATAATGAATGTATCTTGAGATGTACAGCACTAGTAACTGTTATTTTTCCCTTTGTATTTAGTGTATTGTGATTCAAAATGTTGATATATTGTAATCTTTTACTCACTTGTTTCTCATTCTTTTGCATTGAACTTGTACAATGGCTCCTGTCTCATCATATGCAAAAATGCCTCGGTTACATACGTAACCTAGGTTCCCTGAGATGAAGGGAACGAGACATTGTGTAGTAACGCATATGGGGAGTGCCCTCTTACACAACCTAGTTGAAACTTCTCTACAATAACAGCAATATTCTTCAAATATTGTTTATGGTGTTTGAGCCCACCTGTTTTGGCACAAAACTGTCTGCTATACAGGTGCACAAACACCATTTCCTAAAAATTTCTGACAGAGAACAAGTAGTGCATTGCTCGTGCCTCAAGAACTCTGAGTCTTGTAGTTCGGCTAGCGTTCGCAATGTTTCGTTCCCTTCATCTCAGGGAACAGAGTTTACGTACGTAACCGATAGGTTCCCTTAAAACTCAACATTGCGTAGTAATGCATATGGGGAACAGAATCCCATCACGGCGCACTACACAACATAACTTTCCAGAGAGGAAACATGACAGTGCAGTCTTGTGGGATGGCGACCGACATGAGTATGCCGCAGTGAGTGATCCTCGTGTTGGCTAGGAGGGGAGCACTCATCAAGAATATATGAACTAGTCATTTAGTATGATTTAACTCCTTATGAACCTAGTCGGGAAGGGAGTTTATTTATAATGAAAGGTCTTGTGACTTGGTATGGTAAATTATAATTGCCTGAATGCAGGCGGTTGTGTAAATGATGGGGAGCCCATACTTAAATGGAAGGGCATAAGTATATATATTTGGCCAATGTGTAGCAAGTGGTCTAAAAAGAGAGGACTTGTGAAGAAGGAGACGTTACATCTAGGTTGTAAGACCTTGCAAATGTGTTTTGAGAGGACCATCCTGCTGCAAAACCTATGTCTTGTAAGAACACACCATTCGTCCATGCCCATGAGGAAGCCATACCTCTAGTTGAGTGTGCTTTAACACCAATTGGGCAAGTCAGGGCAATTTCATCGACAATCTAGTGATACTGTTACATCATATATCAGTTTCTGTGAAGACATGTGCATCCCTACTAGGACTTTTTTTTATCATTCAACAATGATAAACCATGGTTTACAGGAAAACTCAGATAGCTTCACCATGCCAAAGAGGATACTACAGGGGTGGGATAAAGTCTTGTATAAGCAGGCCAGGAACACACTGAATAAGTTTTCAGCTAACAACCCTGCATCAATGTGGAGTGGCCTGAAACAACTTACTAACACCTCCTGCAACCCCCATCCACCCCCCTCCTGCTACTCAACCTGCACTCAAGATCTGTGAAGATGATGTCTTTCGGAAGCAAAAGATGAGGAAAGCTTCAGGCCCAGATGGAGTCTCACCAGCGTGCCTCCGATCCTGTGCTAACCAACTGGCCCCCATCTTCACTCAGATCTTCAATAGATCACTGGAGCAGTGTGAAGTCCCATGCTGCTTCAAACGCTCAATTATTATCCCTGTCCCTAAGAAACCAAAAATCACAGGACTTAATGACTACAGACCTGTCACCCTGACGTCTTTGGTCAAGAAGTCATTTGAGAGACTGGTAATGGCCCACCTGAAGGACATCACTGGACCCTTTCTAGATCCCCTTCAATTTGTTTATCGTACAAACAGTTCTGTGGATGATGCAGTCAACATGGGATTGATCTGGACAGACCAGGGACAAATGCAAGAATACTTTTTGTGGACTTCAGTTTGGCTTTCAACACCATCATCCCAGCTATTCTCTGCACTAAGTTAAACCAACTCCCTGTTCCCATGTATATCTGTCAGTGGATTACAAGCTTTCTGACGGACAGGCAGCAGCTTGTGAGACAAATTCACTTCCAGCACCTGTACAATCAGCACTGGTGCCCCCCAGGGATGTGTGCTCTCCCCAATACTCTTCTCCCTCTACACCAATGACTGCACCACCAAGGACCCCTCTGTCAAGCTCCTGAAGTTTGCAGATGACACCACTGTCATCAGCCTCTTCTGAGATGATGATGAGTCTGCATACAGAAAGGAGGTTGAACGGCTGGCTCACTGGTGCAATCATAACAACCTGGAGCTGAACACACTCAAAACAGTGAGATGATTGTGGACTTTAGGAGGAACACCCCAACACTGACCATTCTAAACAGCACTGTGGCAGCAGTGGAGTCATTCAGGTTCCTGGGCACTACCATCTCACAGGACCTTAAGTGGGAAACACACATTGACTCCATTGTGAATCAGGCCCATCAGAGGTTGTACTTCCTTTGCCAGCTGAGGAAGTTCAACCTGCCACAAATAGCAAAAACTCGAAATAGTGCACTATATAGTGGATAGGGGTGGTTTCAGACACAGCAAGTGTTCCACGATCAGGGTTGGTGCCCTACATAGGTTTTGTACTCTACATTTAGAGAGCGGCAGTACTGCTGTACAAAACTAACGATCGAAATACTTTCGACACTGAAAACTGTAACTACACAGTTGAAATAAGAATCCACATAGGACTTTAAAAGCTAAGAAACAGCTAAATAAGGCATTATATCTCAACATTATATATAATGTCCTTGTGGGACATTTTCACGTTTTCACTGCAATAATTACTAGAAATGTTTCCAAACCTCTCTTCTTAATGACAAATTCATCCAGATCTGACAAGAGCCCTTAAAGGGATAGTTCACCCAAAAATTACAATTATCATTATTTACTCACCATCATGCAACCCCAGAAGTGTATGACTTGCTTTCTTCTGCTGAACTTAAATGAAGATTTTTAGAAGAATTTCTCAGCGCAGTTGGCCATACAATGCAAGTGAATGGGTGGCAACATTTTAAAGCTAAACAAACAAACATAAATCAGCATAAAAATTATCCATTATACTCTAGTGGTTAAATCAGTATCTTCAGAAGCAATGTGATAGGTTTGGATGAGAAACAGAGAAACAGATCACTTTCACATTCTTCTCTGCATATTGATCGGTTTCTCACTGACACCTATCATCTCACTCCTGAAGACATAGATTTAACCACAAGAGTCTTATGGATTACTTTTATACTGCCTTTATGTG
The DNA here is from genome assembly GCA_032164185.1 of Moxostoma hubbsi. Taxonomy (NCBI): domain Eukaryota; kingdom Metazoa; phylum Chordata; class Actinopteri; order Cypriniformes; family Catostomidae; genus Moxostoma; species Moxostoma hubbsi. The sequence continues at coordinate 4,900,679 of JAVLUX010000046.1, forward strand.
CTTTTTGGGTCAACATTTTGGACTACAGAGCTAAAATATTCTTTTAAAAATCAGAATTTGAACGCAACGTCAAGTGTAGTCGTAAGAGAACCATGATGAGCAGTATGCGATTTTAGGCTGGTTATGGATTAATGTTGTCAGTTAGATCATTGTTCGGTTCTCAAGTATGTGGGAAAAGAGAGTGTGTGTGTGTGTGTGTGTGTGTGTGTGTGTGCTTGGACTGCAAACTCAAATTCAGGTCTGCCTATTTCCTATTGTGTCCACTGTTCACAATCCAATCAACAACTGATGTACAGAATCAAGTCCCTTTTACTAGTTTGATAAACTTTAACTCAGAAATACATCACAATTCTGAAGTTGGTTTGCAATTTCAGATATTTGCCGACTTTAAATTTAGGTTTATTATTATGCATTTTTTTTAAGTATGTCTCTGATCTCTTCCTTTCTTTCATCTTTTCCCACTTCTCAATAATCTAGCATACTGTACATTTTGTCTTTAACTCCCCATATTTATTCCCCTTTCCTAAACTCTTAATATGATTACCCATCACACAAAGTCTGCCAGCTACAAACACTAAAACATTAAAATGCACAATAATAAATATATTATTACAAATACACCTGACCTGGTTTTAGTATTTGCTTTGTATTATTCTACTTTTTGTATTTTGTATAACTTTTGTATTCGTTTGTTTTTTATTTTATGTGTATGTATGAAGAGAAGAAGAGTATTGTCTATTATTTAAAGATTGTTCATTTGTTTGTAATTTGCATTGACAACTTATATTGCACTGACACTGAAAACTATATTTTGCATAATCACTGGAATGACAATAAGCCAAACTAAAGAAATACATGACAAGGCATATACATATTCCTAAAGCCTAAAATGAGTACAAGTATAAGAAATGCCACAGAGGATACACACTCTAAACTGAAAGACTATTAGAAAATAATCTTCACAACCTAAAACATAATCAATAAGAAAAAAAAGTATAGCAATCCCACTTATTCAAAACTAGGAAACAGTTTCTTACCCCTGTAAGGTGTGGGTTGGGGTTGAAGCCACACTGGTTGCACACTGTAGCGTGGCACTGTGTACACTTGTTGGAGTTTGGCGACATAATACTTGTCAGCTCTGTAGTTTTGCAGACTGGACACAGCTTACTGCTAGGCATAGGTGCTATCTGGGGTACTGAGTAGGGTGAAGTTGGTGCACTTGCTCTGTCAGGAGACACTGACTGTGAGCGGCCCGTTCGCCCACCACTGCTACTGAAGTCCACCTGAAGGTTGCGCCTGGAAGTGTGTTGTCCAGGGCTTTGGTTGTGGCCCATGGCCCCTGATGAAGCTTGAATTTGAGTTTGATGTGTAGAAGAGGTCTGGGAATGTCTAGGGCCATCATTTATTCCTTTTTTGTTTCCACTTCCTTGCATGCCACCCATGCCAAGGTCACCATCTGATCCATAGCTCAGTTTAGGGCTTGATGGTGGCCCTCCCCCTTCAGCCAACCTAATAAAGTGAAAGAAGAGGAGAGAATGAGAACAATTTGATGACTGTTTTACACAGTCATACCTTTTTAACTAGTCTGAGCACTTAAACATTTAAGCAGCCAGAGGCTTATTTGGTTTATGTCCTGCAAAGTGATGCAAAAAAGTTTTTGCTCAGTTATTCATTTGAAAGAGAGATATTGCAATGACAAGTGTACAGTTACAACATATACATATTTTTTATATAAATTCTTCTCCTTGCTCAGTCAATTTCCACTTTATTTTCACTTTCTCATTCTCCTTCTCTTTTTGGTGATTCCCATCCTTCTTGCATATCGTCCCCTAATGGAGAGGGAGGAAAATTTATGACACAAAATTACTTAAATATTGATCTTTTTGTCACCCACACCTGCAGGTCCGTGCACAGACATTTTGAAGGGCAGTGGCCCAAAACAAAAAAAGAGGGCGGGTGCTTGTTAATACAAATTATACAGTTGTTACAAACATTCAATTAAATATGTCAGTACATGCTCTAATAAATTTCAAACTTAATTGTAGATGGTTTGATAGAACATCACAATTACACATTGCTGATAATAACAGAAACTATTTACTGTTTTACATTTTGATATTTACCTGTTCCATTTACAGCAAAACCTTTTTATTTGGTACCATGTCCTGAAAGATCGTGATAACCTCATCTTTTATGATTGGGATATCCCAAAATGTTTGTACAAGGCCCTGTCTGTCTCATTGTATTGCCTTTCTTTCTCAATCTGAACATTTTCTGTCTCTGGTTCAGTTCCAAGACCTTCACTTTTACTCTTAATATATCTTAATATAGAGAATGAATAACAAACCTTTTACAATCATATTGTAAATACAATTGATAGGCTTAGTGCTAATGTAATTAATGTTGTTGTAATGCAATTACTCTTCCATTCAAATAATTTAATGTCTATCTTTCTTTTTATCACACTCCAGCTTATTCCTTTACTGTCAGCCAGTTTAACAGTCTTACCTGTAACCTGTCTGATTTGGCTGATGTTCAGTGGGCTCTCCCTCACTCTCTGAGCCTGCCTCTGCCTCATCTTCAATGGAAGTATAAGTATTAGACATTTAATTTCATATTATACAGAATAAATCTATATTATATACTATAATATGTTAATTTAAAACTCATTATATTACCCTTTTAACTATCTATAGGCCTACTATTAAACAGTCTTAATAAAATAATATAAATATTCTATGATGTGTTATAGATTACTAGTATCAACTAAGACAAGTGATTATAATGGGAAATATACTTAATTACAATAATTAACGTGTGACAAACTGTCTGCTAAATATTCTATATGATTTACCTGCTGGCTTGTTGGAGCTTTGAATCCATGTTTGCAATGTTGAACTGCCTTTAGCAGACTCCCTTCACTCTTTCTCTCTCTGTCTTCTTTTTTGTGAAGGCATTGATGCGCCAACAGCAAATTTCGTGTTATTTATATTAGATCTGATCGGGTACAATAATTTGATTAGATAAGCATTCTAATTCTAAGTACGTGGATACAAGTTGTTAGCATTATTAGAAGACCAAGAGCAAAACATTACCGACATATATACAAAAACAAACTACCAAATTACTAATTCCACGGATCAACCACTGTCTGTAATGTGGATTATAATGCATCATCCACCTGTTAATGGGACGAGTGACGACCTTCGTGAACTGTCGTCTCGCTCTACACTCTCCAGAGAGCGCCGCGGACACACATACTGTGAATGATGCTGCGGAGCGAGCGGGGAAACCCGGAGCGGAGTAGCGGAATCAGTGGATCTTTAACGGAGTGAAAACACAACACTTTGAGCTGGGGGTGCGAGAGGGGCACCTCAGTCGATGAGGGCAGAGGGGCAGTGGCTCTAGCCGCCGTGCCACCCCCTGTGCACGGCTCTGCACACCTGTCATATCGTGTCTGAACACTTGGATTTAACTACTGGAGTCAAATTGATTACTTTTATGTAGGGATGTCACGATTTGACTTTTTGATGGTGCGATTATTGTCTGATAAAAAAAAATCACGATTTCACGATTTTTACAATTATTAGCAAATGTACCTGTTATGCAGCAATAAAAACCTCCACAAACATATCAAAAATTAAGTTTTATTGCAGGATTTGTTAGGACATATTCCTACTTTTAACTGAAAACAAGTAAGTAATGTAGTTGTATTTAAGTTTTTGCAGTTTTCTCTATCCACCCTCTGACACCAAAATGTACTGTACATTTTCAACAAAAAAGTATGTATACCCTTTCAATAAATACAAATTTAACTAAATATAAATAAAAATAAATAACCAAAAACAACTATAACTTAAACCATATGTTTAAAAACAAATGGTGTTATGCTATGAGAACCTTCTTTCTTTATTCAGTAATCTAACGATCAGACGGATAATCAAAGCACTTTTACGCTCACTGAAATCTTATTCAAGTAGGAAAAACTATTTGGAGGCATTGCATTCACAATATAATCTGAACCCCTCATATTTTAATCTTAAAATAAACGACTCTTTGGATTTACACAGTTTCAATTCAGTGATTGACTTCTCCCCGCTTGGTTTTAACAACACCACTACATTTGTACATTTTTCTTTAACTTTGAATGACATTTTTATTACTTTAAGGTAGGAGAAGCACAACTTCTGTTATAGGTCTAGAGATTCTGTATTTGGGGTATTTTGAGCATTGGTACTTATGACAACTTTACAAACTATCCCATCCCAAATAGGAATGGCAGAAGTGACAACTGCCATAGGCCACGTATTACAGGCAGCTTGATTGTCCAATAGAACAACGTTCAACATGCTAAAAGTTCTACTAAGTTGTGGCGTCTTTCATTCCATTTTTTACAACTCTGTAGTGTGGGTAGGTACTCCTTTTTCCATCTGAGCCAGAACTTATTTGCGAGGACCTGTACCTGTCTCCACTGACTGAGAAAAAGATCCCTGTCTCCAAACTCCCCTGGAGGAGGCGGAACTCCTCTTTTCTGAGTAAGTAGCATTGCTGGAGTTAGGATGAATGGGAACTGTGGGTCACTTGATACAGGGATGAGAGGCCTGGCATTAATGATAGCAGAAACTTCTTCATGTGTGAGGATTCTATGAGCCACCCCAATCCTTTATTCCCAGGAACCTCCCATGTGCAAAGAATGATGTGGGTTAAACTCCCAGGAACAGCCCTGCTCACTTAAGATTCTAAGAATTCTATCTTCCTCTTGAAGCTTGTTCACGCCAAGCTTTTTGCTTGCTCCCACAAAATTTGTACCACAATCAGACCTTAGTTGCTTGACCTCTTATGCGAAGAATCTCCTCAGAACGTTCATGCCACTAGAAGCATTTGTCAATTCGATAATCTCAATATGCACCGCTCGTGCTCATACAAGTAAACAAAATAGCCCAGCGCTTGCTCTCAGCATGCCCAGCTCTTGTGTGTCCTTCTGTGACTGTCTAAGGCCCAAAGACATCTAACCCCACATAAGTAAAGGGGGGACTTACACTTAGACGTTCAGGAGGCAGTAATTTGTTCCTCCGTTTTTCCACAGATCAATTGTGCAAGACAGAACTGATCAGTCTTTTTCCCCCGATGATCCAGAGGCCAGCACTCCTCAGGACTCCCTCTGTAAAATGACGGCCTTGATGCTTCACTTGCTGGTGGTAGTGACACACTAACAACGTAGTGATGTGGAAGTGTTAAGGTAGAACTAAGGGGTTCTTTCAACTCAGTCTTTCTCCGATGAGCCCTTCATCAACTACAGGACATAATCTGACAAGGGGGCTGTTCTTTGGTAAGGCTTTCCTTTCAGAGAGAGCTGAGAATTCCACCGGGAAACTTTCTTGTTGGGCCGCTCTTACAATGATGTTCCAGGCTGTCGAATACTCATGAGGGGTAAGCGGCTTAGTGCACTGATGCCATCCTTTACATTCATTATGACTTTCCACAGATTTGAATGATCGAACTATATGAATGAGGAAGGCAACAGCTTTTAACAGAGACTTCATGTGGAGAAGCAACCCGATATCACGCCAAGGCGTGAAATAGACACGCTGGTCCACTAGCGGTTGCATGTCGGTGTCACGCTTTGCCTCCTCTAGGCGTGTACATGACACGCGCGCGTCTAGGTAGAATACCGGCAGGGGGCAATCATTTCCTCAATGCCAACAACTCTCCGCGCACCAAAGAGAAAGCGATATATCGCGTTCTCCAATTCCGGTTAGCAGGATATATATTTTTTTATATAAATATATTTTTTAAATATATATATATATATATATATATATATATTTACATCAGCATAAGATACTCGACAGCCCACACACACATATAACAACGTAAGGCTACAGCAACGTTAGGATTTCTTCATGAAAGCAGCACTATAATGAACAAATATGTCCTGAACTAGTATGTGTAGTAACCCTTTATTGTCACATAGTCACAAGTGAAAGTAAGCAGCGAAATTGGCCATCATCCTGCCCGTGCGAACGTACAATACGACAACGGTATCGCTTACTCTTTGGTGCGCGGAGAGTTGTTGGCGTTGAGGAAATGATTGCCCCCTGCCGGTATTGCAACAACACGCGCGCGTGTCATGTACACGCCTAGAGGAGGCAAAGCGTGACACCGACACGCATCCGCTAGTGGACCAGCGTGTCTATTTCACGCTTTGGCGTGATACCGGGTTGGGAGAAGCGCTTGAACCTTTCTGTGCTTAGGACTTTTAGTTCAATTTGAGCACGTTAACTTTTGACCTCGTGCCTTATTTCAACATCACGTTCTGGACAGATAAGATCAAAGGATTTTATCTCCTCATTTGAGCTCATGTATGGTTTGTAGAGGAACACTGGTCCTTTCAAACATATTGTGTCTTTAAGGTGGGACGTATCAACTGCTTGAGAGGCATGATCAGCTGGATTACACTCTGAAGGGAAATATGACCATTGCTCTGGCCTAGTGGACTGTCGAATTCTTTGAACCCTATTACGTACATACACATAGAAGTGTCTTGTCTCATTGCGAAGACTAAGACTACTTTGCTATCACAAAAGAACTTCACAGATTAGATCGGCCACCTCCACTGCGGCACAAAGTTTGAGTCGTGAAATGGTTATACGATGGCTGTTCACAGTGGACAACACCCTACGTTTTGTGAATGGGTTGTTGATGGATGACACATCATAAGTGAAGGTGTCACCTGCTACCTCCCAAAATAATCCAAGACTGCATTGTACAGATAGGATTTCCTCGTTAAGGTCCAGATACTTTATGCCTTTAGCATGTTCTTCTGGGGGAAAGGCTTGCATAACAGCTGGACTAATTGAAGCAATCCTGTGCAGGTGAAGGTTTGACTCAGCTAAAGATGCTTGTGTTCTCTGAAGAAGACTGATTGCCTGATCACATGTAGGCTGTCACGATTCCCGGTTGTCTGCCCTGTGTTTCTCCCTTGTCATCTCTCCTGGACTACACTTCCCATAATTCCCTACCCTCATCACTGCCAGCAGCCATTTCATTGTTTTCTGTAATGAAGGGGGCAGACGAGGAGTGAGGATCTACTTGCAGTTTTAATGGAAACACAAACGGTGAACAGAGTAACTAAAAACACAGGGAACAAAAGAAACATCCACAATGGGAAAACCAAGATATACACAACAGAAACATCCACGAAGGGCACAGGCAGGAACACGGTCTAAGGCAGGCTTCACATTAAACATTTACCAAACAATAACCGACACAGAATGAAGACACAACAGGGTTTAAATACACAAGGATAATGACGTACAGGTGAAAACAATGAAATGGCTGCTGGCAGTGATGAGGGTAGGGAATTATGGGAAGTGTAGTCCGGGAGAGATGACAAGGGAGAAACACAGGGCAGACAACCGGGAATCGTGACATAAAAGAAACATCCACAGTGGGAAACCCAAGATATACACAACAGAAACATCCACGAAGGGCACAGGCAGGAACACGGTCTAAGGCAGGCTTCACATTAAACATTTACCAAACAATAACCGACACAGAATGAAGACACAATAGGGTTTAAATACACAAGGATAATGACATACAGGTGAAAACAATGAAATGGCTGCTGGCAGTGATGAGGGTAGGGAATTATGAGAAGTGTAGTCCGGGAGAGATGACAAGGGAGAAACACAGGGCAGACAACCGGGAATCGTGACATAGGCAAGGACACAAGCCCATCGTCCACATAGAAATGCCTATCCACGAATTGTCGAGTATCAGAGCCATGTTCCTTTTCACCCTATTTAGCAGCTCACCTTATCCCATGATGGCAGGCGAAGGGCTATTGCCAAACACATGTACTTTCATTCGATACTCAATTACATCTTTTTTCGGGTTATATTCTCTGAACCAGAGGAATCTTAGTCTTCTTTTACTTTGAAACAATGAAATATTTGTTCAATGTCAGCCCTGACTGCTGTCAATTCTTTATGGAAACGAAGGATAACTCCCAGCAAGATATTATTCAAATCTGTACCTTTCATCAAGACATTGTTAAGAGAAATGCCATATTGTTGTGCGCTGGAATTGAAAACTGCTCTGATTTGATCAGGCTTTTTAGGATGATAGACTCCAAAGATTGGCAGGAACCAACATTCCTCTCCATCCATAAATGGTGGTGCAGGTTCCGCATGGTCTTTCTCTAGAATTTTGCCCATGATAGAGCCAAACTTCTTTTTCATCTCTGTTTTTTTATTGAGGGTGTGTTGCAGAGAATGAAACTGATTACAAGCTTCCTCATAGTTATTTGGAAGTTGCTGTCTTGGCACTCTGAAGGGCAACGGTGCAACCCAACTGTTCCCATCATCTTTGTAGACATCAGAATCCATCATCTTTAAGATTGCTTCTGTGTCACTAATGCTAGTGTCACAGAATGGCTGGATGTCTGAGTGGTGTCTGAAGAATAGAATAGGATTTGTAGACAATTGGAAGATTTTTTTGGGGTAAACCTGACCTGCTAAATAGAGATGGACTCCATCCCTCCAGGGAAGGTGCCACTCTCCTCTATAGTAATTTGGCTCATAGTCTTAATAATGATAGTATTTGACTAACTGGGGCCCAGATCAGGAACAGACAAACTGCTTAATCCTAGCGTCTGCTAGCTGCCTTGAGACGTCACACAGGTTACATAAATTACAACACATAGAGACTGTATCACCTAGATATCTCATAGAGACTGTGTCTGTTCCCCGAACTACCAACCACAAAACCCTCATTTTATTAAGGTCAAACTTGAACAAAACATGCTATCATTTACAGTGAAGTTTTTGGTGTTACTCAGAGGACAGGATATAAATGAAAGTCTTTTGAACTAATAATGCTTAATGTGACACAGTCAGATATAAATAAAAAAAACTATGTCATCTTTTACCCTTGCTACAGTTTATAGATCACCTGGGCCTTATTCTGATTTCCTTGGTGAATTTGCTAATTTTTTATCAGATCTTGTAGTTAATGTAAATAGAGCTTTAATTGTTGGTGACGTCAAAATTCACATAGATAATGAAAATGACACATTGGGATTAGCATTTATTGATATTCAAAACTCTCTTGGAGTCAGACAAAATGTAACAGGACCAACTCATCACTATAATAATATGCTAGATTTAATTCTGTCATATGGAGTTGATGTTGATAATATAGAAATTTTGCAGCAGAGTGATGACATCACGGATCATTACCTTGTCTCTTGTATGCTGCGATCAGCTAATGTAACTCAATCTACACCACACTATCGTTCAGGTAGAACTATTCTTTATTCTTAGTGCTGCATTCGACACGATAGCTCATGACATTCTGTTGAATAGGCTGGAGAATTATGTTGGCATCTGTGGTGTTGCATTAGCATGGTTTAGGTCCTATTTAGCAGACCGACACCACTTTGTCTATGTAAATGAGGAATTGTCAAACCAAACAAAAGTAAAGTATGGAGTGCCACAGGGATCAGTTTTAGGGCCTCTGCTTTTATCATTGTATGCTTCCCCTAGGAGATATTATCATGAATCGTGGAATAAGTTTCCACTGCTATGCCGACGATACACATCTTTATATTTCTTCAAAACCTGATGAGATCACAATTCTCCAAATTAGCAGTGTATCAATGAAATAAAGGATTGGATGGCCAAAAATTTCCTTCTCAATTTCCGACAAAACAGAGGGACTAATTATTGGACCAAAAAACTCTAAAAATAAGCCGCTAATATATAATTTGACTCTCGATGGATGTACTGTTACATCATCTTCAACAGCAAAGAACTTAGGTGTTATATCTGATGCCAATCTGACCTTTGAAAATCTAATTACCAATGTTTGTAGAACAGCATTCTTCCACCTAAAAAATATTGCTAAATTACGGTACATGCTCTCTGTTGCTGATGCCGAAAAATTAATGCGTTCATGACCTCAAGACTAGATTATTGTAATGCATTACTGTGAGGATGTCCAGCAAGATCAATAAATAAACTTTAATTGGTTCAAAATGCAGCAGCCAGAGTGCTAACGAGAATCAAGGAATATGATCATATTAGCCCCATTTTATCATTGTTACATTGGCTGCCTGTTAAATTTGTATTAATTTTAAAATTCTTTTAACTACATACAAAGCTTTGAATGGTCTATCTCCGCAGTACTTAAGTGACCTTCTACTATGCTATATTCCATCACGTTCATTACGATCGCAAAATTCTGGCCTGTTAATATCCACAAAATCCACAAAAGGAGGTAGATCCTTTCATATTTGGCTCCTAAACTATGGAATAGTCTCCCTAACACTGTTCGGGATGCAGACACACTCCCTCAGTTTAAGTCTAGACTTAAGACTCATCTAGTTCGCCAGGCATACACATAATTTATCCTTCAACACACAATTAGGTGTCTGCCGGAACCAGAAACCAGAAAAATTGATCATGATCTATAACTCTGCAATAAATTGAATGGCATCTATGCTTACAACATTTTATTTGTTTCCCTGTCTCAACCTCGGGACTCCTATCCTGAGGTCACCAGAACCAGCTGGATTCAGCTCCGTTCCTGCTTCGTGTTGGACTCCACTGCTACATGTCTCTGAGTGATGAGGACTACATGCAGCCGGCGCCAGCGATACATCACTTCAGTCTATTATGATGGACTTCAGAGGATGAACTGATGCCAACACCAACCATAAACACAGGATACTTCATATGCCATTGTCTGAATCTTGGACGAACCACACTGAACCTCACCTAAATTACAGGTGAGATTGAACTGCGATGAACCTCACTGATTTCTGCCTGCATCACCTCGGTCTATTGATGGACTACACTCTTGAAATGGAATACACAGACTATCAATTGCCAACAAACCCCTTCATCAATCAATTAACAAGGACAATTGCATCTATGTGAACTTCTGCAGTTACATTAATCTTACAGTTAATACAAAATATATGTTTAAACACTGTTCCTTAACACTTACTTAGTTTAATCATTTTAAACCATGACTTAAAGATACATAAGTATTATTGGCACTATATTCATGATGTTAGCCAGAGGGGAACTGGCCCCCACAGTCAGCCTAGTTTCTCCCAAGGTTATTTTTCTCCCATTAACCAACATCTTATGGAGTTTTGTGTTCCTTGCCACAGTCGCCTTCGGGTTATAAATACAATCATTAATTAATTATTTATTTTTAAACACAATTAAAAATCGTATTTTATCTAATTACACAATGAAGACTCATCGACATTACAGTTTTATCTTCTGTTAATGCCTTATTTTCTGTAAAGCTGCTTTGAAATGATGTATGTTGTGAAAGGCGCTATACAAATAAAATTTACTTGACTTCGACTGATGGAGCGAGACCGTTGTTCCTCCCAGTTTTCTGGAACTGATTGAGTTCTGTATTCTTATACATGCTATCTTCGTATTTTTAGGGGTGCAATCTTGAGCCTTCCCACTGTGAAGGGCTTTCTCTCTCAGGTCTAAGAAACTGGTGCAGGGTGAAAGTAATGCGACCACTTTCTAGCACAGTGGTCTTGAAGGTGTTCACACTCGGAATATGGGTGTTCCCCAAGAACACCTCTCCGACTACGACCCAGCCTAAGTCTTGTAGTATTATACATGCAGAAGAATTGAAAAGACATGATTTGAATCTAGGAAAATCCCAACCTTTGCAATCCTGGAATTCTTCACCATCATAAATTAACGCCCAGGCATCAACATTGCTCAGAAAGGCCCCTCAGCATGACCTCCTGAACTTCCACACAGAGTTAAAGCAGACTTCTCTTTGAAAGGTTTCCAAAAGACCATCAGATTTGCACGACTTGAATACTAACACATTTCATCTTAATCCAGGAACATGCAATTGCTTTGAACTGTGGTAACTTCTATAACTGACAAATTAATGATTGTAGCCTGATATACCTCTTTAAAATGTGTGTAATGTTTTATCCATGTTGTATAACCAATGAATTAACCAGTATGGTTTGTAACCAGGGATTTTTATGTTTTGATACCTACACGTATAATATCCATAAAAAATGTCATGTTTAGTATGTAAACGTGCACTGGCATATTCAAGAAATGTCATGCCTCTTGTACCATTTTCAAGATATAAAGTTAATGATTAAATATGCACTATTTTTTGTAAAAGAATCTGAAACAAAGAACCATAAATCAACTGTCGGAAAAGACAGCCCAGTTGACCATGTGACTCTGAAAAGTCACTTCTGATTGGCGCAGGACAACTTTGGGGATGCGGCCAATTTCATTTCAAATGTTTTCAAAGAGGAAGAACATGCTCTCTTCAGTCGATTCCTCTTCTGTCTTCATGCGCCTCATCTTCTGCTCATCTGACTGCTCAGACTTTGCTCTGACTCTTCCCTCATGGTCTTCTCTGGATCTCGTCGGAACCCGATCCAAGCCATGTGAGGTCCAAGGAAGCTCGGGAAACACAACTACACTCAAGTACATCTCCAATATTGTGCTCAAAGTGCTGGTGTATTTGCTAAATACTTTGGATAGCAAATCGATGTAGACTCAAAGAATGGTAAATGGTTCTTAATGGCATTGTTAACAGAATCCATAAAGTTAATTTTCACTGTATTGATCATTTATCTCACATTCTGTCACTCTTTTCACCAACCTGTCTCATGTATATATGTGTTAGATTAGATTTGTGTTTAGAATAGTAATAAAGTTTGTCTTTATTCAAAGATGAATGAGTGTGGTATATTTTGATAAATAATCTCATCCCTGTTTCTAAAAGATCTTGCTTCAAAGCTGTACCTAAATACGTGTGAAATTATTTTCAATAAGACATGAGAATAATATCACTCCAATACGTTAATTAATCATAATTCACTTATTAAAGCTAATTCCTTACAGTAGAAATTGTGAGCGGATACAACGAGACGTTGAATTATGATTTTAATGGTGGAGAATTTATTCAGACAAATAATGTAGTTATTTGTAATTTATCTAATTTATAATGGTTGTCGAACGCGACTAATTCCATTATACATTTCATTACCTAATAATGTACAATAAGGACAGTTTCATTTAGTTCATAGCTCACATATTTCAAGACCCTAAATTCCCTTACATATATTGGTGTGAGAATGAGGGCACGTTAACGGTTCCTTCTAAATTCATCAACCCCTAAATATCCTACATATAATGGTGAAAGTATGCGGGCACGTTAACGCTTCCCATCTAAATTCATCAACCCATAAATATCCTACAATATAATGGTGTGAGAATGCGGGCACGTCAACGCTTCCTGTCTAAATTCATCAACCCCTATATATCCTTACAGTCTAACCTTTGAGCAAAGGGAGTGTCATGTGGGCCATTCATTTGTTGTCTGACTTTAATCTGACTTGTCGGGCTGATTATGAGGGAACAATCGCATTAAACATATCTTGGCACATGATTTTGGTGGCTGCCCTTTACCACAGATCTCGGTGCAGCGAGATATCACGGTGGATGTTAGCAAAGCATCATTGTCACCTTCTTCTCCACAATCCACTTGAAGAATGGCTGTTTTGGGCATTTGGGGAGGTGGACCGGGATGCATGGCAGTAACGTGCCAATTGCTTTTACACTCATTGCAGTTGACTGCTACTTTACAATCCTTGGCTAAGTGTGTTATAGATATGCAACATTTGTAGCATATTCCGTTCTCGCGAAGTATGGCTTTCCTGTCTTCAATGGATTTAGCTCTGAAGGTGTGGCATTTTCTTAAAGAGTGAGGTCTGTTGTGTATTGGACAGTTCTTTCCTGGATTTTCTACCCTCCTTTGGGAGGTGTTTATATTGAGGTTATTGTCACTGGAAATTTCTTGCGAGCTAACAATGGAATTTTCGTCATTCTGGGAATAGATCTTTCTCTAATAGGAGCGCCGCTGCTGCGGGAAAGCGAGAAACTGGGGTAATTTATGATTCGTGCCTCATAGCAAATGAACTCCACAAAGAATGAGAAAGGGGGAAAGAGGTCATTGTGTTCTACTTTAAACCTGGAGCCCTGATTGATCCATTTCTCTTATAGACTTTTGCAGATATCATTTCCATAAGGAGACCTCCCAGCTCCATAAGTCTCTCCGAGTCATTATTGTAAATTTTGATGAACATGTCCAACTTCTTGAAGAGAGCATCCTCAATAACCTCAGGTGAATTATAATATTCGGTCAGCCTTTCCCATGCTTTCCAGAGGTTTAATTGGGGATTATTAACGTGCATCATGTATTCTGTTAACATAATGACTCAATTCTATGCCTAGCCACTTGGTTAGGAGATCTAACTCCTCACTAGCTGTCATATCTAGACCTCTGATAGCATTTTGGAATGAAGACTGCCAATCTCTGAAACTTTCTGGTTTGTCGTCGAATTGACTGAGCCCCGTTGTCACCAGTTCACGATGTGCTATGAATTTCACAAATTCTGTCATAGGAGGGCTTTTATTTGCCTCCTCAGTAATACATTGCTGGGAAAAATCAGGTTGAACCATAGCATTCATTATATGGGCGCCTAGATGAGTATGTGGCCACTGTTCGTCACAAATCTCAAGTATATTAGGACTTAACTTGAGAGCCAGAAAATAGGAATCAGACACTATGGTGCCTTCTTTGGGCAGTTTGACATTTCCTTGAGGATGAAGGAGTGGTGACGATTAAAATGGTGTGTCCCTTTTGACGAAGCTTTGCTCTTCCTTGGTAGGTGTAATGTTGTTATGTTGAAAATTGTTTTGTAACTTGGCCTGCTGGATGACATAGTCACTTGTACGTTGTGCGCTTTCTCCCTTTAATGACGATTTAATACTTCTGTCATCTGGAATTTTCGTCTGTTCCTCAGCTGCCTCTAATATCTCTGCCTGTGCTATGGCTGTAGCAGCCTACCTTTTACAGTTAATGCATCCAATGCTCAATTTTTAATTTAGTCTCTTCTTCGGCATAGTATGCACTAACTTTAGCTGCTTATGCCCTTGCACGGGCTCTAGCCGCTGCGCTGGCCAATGATGCTGATGTGCGGTTACTACTTGAGCTTAACTGAGAGGCTCTGTCACTCACTTTGTGTTTGTGTGAATAAGGAACAGGTGAGCAGGTAATCAGAGTCAGTATGGGGATTATGGGAAATTGAGTTCACGGTGGAAAGTCAGTATTCCGGTGATGGCGACCTCCGGTGGTCGATAGGGGAATCTTCACAGGCGTTCATGACAGAGCAACCCCCCCGTGAGTGGCTCCTGATGTCAGGGTCTCCCTCGATGGGGCCAGTTTCTCCGGTTGAGTCCGATGAAATTCAGCGATGAGATTGGGGTCGACGATATCATCCGCTTTGATCCAGGACATTTCCTCCGGACCGTAAACCTCCCAGTCTACCAGATATTGGATCTGGCTCCCCTGACGTCTGGAATCTAGCAGATCTCGTACCAGGAAAGCCTCTTCACCGTCCATGATCATAGGTGGGGGGCCAGGGTCACTGCCTTCCTCATCCAACCTCGGACCACTGGCAGGTTGCAGCACAGAGACATGGAAAGTGGGAGAAATATGATGATTAGCAGGTAACTGTAGACGAGGATTAATTTGTCTCAGGATTTTTAAGGGACCCACATTCCTGGGACTGAATTTTTAGCAGGATAAGCGAAGACGAAGATCCCGGGTAGAAAGCCACACCCACTGTCTGGGAGTATAGTAGGGACTGGGATGATGATGGCGGTCGGCTTGCTCGTTGTTGGTGTACGTGTGCTTGATCCCACACAGCCTCACTGCGTTGAAACCAGTTGTTCACAGCAGGCTCTTTGGACTGTTCATCAGATCAAGGAAACAGAGGAGGCTGGTATCCCAGAACACACTGAAAGGGTGTTAACTTAGTGGAGGGTTTGAGGATTGACGGTTGACAGTACATGCATAGGAATTTAGTGAGTTCTTGAGTCAGACTAGCCATTGGACTGAGGGTGGTAACCTGAAGTGAGACTTATGTTGACATTAAGCGATCGAAAGAAGGATGTCCAAACCCTGGATGTAAACAGAGGGCTTCGGTCAGAGACAATGTCTTCAGGAAGACCATAATAGTGGAACACATAATGAAAGATGTGTTCTGTGGTTTCGAAAGCTGATGGGAGTTTAGCCAGGGGTATGAGAGGACATGCCTTAGATAAACGATCAATGAGAGTTAGGACAGTGGTGTTACTTTGAGAGATAGGGAGATCAGTGACAAAGTCTGTTTGTCACCTGTAACATTTCCCACCAGAACCAATTCCTTAATAAGCGAACAGCTGATGTAATACCTGGATGACCAAAACTCGTGGAGGAGTGTACCCAGTGGATTACATTTTCTCATAGCCTAGGTGGTACAAACATTCGGTTGGGCGGGCATTCTGGAGGCGATGGGTCTTGTGCGTGGGCCTGAGAGATTTCGGACAGGAAGTCCCACAGGACCGGGGCTAGAATCAGTGTAGGTGAAATGATGGGCTACGGAGACGGATTCTGAAGAGTGCTGTCATACTGATGGGAAAGCGAGTCGGCTTTGACATTTTTTGATCCTGGAAGATAGGTAATAGAAAAGTTGAATCGAGTGAAGAACAGTGCCCATTTGGCCTGTCTGGAATTTAGTCTCTTGGCTGAGCACCCTCCAGCCAGTGTCGCCATTGCCCACATCATAATTCTGTTCAGCAGAGGAATGTTTACGTGAGTTGTAAGCACATCGAAAAAGTTTAGAAGGATTACCTTGGTACTGAGAGATGATAGTAACAGGTTGAGGCCAGTTTAGAACTGCCGTACTTTTCCCTCGTCCATAGACACACCTTCTGGACTGAAGCTATAACCGAGGAAGGAGGCGGATGTTTGGTGGAATTCACACTTCTCTGCTTTGGCATATAGTTTGTGTTCCATGAGATGGTTCAGAACAGCCCAGACCTGCTTGATGTGTTCCTCCAAGGTGTCTGAATAAACCAAGATATCATCGATATATACAATCAAGCACTGGTTCGACATGTCTCTGAATACGTCATTTATGAAAGATTGGAACACAGACGGACTATTGGACAAGCCGAACGGCATCACGAGATATTCGTAGTGCCTGCTGCTGGTGGAGAAAGCTGTTTTCCATTTCATCCCTTTCTCGTATGCGAATGAGGTTGTAAGCACAGCGAAAATCCAGCTTGGTAAAAAACTTTGCAGATTTGAGTTGTTCCAATGCTGCAGGAACCAAAGGCAATGGATATCTTAATTTAACAGTTATATCGTTCAGACCACAATAATCAATACAGGGATGAAGAACCCCATCCTTCTTACTAATGAAGAAGAAGCCTGCTGCTACTGCTGGTGAAGTGGATGGATGGATGACACCCATGGCCAGTTCCTCTTCAATGTATGATCTCATTGCTTTGGCATCGGGTTCTGACAGGGAGAAGATTCTGCCTCTAGGAGGCATGGTATCAGGTAACAGATTAATGGCACAGTCACTGGGTCGGTGCGATGGTAGTTGTGAGGCTTTGATTTGGCAAAAGGCTTCAATTAAATCAGCATACTCAGAAGGTACCTGTGGAGTTTTGTTGGTCTCATTAGTCATCTTCATGGTTCTCACATGGGGTTGATAGTTTTTAGACACTTGGAAGAGCAGTTAGAGTCCCATAGTCCCAAATTTGCGGGTTATGTTCCTGCAGCCAAGGTAATCCAAGAATGACTGGGTGGTGAGGAGAGTGAATGACGAAGAGGCAAGTAGTTTCTGTGTGTAAAGCTCCAAATTGCAGACTGAGGTCTGTCGTAGTGAACAGTACCTGGCCGGTCCCCAGGGGGCACCCATCTAGCGCTGCCACGGCCAAAGGAGAGTTGCAGGGAATTAGTGGTATCTTATACTGTCGGGCTAGCTCTGCATCAATATAGTTGCCCACTGCCCCCAAATCTAACAATGCTTTTGTGGTAATGGTATCAGACAGTGATGTTAGTTTTAAGGTATTTCAAAGCAATCGGTAGTTTAGATGGAGGAAATCAACAAATTTACCCTGCGATTGCGTGTTTGAGATGGTCATGATGGGCATTCAGCTCTCAAGTGTCCCGCTTGACCACAGTATAGACAGAGGTGATTACTGATACGGCGTTCACGCTCCTCTGTGGAGAGATGGGTTCGACCTACTTGCATTGATTCGGCATAGTCACTGTGTTGTTTCCTTTGACTGAGATCGGTTAGGCCTCCTGGTGCGAATGAGATAGATATGAAATAGCAAGGTCAATTAATTGGTCCAGGTATCTACCTTCATCACGGCAGGCTAGCTCGTATTGCACATCTGTGTTTAATCCTTGGCGAAGCGGCAGTTTTAAAGTATCTTCCACCCAAACAGTTTGTGACGTAAGGGTGTGGAACTACAGAGCAAAATCAACTGCGGTATTACTTCCCTGGCGAAGCATAAGCAGTTGTTCATCTGCGCTCCTTCCACCCTCAGAATGTTCAAAAACCTCCTTTAGATGCTGAATTAAGTTATCGAAAGTGTGGATAAACCCTTGATTAGCCCAGACAGCGGATGCCCAATCTAGTGCTTTTCCTGTGAGCAGAAAACACACTAGGGAGATTTTACTTGCTTCAGTAGGGTAGAACAAAGGTTGTTGTGACAGAAACATAGAGCATTGCATGAGAAAGCACTTACATTTAGTTGGTGTGCAGTCAAATTTTCCTAGAAAGGCTAGATGTGAATTGGTAGTCAGAACTGTGAGGCATAGCGATATGTACCTGATTCGCTTGAGGCGCTGTGGAAACGGGCTCAGGTGCGGGCTGATGGAGACTCTGAATGGATTTCATTCATTTCCTCCTTTAGCGAAGTGAAACAAAGTAGTCGTTTCTGATGAGATGCAAGTAGGTTTGCTTGTGCAGAGAGTTCGTTAGACACATGCATGAAGACCGCTGGATCAGTAAGTGGCAAAGTCTTCTGTAACAGGGACTCCATGTGCAGTGTAGGATCCACATGCGGTTTATTAAACTCAGTAAACTCAAGTACAGGCAGGCGTAGGTTGAGTAATCCAAGCAAACAGTAATATCAGAGGCAGGGCAGAAATGTAGTTAGACAGGCAAAGGTTCAGGGCAGGTAGCAAACAACAATGTCAGTAATCCAGCCAAACACAAGAATAGGCAGGCAGCAAACAGACGTAAATGGTAAATATCAAATATCAGGCCGAGTCAAACACAGGTAATCAAGACAAGGTATGGTAACACTCAGTAATGCAAAACAAGACTTCACAATGATAGCGAGTGACAGTGTTTCTTAAATAGTTTGAGTGAATAAAGAACAGGTGAGCATGTAATCAGAGTCAGTACAGGGATTATGGGAGATGGAATTCACGGTGGAAAGTCAGTATTCCGGTGATGGTGACCTCCGGTGGTCGATAGGTGAATCTTCACCGGAGTTCGTGACGGCTTGCAAAGAGGCAAATCAAGTGAAGACAGAGGATTTTGGCACAGCTGAAGCGAACTCTCTCATGTTTTTCTACTCCCATACATAAACTACTTCCTGTATGAAAGGCTGCAATACCTAATATACTCAACCACTATATAAAGAATACATGTCCAAAGAACAAATGAGAAATTATGGATGGAAGGATGGGCGGACGGATGGAAAGACAGATCAATAGATAGATATAATTGCGCAGGGTAAATTATTTTGTAAGGTATATTTAATCCAAAAATATGATTGTAATTCATATTTTGGTTTGTTTATATGTGTGTGCATGTCAATGGATGCCTCGTGTCAAGATGAGGAAAACTAAGAGAGTCTTTCAAGTTGATGTGTTAGAAATTATACATATGCATATGAGTATTAAATGTGTCAGTATATTTCTCTTAAGTCAGTCCAAATGCCTTATTTAGCACATTACAGATTTTTGCTACAACTGTCCCGTGGCAGTGTTACAACTGTACCTGGTATAGGGGCACTTGTAACTAAAATGCTCCTTCAAACACTAATTGAAGAAAATAGGAACCATGCACTGTATGCAGGTTTTTTGTTAGATTAACATATCTCATGAAAAATGGCACGTTTATTCTGCTCTGTATTTGTGCAGTAGGCAGTGCCTTACCTATTAAGCGACATATGCGGCTGCATAGGGCCCCCGCGGAGACAAGTGTGCCCCTACAATGGGTTCAGTATAGCCAAATAATTATTTGCAATAAGTGTAAATAGCACTGGGCACAAAGCCCAGCTTATATGCACGGCAAAAGTCAGATGGAACCTGTCAAAAATATTAAAATATTTCATTAGTTCTGAAGATGTTGAGAGATGAGTATGTGAATTTGACAAATTCCAGCCTAAGATCTGATGTGGCGACAATAGTTAGACAACTGGTTCATTTTGTGGGCAATACGGTTTAAGTATACCATTTGCCAATTTCACCATTCTCCCTCTTATTGGTCCATGTAATCGAGAACAGACAGGACAACACACCATCAGAAAGTAATTTAATTTAAATAAAAATGAACAAAAACGGTGTAAATAAAGTGTCTAAGGGCAATGTTATAGCCTATCAATAAAAGTTAACACTGTGTTCTTGTTGTGATCGGGGAGCACACTAAAGGTTGTGCATTGCAGAGAAGGGGGTAGACAGGTGCAAGCATGCTTTTCCCGGTCTATAATGCATGGTTGATTCATTTTCTAGCAGCTTGTCATCATACAAAGCGAGGCAGCAGTAACCATTTCCTGAACCTGAAAATACTGCTTTCCAGGGGTGGACTGGTCGTTGGGAGCACCGGTGGCTTCCCGGTGGGCTGCTGGGCAATTTAGGCTGTTGCTGCTCAAGTACCGGCCCATCCAATATAGATGGGCTCAAACATGCCTGCGCAGACCCTATTACAGAGTGAATATTCAAAAAACATCTGTATGGTAAAGTCAATGCAAAGGCTTTTATTAAGGAAAAACTGAAATTACTTTTATTTTTAAATTACTGACTCTTCATAACGCCCCCATGTGTGCACTAGGGATGGGCAGATCGATCCTAAAAGTATCGATACTTCTGATACTGATGTTGTATCAAAAATATTGATCCTCACACAAAAATATCTATTGTAAATCATTTATTTATTTTTTAACTAGGGATATTATTATTTGGCTACCACAAACAATAATCATAAGCTTCAAAGTGAAATAAAAAGGATTAGGCTATATTAGCAAATACTTGTGCAGGATGGAAACTAATTTCTTCTTCCGCTCATCTTAACATTCATAAATACTGAAAAACACAAGCAGAAAAGCACTTGAGCCATCACAAGACTCGTTCAAACAAGAGGGATCAGTGGCTTGTAGAGGTAATGAGTGCAAATCAGAGAAACAGCTTCTGGTGTGTAGTCTAGGGCATACACAGACATACGTCGTATGCCCTCCTATCTGTTTTAGGATTTTGCGTTTGCCCACCTGAAACAAGTGATGATACGTGTGGCCGCCAGAACAACAAGCTTTGACCCAGAACTTTCTCAATCTATTAACACGATGCTGCAGCACCGTTGTGTGAATTGTGTTTTATTATTTTTATTTTAAAAAATGTACAGAGATTCTATCTAAATGTGCACAGAGATGCACCGGGGAGAACTGGCAAGACAGACAGTTTGGCTAAGCTGATCCACCAATCAGAACATTCATTTCAGACGTGATTGGATATTTGCTAACCAATCATATTTTCCATTCCAGTAAGGGGCGGGACATTTCCAGCATCTGACACACAAGCATTCCTGAAAAAACTATAATTTGCACTGCATATTTATTTCCCTGCTAAACATAAATATATGTATATACATTTAAATGTAACTTATGCAATTAAACTTTGTGAAAATACTTCATGTTATTGCACCCAGATTTTGATGCTCTTGTTTTCTTCTTTTTTTGCCCTTAACTGCTGTCCATGGTGTCTTTTTCTCATGATATCAAATAAGTCAAATGTATATTTCTAAGTAGGAAATCAATTTCAGTCTACACAGAAAAGCACATAATAGTACACAAATAATAAAAAAAATAACCATAAATATTTATGTAGGCTATATATGGTAATACAAGATAACATATTAATGTGAAAATTACTACTCTCATATTATACAGTTTATTGTGTATTATGAATTAATTTATTATTTATAATAATAATAAAGTATTAACAATTTTCATAGTAACCCAATAAAAGGAACAATAATGACACCTATTAATTTATATACATATTTAACATGAAGTTACTATACCAATGTTCTTAGCAGTGTACTCTACACCATGCCAGCAAGAAACTTAAACTCTTACACATTTTACATGAACTGTATATAAATGTAAATTAATTTTAGAGATCGGGTGCATGTGTTTTTTTATAAATTTTTATAAATTCACAGCATGCCCACCACTTCAGACTTGACACCACTGCATCTTGAGTAAATTCACGCTAAAATAACAACATATCTAAAGGTGACATTTCTTATTTCTTATAATTGTGTGCAATTGTTGTTAAGTAATTAAAAAAAAAAAAAGAAAGTCAACCATGGTTTTACTAAAGAATATTGTAGTAGTAACCATGGTTAATTGTGTGGTAACTATGGTTTAACTATATACCATGGTTTAACAATAGTTACTATAGTGAAATGGTTAATTTTTGTAAGGGTAAACAAAACAGGAGTCTAATCACAGTCTGGACACAGTTTTAGTATCTTTTGAAAGAAGACACTGGGATTTATTTCTCAAGTTTCAGAATTTATATATGTTAATATTTTTTAAAGTTAGAGAAGCTGAAGTTTATAGTGATGGAAATATTGTGTGCTTAACATGTTTTTATAATCTAAAAAAACAATAATAAAAGTGCCAAGACAACTCAGAAATACAAAGTCACAAGTCTAAAGAAGTTATTGTGACCAGGCATAGGGCGGGGCTGGGTCATGATTTTACACACCTTATCAGGCTAATCAAGCCTCCGAGAGGGATAAAGGCCGACTGCGGCCGATGGTGCGACAGAGAGAGAGCGTTTATGGGCAGCTGTCCGTCCTATATGTGTGTTTGTGTCTTTTTGTTTGAGTTCTTTATTAAAAATACTATTTATATTGTCAAGCCAGTTCTCACCTCCTCCTTTCCATTGAACTGCTTTACAGTTATGTTTCAATATTGAAGATGATCTAACAAAAAATTTGGTTCCTCCAAGCTTTTTTGTCTGTAAAATCGCTGGAAGCGTACAGAGTAAAATTAAGGCTCCGCCTTTCAAGACGACACAAAATCTGACAGCATTGCTTGGCTATTATGAATAAAACTATGCCCCATTTTTAAAAAATAGACTTTGGAGACAGGCTTGTTTTGTTTATGAGACTCGTTTTAAAATATAAGATAATATACAGTTTTACAACATGAAGGCTGCTCAGATTGCATAGTTTGTTGAAGAACAATGATGAAGTGTAATTCTTTCAGGCGAGATCTCATGCCAACAATGGAGAATATAACAATATTTCTCAGATTTATCACTTTTATGGACAAAAAGTGCTATTGGATGTTTTCAATGAACGCTTGTCATGGACAATTGACCCAAGTGTGACGAAATGGATTCATCTGGCGATCACGTTTTTATAACAAAGGTATGAAGTCCCGTTTTGTTATTGCATGTTTTCATTTGTATTCCTGGCACAAATAACTAAATTGCTGTTTCTGGAGCATTGCTATCGAGAAACAGAGATCGCATATCAATGTTGAACCCTTAGACCTTGGAAAAGATGTATAATTTGTTAACATAATTAAATTTACAGATGGTAAATTATTTGTTACATTTTAAATGCCCATTTTATCCCAATTAATCACAAAAAAATACATTTAACAGAAGTATCGGTATTGGTATCGACAACATTGGACTTGAAATTATTGGTATCGGCTCGAAAAGAAAATAAGTGGTATCGCCCATCTCTAGTGTGCACTCAATACTTCACGTGAACCTAGTTATTTGACATACAAATCACAATAACGGTGACAACCAAAGACAAATTATTAAGAATAAGATTATCTCTGTATAATCACAAAATGACAATTTCCTGCAAGTTACAACTAATACAATTATGGCAGCATATATAAAATCTGCAAAAAGTAAAGCTATGAGCATTACATACTCATTTGCATAATTTATTCATACCACAGGAAGCTGAAGTGCAGCTTGCTGATTAATAATCACACTTTATAAAAATGCAGAAAATAAGTCATGAAAAATATTACTTTGTGGCTATTTGAGTCTTTGAGGCTTACTTTGTTTAAAGGAAAGTAGAAACAGTGCTAAACAGTTTAAAGTTATGACGATTTTTGCACTGTGGGACCCGTTGTGATGATTAGCAGTCAATAAAAATGTCTTATTTTTTTCAATAAATTTTTTTTCATTTTGGCCAGAAATCTAATCCATGAGCCGGTGTGGTGTGTTGCATGACAGGTTAATGGGCCACTCTGTGCCAGAATGTCCAGGGCCAATTTTTAGCTCTCTCTAATGCCATGCTTGGCATTTGAAGACAGCAGTGACGAGGTACAATTATTACACATCAGATGCATTTCGTCCTGCTGCCAGCAATTTAGTTAAGTTACATCACAATACTTATTAGATTAAATACTGTTTTTATTATACACCAGGGTGCAAATAGCATATGCCACTATTTGCAGTAAGTGCAAATATAGTGGCGGGCCATTTATTTTAAGTCTGGGCCTTCAGTGTGATTCATGCCATTAAGAAAACACAGTTTCACAATGAATAAGACACCCTATGCATTTGGGCATCATACATTATGTCGCAGCTAGCTAGTAATACCAATTGACATTTTAAAAACACATCCACGCACGAAAGCCAGAACTTGAAATGACACTTAATATCAAGCAAGCATAATTTTAACTGCATGACTGTTTAGTGAAATGAACATCTCTGAACAGACATTCAAAAATCATAATTTTTCATAAGAATAAGGATAATATAGACCAAGGAGGTCTATACCTGGAAAAATCTATCTAATAATATTTGCGATTTAAATGTTGCTTGCAATACATTTAGTTTCATCAGGGTACATGGTTATGCTGTGTTATGCACGAGCCTACAAGTTGTAATTCTGACTTCAAGGTGCTTTCCATTGCACTTTTCCTAATAGGAAGTTGTAAAATCCGACTTTCCAAGTTGAATGGAATACAGCACAACTTTTCAAAACTTCATCCAACACTGAATGCTCAAGTAGCCTAACTTACACTTAGAAAACTACTGATGTTGCTATAACAATGCTTAAAGCATTTACCAATTTGCTTGAAGTGAAAATCATCCCTCCTTTCCTGTTTAATTAATCAATTACACAATCATGCAGAACATCTTAGATTTTTAAATCCATAAGGATCTCTTTCTCAACTGCAATAACAGCAGCGATGACAGCCGAATCGTCAGACAGCTTGATCTTACTCTTTTCACTCCTGAATTACATACATCACTTGCGTGATTGCGTCACTCAAGGCCAGCTAGAAGGCCCCCACTGGGACATATCCTAAAGATCACACCCACCAAGAACAAATAAATCAATCTGATTGGCTGATGTATCTGTAAGGCTGGGTGCCAATGTGCTAATGTGTTTACATTCAAAGGCAAAGAGCAAATGTATCAACTTCGAGAAGATCAACAAATGAACTTTCTCACAATTAGCATCTCTTCCTGAGGCACCATACCCCACTGAGCGAAGACCGCAAAATTCACACCTCATTGTTGTCCTTCCCATTCTCTCCCCTCTCTTTCTCGTCCATTCCCCCTCAGCACAGAATCACCTCAAACTCACCTAATATCTGTATGTAACAAAAGACCATATCTGATGTATACAAATAATGTAACTAGTGTAACATGTTTGGTATCATTCAAAATGTCTCAGTGCGTCTGGTATAGTGTTTTGTCCCCAGGTTTATAAAACTCAATGACAACAAAGTTATAAGGTCTTTGCCAAATACTGAATAACTCTGGAGATCTAAACCCCTCCTCGAAGGTTTAACACCAGGAAGCCAAGAACCCATTCACTCCCAAATTCTCAAAGGACAATACCATTTGGTACACAATGTGTATTCTGTCTGGATATTTAAGGAAGGCTGGCCCAGAGCTTAGGGTTCTCTGTAGTCAGACGATCCCGCACACCTTGTGTGTAACTTTAATAACAGAAATCTGCATTCAGATTTCCCATGCTTTGCAATTACATGTAGTTCTAAATTGTCAGGTATGTTCTTTTGACTTGTTTCTTTATCTTGTGTTTTAAATCTTACCGGGCAAATAAATTGTTACTTTTTGATTTATTCTGTATTCCTCTGAAATCATTTATATCAGTACTGGTTCTTTAAAATAGGAGAAACTGCTCTGGAGGAACCGAGCAGGAGAATACCATTTTAGGAATCATTTATATCATAACTGAAGCTTTAATGTAGGAGGAAGCCACTTAAAGACTATCAGTTTGAAT
Source organism: Moxostoma hubbsi (assembly GCA_032164185.1). Taxonomy (NCBI): domain Eukaryota; kingdom Metazoa; phylum Chordata; class Actinopteri; order Cypriniformes; family Catostomidae; genus Moxostoma; species Moxostoma hubbsi. The sequence continues at coordinate 4,927,140 of JAVLUX010000046.1, forward strand.
CTCATTAGAAACTGATCAAAAGGTAAATGAATAGAAGAGGATTCAGAGTAATCAATAACTTAAATGATTAAAATAAAAGAATGATCAGAAAGTATTTAGAGCTTTAATTCTAAATTAGAGGTCAATTTAAAAATGGAGTCAGATTAATATAAAATTGGAGTCAGATAAAATTAATAACGGGATGAATTTGTAAAGTGCAAATTATTAACAATAATTGCTTTACTTCAGTGCTCAGAAAAGACAGAACAACGCAGAGACCTTCAAGGGGCAAATCTATATGTTTTTAGCAGTTTCAGCTTTGCCAGCCCCCCTTTTTACAAGTGGTGACCTGCCTCCGTGATCTCCAACGAGCGAGTGACGTCTTTTCAGCACGACATCCTGTTTGGTAAAGAGGATGAGTTTTGAGCTTCTTCTACTTCTCTGTTTTCATCAGCTCTGGTAAGTCCATTCTTTTTGCCTATTAGAAGTTTTGAGGGAAAGCACAGACACATCCCATATAGACACATTTATAGAACGGGTCGGAATACCCACTGTTAGACCGGAGACCGAAAAAATCCGGTGGGGCGAAAGATTTTAGGAAAAAACATGGATCAGGGACATGTTAGAAGCAGTGTAGATGAGGAGGTAATGGACGCTCTTGCCATAAAATTCAAAGATCTCCTTTTTCGTTTACGCGAGAAAGGACTAAATTTAAAATGGAGTAATGATGAAATCTTATCATGGTACTCTATGGAGGGTCGGAGACTAGAATCCAAACGTAAATACCGGAAAACCTCCGTCGCTATTGTTTACTTGCTTCGCCGTAACGACATCGACACCATGGCGAAAAACGAGCAAATTATAGTAAACATTAAAGAAATAGAGAAATCGCGATCGGAAGAATTAAAAAAATTGAGGGCTAAAGTCGACACGTTTGTGTATAAAAAGCAAAGTTGGGCAAGACGGGTAGATGCGATGGAAGCGCAGATTAATGATCTCCAACAAAAACTCAGATCAGGTCGAAATTATGCATCCACTTTAGAAGACTGTTGTAACAACGCAGGCTTCCCAATATCAGCTATAAAAGAAGCTGCCATAAATTCACCATTTGATGCAGAAAGAAAACAGGATAGTGACGACGATGATGCAGTAACCTTAGTTTACACTAACCACACAAGAGAGGCTCGTAACCGAGCCCATGGGGATAATCCCGCTCTGATTACAAAAGAACGCAGCCCGGTTATGACGCGGCAAAAAACTAGTGACGTTCCGAAAAAATCTGTTCAAGTCGCAGTCCTTAAAACAATAACAAATGCGGAAGATGAAATCACAACTATCAGTCGTCCTTTAACGTGTGAGGAATGCAGCTCACACAAAGAAATAGTTGGCATGATGCCAAGAAGAGGTCCATTCCAGCCTTACTGGGACACCTTAATGTTACAGGCCAATGTCTACAATCTAGAGATCAGAGACGTATGGCAAATTGCTCTCTTAACTATTCCCAACGAACTCAGACCCAAACTGAATGAGGAAATGAAAACAGGACGCATTATAAATAGACGCGATCGTGAAACCGACACAGAAGTGTACGAAAGACTTAAGCAAACATTGCTAGATCTGAGAGGACCCAGCCATGCAGAATGGAGTAAAATTGTTAACATTAAACAATCAAATAAAGAACCATTCGAAAGTTATGCAGAACGTTTGTGGGAATCGTACAAAGAATACTCCGGCCTAGAAAACGCAGATAGGGATCATGAAGTTTTACTTCAATTCCTAATAAATAATGCAGGGCCCGCTGTTCAACAAGCTCTTTTGAATGGCGCTGACCCAGCTGAAAACACGTTCAGGGCAGTGGTAGACTGGGCATCAAAAATCGAAAATAGACACAAACAGTCTAAATCGCATCATATTGCAGCAACCCAGTGGGTGACAGAGGGCAAGGGTGCTGAAAAAATTAAAAAATTTAATTACACCCAACATCGATGCGATTATTGTAGAAGGAAAGGTCATAACATACGCGACTGTTATCAGTTAAAAGATGAGTGCGAAAGAAAGGGAGCACCCTCCAACACTGGCACTGAAATTCACAAACGGTTAGATACCTTGAGTGTGCAAAACAACACAAGTTCTCCCAGACAAATGGAGGAAAAACCACAAAACAGCGAATTCCAAGCTGAACTCGAATCATTACTGTTGAAATATAACATACAATAGGGATGCGTGGCCTCCATTGCAATAGGGAGTATTATCAACAACGACAACCGTATCAAAATAAGGGCTAACATTGGAGGCCGGTTAGCCAACATACTTATCGATACCGGCGCTGCATGCTCCTGCACAAACATTCCTTTACCTCTAACAAATGAAACCATACAAATTAGAGGCATAGGCGACACACTAATGACTGCGACCAAAACACAACCAGTTCAACTCAACTTGGGCATGATAATGCTAGAAGAACCTTTTTGGTATTTACCAGACAACAGTGAAGGAACGGTATTGGGAATGGACATCATGCAAAAACATGGCTTTTTTATTCACTGCCTTGAAAAACAAATCAAATTGCAAACAAATAAAACAATGAAAAAATGTTTTTCACGAGACAAGGCAAGCATTATGTCCATTTCCAAAACAGACCCCATACAACTGCTAATGGATACAAATAGCAATGTTTGGGCTAATCACGAACACGGCTGTGGCCTCATTGATTTTGAAGTATGCATTGAGGGGGAGTAACCTCCCCCACAAATGCAATACCACATTAAGCCAGAGGTAGAGGCTGCTGTTCATGAGAGAGTCCAACAGCTTGAAAAAAGAGGTGTAGTTCTACAGTGCGGTTCATCTACCAAGTCTCTGTGTCTGCCAGTCGGCCCCCTACTGGGTGCAGACAGAGTAGCTGACTATGTGGATGACAACATCATTGCCACGCACATAAACAGAAACCCCAACGAACACAAGCAATACAACAACATTGCCGATAAATTTGCCAAAATCGCAGCCACAAAAGGAGACGAGTGGCAACCGGACAAACTACCTGCACCTGCGGTGAGTGCGGTCCAAATCACTCCCATCGACCTTAAACAATATCAAAAAGATTTGTGGACAGCTGAGGGAGAGATTGCACCACACTTACAGCAGGATCAGTTAGTCACTGTCACAGAAGACATAATACTCAGAGATGGGAAATATGTGGTTCCAGAAGCTGTTCAAAAACCCATAATCAAACTGTACCATGAATATGCTGATGTCAACAGGTGGTGTAGTACATGCATAGTTTATGAAACAGTTAATCAGGACAAACCCGGAAGCACTAGTCTACGCAGGTCAGACCCATTCAAGGGATTCTGGGAATCCTTACAGTTGGATTTCATTGGTGCACTCCCCAGTGCCAAAGGGGGATATCGTTATTGCCTGGTGATCATTGATAAATTCTCTAAGTGGGTAGAAGCAATTTTCACCCAAAATAACACTGCAAACACTGTGGCACGGGTGATGGCCAACCAAATCATCCCACTTTGGTGTGCGCCCATCCAAATCGAGTCTGATCAAGGAACCCATTTCAGTGTGCAAATTGCTAAACATCAGGCAGATATTTTAAAACCCTGACAGACCAAGAGATCATAGATCATAGATGATCAAACATGTGAATAGCATCCTTAAAAAATTAAAAATAAATGCTAAGCAGAAAACACTGCAGCTTAAGGTGCTTCGCACTTCAAAACTACACTAAAATATCAGCAATAATTCAGATATCACCAAGGATGCTCAGTCTAATTTGATCTCTGAAATTACATTTGCATTAGACATTACAATGGTATATGTTTTTGTAAAGCAAAATGCTTATTCCCCCTGATGACACTATCCATACAGTATGAGACTAAAAGCTGTCCTTAACAGTTTGGCTTTGATCATCAGAGGAAAATAAAGTACCACACGTCTAAATGCAAATTAATTAAAAGATCAACATTAACTGTTTTCTCTCTCTGTGCTTGTTTACATATCAGGTTACAATCTCATGAGAGACAGGTGCCAAAAGATTTCTGATACCCCTGCTTCAAGCCAGGACAACAAGTTGGCCATGATGGAGATGGGTGTGGAAATACTCAAAGAGGCCATTCACACCTCACAGCACTACACAAACAAAAATAACTATATGGCCTCCCGGTTTAGCACCGGAAACAAAATTTTGCAACACCGATTATTCTAGAACAGATTCCACCCATCTCCTAAACATATAGAACACACACTTTTATCACTACATCATGGAACAAAATAATGGCCTAGATTCTGAAAGTACTAATCCACTGAAGATCTGGCCTGCCTCTCACATACACATAGCCTCTCACATATAGGACATTACAAACCTGTTTCCATAAAACAGTCACTATTTACAAATTCCCCTTTAAATACTGTAATATACATGGGACATGTGCATGGCTACAGTCACACATCGATGATTTCATTACAAATTGCAAACAAACTTGCACCCAAATTTCTACATTTCCACCTGCACCAAATTAAATACAAATTATATGAAGTGCAGACACTTCAATCGATCCACAACCCACTTTGAAAATAGACATGAATCATCGATTATGACTTAGCCAGCAAATCAATCACATTGGATAATTTTGAATTAGCACTGTGATTATTATATAAATCTATAAGTGTGATTCTACAATCATAGAATTATTATTATTACAATGTGCAAAATGATGCATACCACTGCTGAAGATACAAGTTTTAATGACTTTGTGGTATGTTTCCTTTAATTTATTCAGACCAAATATCCACGGCAATAATGAATATTGGTGATGAATGTACTGGTTGCCTTGGGTTTTTTGTCACCTTTCCTTTAATCCATCCAGACCAAGTATTTTCAAATTCCACTACTATACACTCTATTGGTGTAGTGAATGATCAGATAATCAAATGGGATCACCTTATTGGGTATATGGCATTGAAGGGAACTGAGACACAATATACCAGTCGCACTTGCTGTCATGAAATTCATCATTATGTTGTCTGTACATGTAAACACCTAACAACCTTTTTCTCCCAACGACACTAAACTCATAAATGTACAGTCTTTACATGGTCATTTAAGATGCTGTTCAGGTGCTTATGCATTACCTGTGAGAACTCCTTCACCTAATTGAGGCTGGCCCAGAAGACCACCACTGGAGGTGGCAGAGAGTTCTTCTAAGAGTCAGATCATCATTAAAGGGAGGGTGCAACCAGAAGCAGATGTTTCTCCATGATGGAATGACATATCCACCGAACATGCCAAAAGCCTTGATGGATTCGAGGAACTGAACACATGTGCTAACCTCAACCAGACACAGGCAGTGACAAACCCAATTATCCACCTGCTACATGTATCTGGTGAGACTAGGTGTTCTGCAGATGCATACAAAGCGACAAAATGGACTTGGCACCTTGAACGCCTAATAGTGACCAGGCAGAAACTATTGAGTTGCCTGCTTGGCCAGAGAGCGGACTGTAAGGCTGGGTGCCAATGTGCTAATGTGTTTACATTCAAAGGCAAAGAGCAAATGTATCAACTTCGAGAAGATCAACAAATGAACTTTCTCACAATTAGCATCTCTTCCTGAGGCACCATACCCCACTGAGCGAAGACCGCAAAATTCACACCTCATTGTTGTCCTTCCCATTCTCTCCCCTCTCTTTCTCATCCATTCCCCCTCAGCACAGAATCACCTCAAACTCACCTAATATCTGTATGTAACAAAAGACCATATCTGATGTATACAAATAATGTAACTAGTGTAACATGTTTGGTATCATTCAAAATGTCTCAGTGCGTCTGGTATAGTGTTTTGTCCCCAGGTTTATAAAACTCAATGACAACAAAATTATAAGGTCTTTGCCAAATACTGAATAACTCTGGAGATCTAAACCCCTCCTTGAAGGTTTAACACCAGGAAGCCAAGAACCCATTCACTCCCAAATTCTCAAAGGACAATACCATTTGGTACACAATGTGTATTCTGTCTGGATATTTAAGGAAGGCTGGCCCAGAGCTTAGGGTTCTCTGTAGTCAGACGATCCCACACACCTTGTGTGTAACTTTAATAACAGAAATCTGCATTCAGATTTCCCATGCTTTGCAATTACATGTAGTTCTAAATTGTCAGGTATGTTCTTTTGACTTGTTTCTTTATCTTGTGTTTTAAATCTTACCGGGCAAATAAATTGTTACTTTTTGATTTATTCTGTATTCCTCTGAAATCATTTATATCAGTACTGGTTCTTTAAAATAGGAGAAACTGCTCTGGAGGAACCGAGCAGGAGAATACCATTTTAGGAATCATTTATATCACAACTGAAGCTTTAATGTAGGAGGAAGCCACTTAAAGACTATCAGTTTGAATCTCATTAGAAACTGATCAAAAGGTAAATGAATAGAAGAGGATTCAGAGTAATCAATAACTTAAATGATTAAAATAAAAGAATGATCAGAAAGTATTTAGAGCTTTAATTCTAAATTAGAGGTCAATTTAAAAATGGAGTCAGATTAATATAAAATTGGAGTCAGATAAAATTAATAACGGGATGAATTTGTAAAGTGCAAATTATTAACAATAATTGCTTTACTTCAGTGCTCAGAAAAGACAGAACAACGCAGAGACCTTCAAGGGGCAAATCTATATGTTTTTAGCAGTTTCAGCTTTGCCAGCCCCCCTTTTTACATATCTGACAATCTGAATTTAGTTTCTCATTTATATGCACTCTTGAGAGATTCTGAAGCAATTCTGACAGGGTAGAGCACAAACTTATGTGCTGCTTTGGGCATGCGATATGTGAAACAGTTGTCACACTTTGCTTGTAAGCATCAAGGAATAAATTCTGACTGGATAAACTTTTTGTTTTTCTTTGTTTGTTTGTAGATTAATTAAAAGTGGAAAGCGATTAAATACATAGGCAAAAAGGTGATTGTGAATGAAAGGATGAAAAATATTTATTTATTTGGCATGTTAGACCAGCCGAGAAGGCTTTGCTGGCCTGAGAATTCACCACTGTACAAATATCATCTACTGTAGGCTAACATACCTTATTTTTTATTTTAATCTTGTTTAATTCTTTCTTATTCATTTGCACAGAATTTGTGCATGTGATATGTGTGTATTTAAAAAATATATATAATAAGTTTATCTGTACTGATAAATTAGTTGATAGATTTGCATTTTTTAAGCTTTATGCTTTTGAAAAATAATAATTGTTTATCTGCACAGTTTAAACTTGTTGAGTTATTGAAGCTGGGTGTGTTTGGAGAGGTGTACTGCAGGTAAGGGAGCCCCAATTCGAAAATCTGCTTAGGGCCCCCAAATTGCTCGATAGGTATCTGTTATACCTTGGATAAAAACTTTATCATGGTCTATTCACAACATGAAATTACAACATAATTGTGTTTGCTGTGGGCCTAGATGTAATGAGTCATTCACTACAGCAAACTGCTGATGAACGGATGAATGAGCTGCTGTGCGTGTATTGCAGTGCTATCAATTCTTCATGTAAAAGCACTTACAGTTGTATACTCTACCCCTCCATCACATACAGACAGACAGCCATTTGCAGAGAGGAAGCAATGCTCGCTGTGCATACTGTCTAAATGCGAATTCTCAATGAAATCTCTTTAAAAACATTAATACAACCACTTCAATAGCCAACTATTATAATTTGTTAAAAGAAAGGAACAAACACAATTTAATAATAAGATCGGAAGTGAAGCTACATAATTTACCGCTATAGATATGCAGCCTTTTTATGGCACGCATGACAAATCCGACAGGGGAAATAACGATTTACCTAACAACCAAAACCAAAAATAATACGATGCTCAATTCTTGGATGCAACACACGTTTTAATAAAAACACAAAACACCTTACGGTACATAGAAGACTACACGTGCACATTTCTTATTCACACGTTCATATAGGCTACCTTTCTCTCTCTCTCTCTCTCTCTCGCACACACACACACACACACACACACAAACACACACAAATACGCATCATCCTCTAGGTTTATTATTTTGTGGCTCAGGTTTGTCGAGCTGCCTAATCTAACGTGTCCAGCTTCCTAGAAACTGCTTGTTCTTCGACAGTCTTGTCTTTATTTTACATGTATGGTAACTGGAAAGATCGTAGCTAAAAAAACGAGCACCACAAACGGATGCTGTGTATCTTCCGTTCCGCTCGCAATCAATCAGACTCACACTCGTTGTGAATCGTAAATCTTAATTATTTACTTAGAGCAAATGTATGCATACATTTGCATTTTAGCACATCCATTTGCCTTTTATCACACATTTCACTACTATAGAGCAAGAAAGAAATTCCTACTCACCTATTCATTCCCGCCCTGTGTTCGAGGGATGCTCCAGCCCCGGCCGCTGCGCCATTCACGGGCTTCATGAGCTGTCCAGAGCCCGGTGGTGCTGAAACCGACATCCCCACTACAGTGCCCCCTTCACCGCCCTCCAGGCTGGCCTCATTACCCATGTCTAAATCTACCGTGCAGGCCGACTATAATTACAAGTACAATATGCTCAGAGAATGCAATTACATAAAGATATACGCTCAACGCTGATCTTCCTCCGCCATCATCTATCGCTCTCTCTCTTGCGCATTCAGTGCGCTCGAGCTAGGGTGGGAGGAGACACAGATTCATTAACTACAGTACGCTCACTACCACGACTCAATATACACCATATACTTATATATTCTCAACATTTTCTTCCAGCTCTGTCTTTGCAATTTATGCGTTATAGATGAACAGAGCGGAGAATACAAGCCTTAGGGTGCGCCACTGACAATCAATCCGGGATATTTGCCGTCATCCCCGAGCCCATGTTTTAATCTGAACTACTGCTTAAATGAGCCTAAATTCTTATTTCTGAACAAAATATCAACGTGCAAAGCTTGTCAGTGTTATCACAATTCTCTACTGCTGGCTCAATTGAATGACACGATATGTTCACCATGTCACGTTTGGGGTGCCTATGCAGCACATATTTAAAAAGATTACAATTAGGCTTATTGTCATTCCAGCCTAAAATCTGGAAGATCAAAGCTAGCACTCACTACAATACCATGGTGGGCTGGCATTCAACATGAACTTTAAATGTATTCTAAATGTAAATTAAGGCAGCGGCTATTTGCAAAAGTGTTAATAGCAACAAAGCATCTTCTTTGCACTAAAGGGTAGTTTACCCCCAAAAATGTATTCTCTCATTATTTACTCACCCTCATGAAATCCCAGATGTGTAAGACTTTCTTTCTTCTGCATAACACAAATTATGATTTTTATGAGATTATTTTAGCTCTGTAGGTCCAATCAATGCAAGTGAATGGGTGCCAAAATGTTGATGTCCAGTAATCCATACAATGCCAGTGTTTTAATCCACATCTTCAGACGTGAGAAACATTTAAGTCATTTTCTATTTTATTCTTCTTCCAGCCCAGATGAGGGCAGTATGCATGAAGAATGTGATTCAACAAAAACACAAGAAGAATGTGAAAGTGATCTGTTTACCTCTCCACCAATCATATAGATTCTTAATATATTGATTTAACTACTGGAGCCTTATGGATTAATTTTATGATGATTTATGGGAGCTTCAAAATGTTGGCACCCATTCGCTTGCATTGATTGTATTGACCAAAAGAGCTGCAAAATTCTAAAAATCTTAATTTGTGTTTAGCAAATGAAAGAAGTCATACACATTTGAGATGGCATAAGGGAGTAACTTTCATTTTTGGGCAAACTATACCTTAAGTTTTAGATGCTATTTGCACTCCTAGTTAAATACTAACATACAGTATGGGGGCATCAATGCAGTGTGTTTATTGTGTTAATCGAGTCCCACATACACCCTACACCAGTGGTTCTCAATTTTTTTGGTTCCCTTTTTTGGTTTAATAAATTTAACAATTGGAAGTAAAGGAGGTGGAATCTGTTTTGCTTGTTGTAGTTCTCAGCAATTCACAGTTGTGGAGCTTAAGTGTTATTTTAAGTTTGAAATTAGTTTCCATTTCAAATGGCTAAAATAATAAAATATTTAATTGTTCAAGGTATTTAGACATTGTATCAAAATATATAGACATTACCAAATTAACAGCTTTATTGGAGGGTCTGAACACTATCTCTGAAGAGACAAAAACATCTCTGGATATAGAGATAACAGAAGAGGAAATTTCAGAGGTTATTGATAGTTTAAAGGCAGGTCTGATGCCTGGGCCAGATGTCCTTAATGTAGACATCTAAAAAAAAAAAAATTAAAGAAAACTAGTCCCATTACATTTAGGCATGTTTAAATAAAAAAAAATATTTTTTTGCAAATTGTGTGCTACTGTCCTCTCTAAGAAGCACTTTTACAGTACGTTACACTCTAAACCTAATAAAAAAAATACAAGTGTGAATAATTGACCAACTTCATTGCTTAACACAGACGTTAAAATATCAAACAAAATTTTGGCAAGGAGGATGGAGACACTTCTACCAGAGATAATAGTGTTACTTCCCGAAATAAGTGTAAACTGCCCCTCTGGCAGTTTCTTCTCTGCTTTTGTGCTACCGTTATCTGGACTGGTAAGCAGGCACAGCTGAAGACAATCAGCTACCTGATATAGAGTAGGAGGAGCCAAAGGGAAAACAGAGGAAGAAACACAAGAAAAAGCACACAAAAACACATTACAGAAAACACAGTTAAGACCAACCATTAACAATATGTCTGGACTTTACAATAGAGCGAGACCAAAATGGATTTATTAAGTGCTTAATGTATTCCATCTAAAAAAGTAGGCTTTAGATACAGCCATCCTGTCATCGGATGCTGAAAATACATTTGACAGGGTGGAATGACCATAATTATTTAAGGTACTTAAAAGATTTGGATTTTGAGAATCTTTCTGTAAATGGATTAATATCCTTTACACGCATCTAACAACTGAAATGTTGACTAACAGCATAGTTTCCAAGGCTTTTAAAATTCAAAGGGCCACATGTCAAGGATGTCCCCTTTCAACACTTTTTTTGTTTGTTTTGGCTACTGAGCCATTTGCCTTAGCAGTAAGGTCTCATAGTAATATAACAGGCATCAGATGAGGCACCTTGGACCTGCAAATTTCTTTGTATTCTTTGCATAGGCTTCACCCTAGGAGCCCCACATGTGCAGGGGCCCCGGATTGGCCAGACTATTTATTTTATTTTAAATTTACTTCAGTGTGAACAAATAAAGACCCTCATTGGCTCATAAGAAACATAAAAAAATAAGCAGGTGATCTTCAGGAGATCTTCACACAGGAGCAGCTAATCTGCAGAAGAAATATTCAGGTGATCTAGAGGAGGATTTTGTGGACAAAAATTGACAATTCAGACAATTTATCAAAGAAAATGAGGACACCTCAGCAAGGTCACTGTTACAGCTTATAAGAGCAAGAGCAACTACAATCAGTGTTTCCAAATGTTGATATAGCACTTCAAGGTTGGTATAGTAACCAATGCAAGTGGGGAGTGCTCTTTTTCAAAACAGGAACTAATTAAAAATAGACTGAGATCCACGATGGCCCATTGGGCCAAAACCACCTGTCTCTGATGTCCATTGAAAATGACGTTCTGCGCAAATATTTTATCAGCATCATTAAGGACTTCTCTGCCAGAAAACAAGAAATAAAAAATTCTAAAGGTAGGAATATGCAACAATATTTATATTTATTTATTTATTAACAATATTTATTGTTGTGCTGCTGTTTCATTATTGCTGTTATAATAACAGTGTTATTATGTACTGCTGCTGCTGCTGCTGTGCTGCTGTTTTTATTATGGCTTTGTTTTATACACAGTTTATTGCACAGTGGTTTGTGTCTCAGTAACAATGTTGTGGTTTTGCCTCCGTTAAACAGGGTGTTCTGCACTGATGCAGATGCTGTAGCCTACCTGTTGTTTTATAAAGCTAAAAGCAGTTACCAGCATGCAGTTGAACTGTGAATGCAGGGAATTCTGTTGCTTTGCTGTTTAAAGTTACATATTTCCTTTGTAATTGTTTTGTGGCTGTGTTGGCAGAGGGTAATATCTGGTATTCTTTCCACTTACATCTCTGCTGATGTTACTTTTGGTTGTAGTGCCAGTGTTTTTTGATCGAGCGGGGGTGGGGGGGTGTTCACTGTCCATTTCTGCATAACGCTGCGGCTCATTGTTGCTTGTCGCAGCCCATTTGGCACGTTTCGCGGCTGAACCACCGGCCCACTCGGATCTCCCGATGGACATTCCGCCACTGATTGGCCCAAAAGTGCGTCGGCCCACCGGGAAAATGCCCGGTGTGCCAGATTACCAGTCCAGCCCTGATCATAATTAAAGGGCTGCTTCTAAGCACTGGACCGTGTGCTTGTTTGTATTTCTGTTTGTTTGTAATGTTCAATTTCTCATTTTACTTATATTGTGTGGTGGTAATTTTCTTACTGTGGTGGTCCACCACATTAAGGAATGTAGAGAAAACACTGTAGTATTGGCTGTCTCAATGTGTGTCTTTATGCCAGTTCACCTTACTATGTGCGTGTGGACCACGTATGGCACTAAATACATTTTTCCAGTAAAGCAGAATGATTAAAGGGGGGCCTCACACAAAGAGCAGCCTAGGGGACACTGACCACCTTAATCTGCCTCTGCTTGTCAGACTTGGTGATATCCATCCCTTCACTAATACAACTTATTTCACTCTTTGGTCATTTCTCTGGTTACAAAATAAACCAATCAAAATCATGTTTCCTATTATTGAATAATGATGATAAACAAAACAGTTTTGCTTAGTATTTAATTTAACCACCACGCAAACCATGCAGTTGTGTGGGGGCTAGATGTATGGGGTCTATGTCTGAGTAGGAAAGCTCTGTAAAAAAAACGCATTAGGGTGACATGTTGTTCTGGTACACAAGCAAATACGATGTTGTCTACGGTCTCAGAGCGGTTCACGAAGCTGCCAGTTTCAGGTCAGTAGATCTTAGGGTTCGGGTTTGTAATTTATGAAAATGAATATACAGGCCTTCTGAACTTATTTCAGCCATGCACACTCACTCATACAGATAGTGCAAACTGATGAGGGGCGTTCACACTGATCGTGTTTTTGCGTGCATCTACTCAAGTTTTTCCATTGTTTTTCTATGTAAACATGCACTGGACGAACGTCCTTGACTGCTGTGCCACGTCTCACTGTTTCTTCAGTGTATCATGCAGGACCGGCACATTTTTAGACAGTGTGTTAAATTAAAAATAACTTAAAAAGACACCTGCATTCTGTTTCATTTGTTGCACTGCATCTAGACTGTTTTTTGCGCAGGTGTCACAAAGTTCTGAACAAGTTCAGGCTTCAAAAAGGTGACTGTTACTATTTTTATTATTATTCCAGATTATTCTGCACCAAGCAAAGTTTCAGCACTTGATAAATGGCAATGTTTTTTTTCTTATGCTCTAGTGTGCTGAGGGGCCGCCGTGGCTTTTATGTTTACAGTTACAATACTTTAATGAATGTTGCCTACGATGCTTAGCCTACATAATATACAGCCTTTTGCAACATGATGAATAATACACTGCAGCATTAGAATATAAGCTCCAGGTGAAAGTAAATAAGACCGAACCATATTACTATTGTATACAACAAATCCTCAAAGTAATAATAAATATAGCTGCAAGCAGCAATGTGGATTCCTCCTCAAAATGGAAAATCATTTAAAAATTGTTCAGTAGAGGGTTGGGGTTAAACCCTCCAAATGGAGGAAGCTTAAAAAAATATGTCTTTCTGACTGAATCCTAAATGAAGAATTATGGCTGTGGCTGGGTATGAACCTCTGACCCTTCACTTACCAGCACAACATCTTAGCCAAGTTTGCTATTCACATTGCTGATTATTCCTGCTTTCAGTTTTGGTATAAAAAAAGAACTAGTGGCCAAAATTTTCAGATTTGGTCCAAGTTCAAACTACTGTAATTCAGTCATCTTTTGACATATCAAGGTTAAAATATGCATGGTACTTTAGAGAGATGTTCGGTTTGAAAAACCATCAGTCAAAATTAAATTTGTTTTATTGACACATATATATATATATAGAGGCAATGTGGACATTTAAATAAATACGCCCTTTTCAGCCATTTTGTATTGTATTCATTTTTGCTAAGTAACAAATTGATTTGATACCAAATTTGAAGTCAACTGGATCTACGTTTCAAGAGAAGAGGATTTTTGAATGTTTTCCCAAATTTTCATTTCACAGGAAAATCCATCATGCCGGACCTTAAGGATCCTTGAGGCTTTTTTGTTACCACTGAGAAATGAGGCATGTACACCAATTTTCAGAAGAATTTGACAAATGGGTTTGAAATGCCATCATTTAAAAATGTGACATTTGGGCATGGCCCAAATATTCACCCTAATGGTGAATATGTGCCATTCTCTGTATAGGGGTTCCCGTTGGCCTGTAGTATCAATATACAAAATTCAGAAAATTTTGACCAGATAATGGGACTTTTGGGCGTGGCCTCTAGTGCCCCATAAGGGAGAATGTGGGCCATTTTTGCACAGCACTTTATAGCAATGTCATCTTGAAGATTGTTAGGTTTGAAAAACCATCATTCAAAATGACATTTGATTTATTGACACATATATATTGAGGCAATGTGGACATTTACTTTTATACGTCCCTTTCAGCCATTTTGTATTGTATAAATTTTTGCTAAGTAGCAAATTGAAAGACATCAATTCTAATTTTAAGTCAATTTGATCTATGTTTCAAGAGAAGAGGATTTTTGTAGTTTTTAACAAAATTTCAGGTACAAGAACATCCATCACAACCTTATGAATCCTTGAGGCTTTTTTGTTCCAAATGAGAAATGAGGCATGTACACCAAGTTTCAGAAGAATTGGTCAAATGGGGTGGAAATGCTATAATTTTGAAAAGTGACATTTGGGAGTGTCCTATAGTGCCCCCTAAGATCAAATGTGGGCCATTCTTGGTGTAGGGGTTTCCATTGGCCTTTAAGTCAAATGGTTTTAATTGTCATTCAACCATATACAGTTAGTACAGTATACAGTGAAATGAGACAACGTTCTTCCAGGACCATGGTGCTACATAAAAACAACATAGGACAAACACAGAACCACACGAGACTACACAGACTAAATAACATACCTACATAAAGTGCACGTGCAAATGTGTGAAAAAAGTATGGGTAAGTATGGGTAAAAAAGTAAATTGCTAAAAATTAACAGGACAATAGGCACAGTGTGAGACAGTGCAGCGCCAACCAGTACACAGTAGTGCAAAAAGATGAGTTTCATTATTTTCATACTGTTTCGTGCCGTTGCATCTGTATTTATTTCAGAGATTAATTGATTGAGATTGTGAGACTGCAGTCAGTATTAAACTTGTGATAATGTTGAATCTGAAGCACTAATTTGGCTATTTGTAGTTTATCTGTTGATAAACTCGATGGATCTTCCATGATCCTTCCCGTGATGTCAAGTGAAGCTAAGCAACATCAGTTTCGTCTCTCACACCCTCATTTGTTTGGGTGTGAGATGATAAAATACAGACTTGTGAATGGTGTAAAATCGCTTGAATGTTCAAACTGGCAAGCGTTAAAACACATACAACCGACAAACCTTCGTGAAGATGCAAGCAAAAATTATCTTGCCTCGTAGATCGCGTGTTGTCAGAGACAACCCTGATACAACATCATTCTCGGAAGTATTGATATTTTAGGATTGATCCGCCCATCCCTACTTCTTTAGACATATGTTTCATGTTTGTGTGTTAAGTATTCGCAGAGTTTTACTTGATTTTTCTGACGTGTTTCAGAAAAATGCTCGAAGACAGAGAGGGCGCACCCTGTTTATTTTCTTATTTTACAAAAGCACAAGGTTTTGTTGTTATTGTAAGTGTACACAAATAAAAGTAGACCTCTTATGGTTTGTAACAATGTCTTACAGTACATGTATCTGTATGGGCAAAACGCAGTATTACGCAGTATTTTATGCAGTATTTTATTTAAGTTGTTTCTGCTCTTTCGAGAGAAAAATTTAGCAGGACATCACACCTGCGCCTGTGTCGACCCCTGGAATAATGACAGAATTCAATATAATTATACCCAATTTCTTTCTCAACTGTTTATGTTCACTTATATAACAGACTCCTGTATTTTGACATTTTGTTGTATGAAATTGTCCGTTCAAACGCAAGAACAAGCGAAAGCGATCTCTCATCGGGGTGCGTGCGTTAGACACGGCTCGCTGTGTCACACAAACTGCTCGCAAACATTTATTTCAGATGTTTTGCCAATTATTGAGTTGAATAGTGTAAAATCACTTGAATATTTAAACTGGAAAGATTTAAAACTACCTACAAACCTTCGTGAAAACACAAGCAAAAATGAGATCGCCTCGCGGATCGCGTGTTGTCAGAGACAACCCTGATAAAACAAAATTCTCGGAAGTATTGATACTTTAGGATCGATCAGCCCATCCCTACTTTCTTTAGACATTATGTTTCATGTTTGTGTGATAAGTATTCGTGGAGTTTCACTTGATTTTTGTGACGTGTTTCCATAGAAAGATGCTCGCGAAGACAGAGACGGTGCACCATGTTTAATTTCTTTATTTAACAAAAGCACAAGATTTTGTTGTTATTGTATGAGTACACAAATAAAAGTAGACTTTTTATAGTTTGTAAAGATGTCTTACATGTATCTGAATGGGCAAAAATAACGCAGTATTTTGTTTAAGTTGTTTCTGCTGTTTAGAGAAAAAAATCTAGCAGGACATCACATCAGCTCCTGTGTTGACCCCCTGAATAATGCCAGAATTTAATAATGATTCCCGATTTCTTCATCAACTGTTTATGTTCATTTGAGACAAAACAGATTCCCCAATATATCATGTATTTTGACATTTAGTTGTATGAAATTGTCCATTCAAATTCAAGAAGAAGCGAAAGCGATCTATCATCGGGGTGCGTGCGTTAAGACGCGCTGTATCACACAAACTGCTCGCAAACATTTATTTGAGTTGTTTTGCCATTTGTTGAGTTGAATAGTGTAAAATCACTTGAATGTTCAAAACTGGAAAGCATTAAAACACACAATTGACATACCTTCGTGCAGACTCAAGCAAAATTAATCTGGCTTCTAAGTCAGGAGCTCCACCCACTAGTAGACAGAATTGCTTCATTAGAGAGATTGCTCCAGAGGAGCTGCATTTGGTAGACAGAGTTACTCCAGTAGAGGGAGCCTCTTTGCTCAGCCAATGTAAGTGAATGGGATTTTACTTGTAGACCGTATTAATCCAGTAGAGGGGGCATTTTTGCTCAGCCATTGTAAATCAATGGGATTTTTAAAATTTTTGATCATCATTTATATAAAAAGCTTAAGTCGCATCAGGTAAAAAAGACATACCAGCAAACATCAGAACAGTCCCCAGGTCTGTAGCAAGTTTGGTGCTTATAGCTTTAAAGCTCTTGGACGTAAGACTCTTGAAATTTTTGTCTCAGAAAAATTAAAAAATAATATTAATAATAATAAATGTATGTAACATAACAATATGTTGGCTTTCTCAAACCAACATAGTTATGTCATCTTGAAGCATGTTAGGTTTGAAAAACCATCAGTCAAAATTACATTTGGTTTATTGACAAATATATATTGAGGCAATGTGGTCATTTACATAAACACGTGCCTTTCAGCCATTTTGTATTGTATTCATTTTTGCTAAGTAACAAATTGAAAGACATCAATTCTACACATGGGTGCCAAATGTCAAGTCAATTGGATCTACAGTTCAAGAGAAGAAGAGTTTTGAATGTTTCCCCAAATTTTTACTGTACAGGACAATCCATCATGCAAAACCTTATGGGTCCTTGAGGCTTTTTTGTTCCCAATGAGAAATGAGGCAAGTATACCAAGTTTTAGAATAATTGGAAAAATGGGGTGAAAATGCCATCCTTTTGAAAATGTGACAGTTGAGCGTGGCCTGTAGCGAACCGCTAAGGGCGAATGTGGGCAATTCTTTGTACAGTACTTCAAAGGGATGTTATCTTGAAGCATGTTAGGTTTGAAAAACCATCAGTCAAAATTACATTTGATTTATTGACGTATATATTGATAAAATGTGGACATTTACATAAACATGCCCCTTTCAGCCATTTTATATCGTATTCATTTTTGCTAAGTAACATTTTCAAAGAAATCAATTCTACACATGTGTACCAAATTTCAAGTCAATTGGAGCTACGGTTCAGGAGAATAAGAGTTTTGTAGGTTTTCGCAAATTTTCACTGTACATGAAAATCCATCATGGCGGAAGTTATGGGTCATGTGAGGCTTTTTTGTTCCCCATGAGAAATGAGGCATGTGCACTAGGTTTCAGAATAATTGAACAAATGGCGTGGAAATGCCATCACTTTAAAAATATTTTTTTTGGGCGTGGCCTGAAGTGCCACCTATGGGCGAATGTGGGCCATTCATGGTTTGGGGTACCCGTTGGCATGGAGTATCAATGTGCCAATTTAGAAAATTGATTTGATATTGGGGCTCAAGGAGAATAATAATAATAATAATAATAATAATAATAATAAATATAGCTGCAAGCAGCAATGCGATTCCTCCTCAAAATGGCAAATCATTTAAAATTGATCAGTAGAGAGTTGGGGTTAAACCCTCAGAATGAAGAAATCCAAAAAACTTGTATTTCTGTCTGAATCCTAAACTAAACATTTTCAGTGTACAGGAAAATCCATGCCGGACCTTATGGATCCTGGGGGCTTTTATTGTTTACAATGAGAAATGAGTTTTGTACATTAAGTTTCAGAAGAACTGAATAAATGGGGTGGAAATGCCATCATTTTGAATATGGGATATTTGGGCATGGTCTGATGCGCCCCTAAGGGTGAATGTGGGCCATTCTTGGTTTTTGGGTTCCTGTTGGCCTGTAGTATCAATGTACCAAATTAGAACATTTTTGACCAGAAAATAGGAATTTTGGGCGTGGCCTGTAGCGCCCCCTAAGGGCGAATGTGGGCCATTCTTGGTTTGTGGATTCCTGTTGGCCTGTAGTATCAATATACCAAATTAGAACATTTTTGAAAAGAAAATGGGAATTTTGGGCATGGCCTGTAGCGCCCCCTAAGGGAGAATGTGGGATAAACCTGCTGCCAAGGCCACTGCCCCGTCTGCTCACCGAGGGCGTCCCCCTGCAGCTAAGAAACCTGCTCCGCCTCAACCCGGGCCCAGCTCTCAGCCCCGGCATCGAGCACACCGTCTCCCGGACTCCCTCGAGGACCCGTAAGGCTCAGACACAGTGACACAGACGTTAGCTCCGGAGGTGGTAAGACCGCTCCGTCCCCCGGTGGAGGGTCGGGAGGAGAATCTTTTGTTGTTAAACAATTTAATTTGCCACCCCCCCTTAGATGGGGGTGCGGTACCCACATTCTCAATAAAAGAGCTATTTCCTATGTCTCTGGGTCACCTGGCCTGCAAACGCCGTTCTCACGGCGCTCTGCCCACAGATCTCAACAGTCCTGGCCCCCTGGACACGGACCACCCGTCTTCAGCCCCACGACTGTTCCCCGGCCGGCCGGTTCCGACGAGTCCAGAGGACGCCTACCCAGGACCTCCTCCTCAGTCACTAACCCGCCCCCTGCCGGGCGTGTGGAGCAAGGTAAGTGCTTTGAGTCTTTTCTCAGCACCTCAGCCGTGGGTCGCCCTGTCGCCGCCCAACGCTGCCCTACCTGCTCCGCCCTGCTGCAAAGCCCCGCCAGGCACGTCAAAATTAATCGTCCCCTTGGTGCCCCTAGCGCAGACGTTGGACGCGTGGCGTTCACTTCCCAACCCGTCTCGCTGGCTGGCCCGGACCATCCGACTCGGTTACGCAATTCAGTTTGCCAGGTCCCCGCCCCCCTTCATGGGCGTCCGCTTCTCCGCAGTACACGGCGAACACGCCCAGTCCCTGCGCGCGGAAATCGCAACTCTTCTGGCCAAAGATGCGATAGAGCCTGTCCCTCCAACCGAGATGGAGGGTTTCTACAGCCCGTACTTCATCATGCCCAAGAAAGGCGGCGGCTTACGACCAATCTTGGATCTGCGAGTTCTCAACCAAGCGTTGCACAAACTCCCGTTCAAAATGCTCACGCAGAAGTACATTCTAACCTGCGTCCGGCATCTAGATTGGTTCACAGCGGTAGACCTGAAGGACGCGTACTTTCACGTCTCCATCCTGCCTCAACACCGCCCCTTCCTGCGGTTTGCGTTCGATGGTCAGGCGTATCAGTACAAAGTCCTCCCCTTCGGCCTGTCTCTGTCCCCTCGCATCTTCACGAAAGTCGCAGAGGCAGCTCTTGCCCTGCTCCGAGTAGCTGGCATCCGCATACTCAACTACCTCGACGACTGGCTCATTCTGGCCCACTCGCGAGAATCACTATGCGCTCACAGAGACCAGGTGCTCAGGCACCTCAGCCGTCTGGGGCTTCAGGTCAACTGGGAAAAGAGCAAGCTCACTCCAGTTCAGAGCATCTCTTTTCTCGGGATGGAGTTAGACTCGGTCTCAATGACGGCGCGTCTCACCAACGAGCGCGCCCAGTCAGTGTTGAACTGCCTCGCCGCCTTCAGGCCGGGCACAGCGGTCCCCTTAAAACTTTTCCAGAGGCTCCTGGGGCATATGGGATCCTCCGCGGTGGTCGCGCCGCTGGGGTTGATGCATATGAGACCGCTCCAACACTGGCTTCAGACCCGAGTCCCGAGACGAGCATGGCGCCACGGCACGCACCGGGTAACGATCACCCCCGCCTGCCGCAAAGCATTCAACCCCTGGACAGACCTCTGTTTCTTAAGGGCTGGAGTACCCCTACAGCAGGTGTCCAGACGCGTCCTGGTCACGACCGACGCCTCCAGATCGGGTTGGGGCGCCGTTTGCAACGGGCACGCAGCCTCAGGCCGTTGGAAAAGGGCCCAGCTGCGTTGACACATCAACTGCCTCGAGTTGTTGATCGTCCTTCTAGCCCTGCGGCAGTTTCTCCCGTTAATTCGGGACGAACATGTCCTGGTCAGGTCGGACAGCACCACTGCGGTCGCATACATAAATCGCCAAGGTGGCGTATGCTCCCGCCACATGTCGCAACTCGCCCGGCGTCTCCTCCTTTGGAGCCAGCACCGACTCAGGTCGCTGCGTGCCACTCACATCCCCGGCAACCTCAATGTGATGGCAGACGTGCTGTCACGACAATGCTTGCCTGGAGGAGAGTGGAGGCTTCACCCCCACTCAGTTCAGCTGATTTGGGAACGGTTCAGCAAGGTCCAGGTAGACCTGTTTGCCTCCTGAGAGACCTCCCACTGCCCGCTCTGGTACGCCCGCTCAGAGGCTCCCCTAGGGGCAGATGCACTGGCACACAGCTGGCCGGTGGGGCTGTGCAAGTATGCATTCCCCCCAGTGAGCCTTCTTGCACAGGTGCTGTGCAAGGTCAGGGAGGACGAGGAGCAAGTCACTCTCGTGGCTCCTTACTGGCCCACCCGGGCCTGGTTCTCGGACCTCATACTCCTCGCGACAGCCCCTCCCTGGCGAATTCCCCTGAGGAAGGACCTTCTTTCTCAGGGACGGGGCACACTCTGGCATCCACACCCAGACCTCTGGAACCTCCACGTCTGGCCCCTGGACGGGACGCGGAAGATCTAGCTGGGCTACCACCCACGGTCGTAGCCACGATCAACCAAGCCAGAGCTCTGGGAGGAGGCAGACCCAGCCCTCTCACTGCTGTGTCCGGTACATGCCTTGCGTGCCTACCTGGAACGCACCCAGAGCTTTAGGCGCTCTGAGCAGCTCTTTGTCTGCTTTAGAGGACAGTAGAAAGGGAACGCTGTCTCCAAACAGAGGCTGTCTCACTGGGTGGTGGAGGCCATTCAGTTGGCCTATCACACCCAGGCCGTGCCACCCCCTTTGCGGGTTCGAGCCCACTCTGCCAGGAGTGTGGCATCCTCATGGGCACTGGCTAGAGGCACCTCGCTAGCAGACCTCTGTAGAGCTGCGGGCTGGGCAACACCTAACACCTTTACGAGGTTTTACAATCTCAGGGTTGAGTCAGTCTCGTCCCGTGTTCTCTCAGGTCCGAGCCCGTATAACTCGGTACACGCCGACGATCTGACCGGGTGAATCGCTTGTTTCCAGCGCTGTTTCCCTCTCCGAGGCAAAACAGTGCACTTCTTTCCCAGAGGGCTTAGGTCCCTGGTTGATTCCTCCCTAGCCCTCTCGGGCCCGCAACAGTTCAGCAGAGGAACTTGTCGGCCCAGTCCACTACGGATACCTCCGGCTACCCCTACTGGAATAGGTGCTCCACAGATCAGGCCTCCTACGGGACTCCTCCTGTGTGTATTTCCGCGGTACGGTCACCTTGCAAGCTGACTCGTGTCTCCCTTAGGCAGCCCTTCGCTGCCCTCCGGTTGCCGTGTTGTAGCAACTCCCCCCTCCTCGAGGTTGGATCTACCACCGTGCCATTTCCTCCCACATGCCCAAAGTGGCCATGTGATGTATTTTGCCACCTTTACCTCTCCTGCTGGGCGGGTGTGGCCTCCGCAGGGTCTTTTCCCCCTGAAAGAATAGGAATTCGGGTAAGACCCCATTCCCTCAATGCGGTAAGGGCCCCGGCTGTTCTTGCTCTATGCCGAGAAAACATAGAGAGAAAAGAGGCCCAGCCAGGCTTGGCCCGTTCCCTAGTTGGGAGCGTCACCTTGTTCCCCCCTAGGGTGACCAAAAGGATTCTGACGACTCTTTCGGGGCATTGGGGAAGAGTACACAGAAGCGGGCAGGTATTTCTACGTGCACAGCGACCAACTGTGTGCAGTCTGAACACAGTTGGTCGCTGTGCACATAGAAATACCTGCCCGCTTCTGTGTAAGCAGTACACGTACATGGCTCAGCGCATGGCGAGTTTTGAAGTGGACCCCTAGTGTCGCTTCTTCGACACGACGTCGAAGTGAGCGACAGACGGGGAACGTCTAGGTTACGTATGTAACCTCCGTTCCCTGATGGAGGGAACGAGACGTCGTGTCTTCCCGGCCATGTCGCTGAGCCGAGCCACTGAGGTGCCCGGTACACTCCCGGCTCCTCAGAAAAATCCTGAATGAACGAGCGTATTTCTCTCGCCTTTATATCCGTATCCGGAGGCGGAGTATGCAAATACTGTTCGCCAACTCTCATTGGCCTTTTTTCATAGATCAGAGGTATCTTTCGGCGCTCAAGAGAGACCCCTAGTGTCGCTTCTTCGACACGACGTCTCGTTCCCTCCATCAGGGAACGGAGGTTACATACGTAACCTAGACGATTTTCAGTGTATAGGAAAATCCATCATGCCGGACCTAATGGATCCTTGAGGCTTTTTTGTTCCCAATGTACATACCTCATTTCACATTAAGTTTCAGAAGATTTGAATAAATGGGGTGGAAATGCCATCACTTTGAAAATGCGACATTTGGGCATGTCTTTGAGCGCCCCCTAAAGGCGATTGTGGGCCATTCTTGGTGTGGGGATTCCTGTTGGCCTGTAGTATCTATGTACAAAATTAGAACATTTTTGACCAAAAAAAATGGGACATTTGGGCATGGCCTGTAGCGCCCCCTAAAGGCAAATGTGGGCCATTCTTGGTTTGGGGTTTCCTGTTGGCCTGTATTATCAATGTACACAATGAGAACATTTTTGACCAGAAAATGGCTCTTTTCGGTATGGTCTGTAGCGCCGTCTAAGGGCGAATGTGGGCCATTCTTTGCATAGTACTTCAGAGTGATGTCATCTTGAAGAATGTTAGGTTTGAAAAACCATCAGTTAAAATGACATTTGATTTATTGACACATATATATTGATGCAATGTGAACATTTACATAAATCTGCCCCTTTCGGCAATTTTGTGTTTTATTCATTTTTGCTAAGTAACACATTGAAAGACATCAGATATTCACATGGGTACCACATTTCAGGTCAATTGGAGCTACGGTTTAGGATAAGAAGATCTTTGTAGGTTTTTTCCAAATTTTCACAGTACAGGAAAATCTGCCATGGTGGAAACTATGGGTCATTGAGGCTTTTTGTTACCCATGAGAAATGAGGCATGTGCACCAAGTTTCAGAAGAATTTGACAAATTGGGTGGAAATGCCATCACTTGGAAAATGGGACATTTGGGCGTGGTCTGTAGTGCCCCCCCTAAGGGTGAATGTGGGCCATTCTTGGTTTGTGTGTTCCTGTTGGCCTGTAGTATCACTGTACCAAATTAGAAAATGTTTGACCAGAAAATGGGACTTTAAGGCATGGCCTGTAGAGCCCACTAAGGGCAAATGTGGGCCATTCTTTGTGCAGTGCTTCAGAGTGATGTCACCTTGAAAAATGTTAGGATTGAAAAACCATTAGTCAAAATTACATTTGATTTATTGACACATATATATTGATAAAATGTGGACATTTACATAAACACGCCCCTTTCAAGCCATTTTATATCGTATTCATTTTTGCTAAGTAATGTTTTCAAAAACATAAATTCTACACATGTGTACCAAATATACCATTTGTACTTTTCATTTACTTGGAATGTCAACATTCAGAACGAAGGATAAATTGTTACTGTCTCTTTAAGAGGATTTTATCGCATGACATTCAAGGAACAGTCTGTGCGGCTTGTTTCATTGAGTTTAATCTTTTGAGAACTGTGAAGTCTCATTATTTTCGTGCTGTTACATCTGTATTCATTTCAGAGATTAATTGATTGAGATTGTGAAACTTGTAATCATGAAGAACCTGAAGGACTAATTCTGCTCTTAATAGTTCATCTGTTCTCGATGGATCTTCCGTGATCCTTCCCGCGCTGTCAAGTGAAGCTGAGCAACATCAGTTTCATCTCTCACACCCTCATTTGTTTGGGTGTGAGATGATAAAATACAGATTGCGTGAATGGTGGAAAATCACGTGAATGTTCAAATACATTCAAGCAAACACATACAACCGACAAACCTCCGTGAAGATGCGAGTAAAAATGAGATCGCCTCGCGAATCGCGTTGTCAGACACTACGCTGATAAGACATAATTCTCGGAAGTGTTGATAATAGATTTAGATTCCCGATTTCTTCATCAACTGTTTATGTTCACTTCAGACAAAACAGACAACATATCATGTATTTTGATATTTTGTTGTATGAAATTGTCCATTCAAACGCAAGAAGAAGCGAATGCGATCTCTCATCGGGGTGCGAGCGTTAGAAGTGACACGGCTCACTGTTTCACACAAACTGCTCGCAAACATTTATTTGAGTTGTTTTGCCATTTCTTGAGTTGAATAGTGTAAAATCACTTGAATGTTCAAAACTGGAAAGCATTAAAACACACAATTGACATACCTTCGTGCAGACGCAAGCAATTCATCTGGCTTCTAAGTCTGGAGCTCCATCCACTAGTAGACAGAATTACTCCATTAGAAAGATTTCTCCAGTAGAGCTGCATTTGGTAGACAGAGTTACTTCAGCAGAGGGAGCCTCTTTGCTCAGCCAATGTAAGTGAATGGGATTTTACTTGTAGACCGTATTAATCCAGTAGAGGGGGCATTTTTGCTCAGCCATTGTAAATCAATGGGATTTTTTACATTTTTGATCGTCATTTATATAAAAAGCTTAAGTCACATCAGGTAAAAAAGACATACCAGCAAACTTCAGAACAGTCCCCAGGTCTTTGGCAAGTTGCTTGCTTATAACATTAAAGCTCTTGGAGTTAAGGTTGTTGAAATTTTAGTCTCAGAAAAATACAAAAATATTATTAATAATAATAATAATAAATGTATGTAACATAACAATATGTTGGCTTTCTCAAGCCAACATAGTTATGTCATCTTGTAGCATGTTAGGTTTGAAAAACAATCAGTCAAAATTACATTTGGTTTATTGACGCATATATATTGAGGCAATGTGGTCATTTACATAAACATGCACCTTTCAGCCATTTTGTATTGTATTCATTTTTATTAAGTAACAAAATTGAAAGACATCAGTTCTACACATGGGAAGAAGAGATTTGAATGTTTCCCCAAATTTTCAAGGTACAGGAAAATCCATCATGGCAGAACTTATGGGTCCTTGAGGCTTTTTTGTTCCCCATGAGAAATGAGGCATGTACACCAAGTTTCAGTATAATTGGACAAATGGCGTAGAAATGCCATCATTTTGAAAAAAAAAATGTGGGCGTGGCCTGTAGCGCCACCTTTGGGCGAATGTGGTCCATTCTTGGTTTGGGGGTACCCGTTGGCATGGAGTATCAATGTGCCAATTTAGAAAATTTTTGACAAGTGACTTTTTGAGATATTGGGGCTCAAGTAGAAAAATAATAATAATAAATATAGCTGCAAGCAGCAATGCGATTCCTCCTCAAAATGGCAAATCATTTAAAATTGATCAGTAGAGGGTTGGGGTTAAACCCTCCCATTGAAGGAATCCAAAAAACATGTCTTTCTGTCTGAATCTTAAACTAAACATTTTCAGTGTACAGGAAAATCCATCATGCCGGACCTTATGGATCCTGGATGGTTTTTTGTTTACAATGAGAAATGAGGTATGTTCACCAGGTTTCAGAAGAACTAAATAAATGGGGTGAAAATACAATCACTTTGAAAAAATGACATTTGGGCATGGTCTGATGAGCCCCCTAAGGGTGAATGTGGACCATTCTTGGTTTGAGTGTTACTGTTGGCCTGTAGTATCAATGTACCAAATTAGTAAATTTTGGAACAGAAAATGAGAATTTTGGACATGGCCTATAGCGCCCCCTAAAGGTGAATGTGGGCCATTCTTGGTTTGTCGTTCCTGTTGGCCTGTAGTATCAATATAGCAAATTAGAAAATTTTTGACCAGAAAATGGGAATTTTGGGCGGAAATGTAGCGCCCCCTAAGGGCGAATGTGGGCCATTCTTGGTTTGTGGATTCCTGTTGGCCTGTAGTATCAATATACCAAATTAGTACATTTTTGACCATAAAATGGGAAATTTGGGCATAGCCTGTAGCGCCCCCTAAGGGCGAATGTGGGCCATTCTTGGTTTGTGGATTCCTGTTGGCCTGTAGTATCAATATACCAAATTAGTACATTTTTGACCATAAAATGGGAAATTTGGGCATAGCCTGTAGCGCCCCCTAAGGGCGAATGTGGGCCATTCTTTGTTTGTGGATTCCTGTTGGCCTGTAGTATCAATATACCAAATTAGAACATTTTTGACCAGTATATGTTAATTTTGGGCATGGCCTGTAGCGACTATGGGCGAATGTGAGCCATTCTTTGTATAGTACTTCAGAACAAGAAAAAAAAGTCAAGACAAACTTTGATGTTGGCTTGAGAAAGACCGAACCTTGAACCAAGACTGGAACTTGATGATAACAATAAAACAAGATCACAGCAAAAATATTAAATAAATGCAATAAATTGAAAATTATTTAAGCTCTCCATGTCATTATACCACATACGTCATTCACTAAGATTTTCATTTTGTCCTAAGACTTCATTGCATGCTTTGTAAAAAGAAGTGAATGTTAAAGGGATATTTGATCATTTCTTCACCCTCATGCAGTCCCAGATGTGTATGACTTTCTTCTGCTGAAATTGAATGAAGATGTTTAGAAGAATATCTCAGCTCTGTTGTAAGAAAATGAGAAGTGGTGAGAAACAGATCATTAATTAAGTCATTTTTTAACTATAAATCGCTACTTTGACTTTCAGAAGCGCACTTCTCTCTTAAGAGTTCTTTTTCTGTTTTTTTTTTGTTTTTTTTTGTTTTTTGTGATTTACATAACCAAATCATCCCTTCTGGGCAGGGAGGAGTATTTATAGTAAATAAAAGAAAAATGTTTTTTTTTTTTTTTTTTTTTTTAAATACAATTTTTTTTAATCATATATATATATATATTGGTCTGTTTCTAACCCACGCTTATAATATCACTTCTGAAGGCATGGATTAAACCACTGGAGCATGGATTACTTTTATGCTGCATTTATGTGATTTTTGTAGCTTCTGAGTTCTGATCACCATTCAAGTGCATTGAAAGGTCCAACAGTGTTGAGATATTCTTCTAAAAAGCTTAATTTGTGTTCACCAGAAGAAAGAAAATAATACACATCTGGGATGGAATGAGGGTAAGTAAATGATGAGAGAAATTTATTTTGGGGGTAAATACCATTTGTACTTTTTATTTACTTGGAATGTCAATGTTCAGGACGAAAGCTCAATTGTTTCTGTCTCTTTAAGAGATGGTTATCGCATGCATTCAAGGCACAGTTTGTTTCATTGAGTTTAATCTTTTGAGAACTGTGAAGTCACATTATTTATTGCCTGAATGTTCAAACAGGAAAGTGTTAAAAACACATAGAACAGACAAACCTTCGTGAAGATGCGAGTAAAAATGAGATCGCCTCACGGAGCGCGTGCTGTAAGACACAACGCTGATAATCAATCTCGGAAGTGTTGATACTAGATTTAGATTCCCGATTTCTTCATCAACTGTTTATGTTCACTTGAGACAAAACAGACAACACAATATATCATGTATTTTGACATTTTGTTGTATGAAATTGTCCGTTCAAACGCAAGAAGAAGCGAATGCGATCTCTCATCGGGGCTCGTGAGTTAGACGTGACGCTGCTCGCTGTTTCACATAAACAGTTTTGCAATTTGTTGAGTTGAATGGTGTAAAATCGCTTGAAAGTTCAAACAGGAAAGTGTTAAAAACACATACAACAGACAAACATTGCTCGCATTGAAGATGTGTTCATTGAAGAAAAGTGTTCGCGGAGTTTCACTTGATTTTTCTGACGTGTATCAGACCGCTAAGACAGATTCGGCGCACCCGGTTTATTTTCATTATTTTACAAAAGCTCAAGGTTTTGTTGTTATTGTAAGTGTACACAAATAAAAGTAGACCTTTTATAGTTTGTAATGATCTCTTCCATGTATCTGAATTGGCAAAAATGACGCAGTATTTTGTTTAAGTTTTTTCCGCTGTTTAGAAAAATGCATCTAATTAAAGGGCATCACAGCGCCAGTGTTGACCCCCGTAATAATGCCAGAATTCAATATTCCTGATTTCAAACTGCTCGAAAAGATTTATTCGAGTTGTTTTGTCATTTGTTGAGTTGAATAGTGTAAAATCGCTTGAATATTCAAACTGGGAAGCAGTAAAACACATCTCACTGACCTTTGTGCGGTAATTCTCATCGGGGCTCGTGCGTTAGACGCGACGCATCTGTTTCACACAAAACTGCTCACAAACATGTATTTGAGATGTTTTGCCATTTGTTGAGATGAATAGCATAAAATCGCGTGAATGTTCCAAATGTCAAGCATTAAACACACAATTGACACCTTTGTGTAGACACAGGCTACATCCATCTGGCTTGGAGCTCCACCCACTAGTAGACAGAATTGCTCCATTAGAGAGATTTCTCCAGTAAAAGTGCATTTGGTAGACAGAGTTACTCCAGCAGAGGGAGCCTCTTTGCTCAGCCAATGTAAGTGAATGGGATTTTACTTGTAGACCGTATTAATCCTGTAGAGGGGGCAATTTTGCTCAGCCATTGTAAATCAATGGGATTTTTTTACATTTTTGATCGTCATTTATATAAAAAGCTTAAGTCGCATCAGGTAAAAAAAGACATGCCAGCAAACTTCAGAACAGTCCCAAGGTCTGTGGCAAGTTGGGTACTTATAGCATTAAAGCTCTTGGAGGTAAGGTTGTTGAAATTTTAGTAAGTAAAATAGTATTAATAATAATAATATTAATAAATGTATGTAACATAACAATATGTTGGCTTTCTCAAGCCAACATAGTTATGTCATCTTGAAGCATGTTAGGTTTGAAAAACCATCAATCAAAATTACAGTTTTGAAATTACAATTGGTTTATTGACACTAATATATTGAGGCAATGTGGTCATTTACATAAACACGCACCTTTCAGCCATTTTGTATTGTATTAATTTTTGCTAAGTAACAAATTGAAAGACATCAATTCTACACATGGGTACCAAATGGCAAGTCAATTGGATCTACGGTTCAAGAGAAGAAGACTTTTCAATGTTTCCCCAAATTTTCACTGTACAGGACAATCCATCACGCAGAACCTTATGAGTCCTTGAGGCTTTTTTGTTCCCAATGAGAAATGAGGCAAGTATACCAAGTTTTAGAATATTTGGAAAATTGGGGTGAAAATGCCATCATTTTGAAAATGTGACATTTGGGCGTGGCCTGTAGCGAACCGCTAAGGGCGAATGTCGGCAATTCTTTGCACAGTACTTCAAAGGGATGTTATCTTGAAGCATGTCAGGTTTTAAAATCCCTCAGTCAAAATTACATTTGATTTATTGACATATATATTGATTAAATGTGGACATTTACATAAACACGCCCCTTTCAGCCATTTTTAATCGTACCTTATGGGTCCTTGAGGCTTTTTTTGTTCCCAATGAGAAATGAGGCAAGTATACCAAGTTTTAGAATATTTAGAAAATTGTGGTGAAAATGCCATCATTTTGAAAATGTGACATTTGGGCGTGGCCTGTAGCGAACCGCTAAGGGCGAATGTGGGCAATTCTTTGCACAGTACTTCAAAGGGATGTTATCTTGAAGAATGTTAGGTTTGAAAAACCCTCAGTCAAAATTACATTTGATATATTGACATATATATTGATTAAATGTGGACATTTACATAAACACGCCCCTTTCAGCCATTTTATATCGTATTCATTTTTGCTAAGTAACGTTTTCAAAGACATCAATTCTACACATGCGTACCAAATTTCAAGTATATTGGAGCTACGGTTCAGGAGAAGAAGAGTTTTGTAGGTTTTGGCAAATTTTCACTGTACAGGAAAATCCATTAGGGCAGAAGTTATGGGTCCTTGAGGCTTTTTTGTTCCCCATGAGAAATGAGGCATGTACACCAGGTTTGAGAATAATTGGACAAATGGCTTGGAAATGCCATTACTTTGAAAATATTTTTTTGGGGCGTGGCCTGTAGCACCACCTATGGGCGAATGTGGGCCATTCTTGGTTTGGGGGTACCCGTTGGCATGGAGTATCAATGTGCCAATTTAGAAAATTTTTGACCAGGGACTTTTTGAGATATTGGGGCTCAAGGAGAAGAATAATAATAAATATAGCTGCAAGCAGCAATGCGATTCCTCCTCAAAATGGCAAATCATTTAAAATTGTTCAGTAGAGGGTTGGGGTTAAACTCTCCCAATGAAGAAATTCAAAAAACGTGTCTTTCTGTCTGAATCCTAAACTAAACATTTTCAGTGTACAGGAAAATCCATGATGCCGGGATCTTATGGATCCTGGAGGCTTTTTTGTTTACAATGAGAAATGAGTTATGTACATTAAGTTTCAGAAGAACTGAAAAAATGGGGTGGAAATGCCATCACTTTCAATGTGGGACATTGGGGCATAGCCTGTAGCGCCCCCTAATGGTGAATACGGGCAATTCTTGGTTTGTGAGTTCCTATTGGCCTGTAGTATCAATGTACCAAATTAGAACATTATTGACCAGAAAATGGGAATTTTGGACATGGCCTATATCGCCCCCTAAGGGTGAATGTCGGCCATTCTTGGTTTGTGGGTTCCCGTTGGCCTGTAGTATCAATGTACCAAATTTGAAAATATTTGACCAAAAAATAGGACTTTAAGGCATAGCCTGTAGCGCCCCCTAATGATGAATATGGGCAATTCTTGGTTTGTGGGTTCCTGTTGGCGTGCAGTATCAATGTACCACATTAGAACATTTTTGACCAGAAAATGGGAATTTTTGACATGGCCTATAGCGCCCCCAAAGGGTGAATGTGGGCCAATCTTGGTTTGTGAGTTCCTGTTGGCCTGTAGTATCAATGTACCAAATTTGAAAGTTTTTGACAAAAAAAAATTGCAATTTGGGAATGGCCTTTAGCGCCCCCTAAGGGCGAATGTGAGACATTCTTGGTTTGTGGATTTCTGTTGGCCTGTAGTGTCAATATACCAAATTAGAACATTTTTGACCATAAAATGGGAATTTTGGGCATAGCCTGTAGCGCCCCCTAATGGCGAATATGGGCAATTCTTTGTTTGTGGGTTCCTGTTGGCCTGTAGTATCAATGTACCAAATTAGAACATTTTTGACCAGCAAATGGGAATTTAGGGCGTGGCCTGTAGCGCCCCCTAAGGGCGAATGTGGGCCATTCTTGGTTTGTGGATTCCTGTTGGTCTGTAGTATCAATATACAAAATTAGAACATTTTTGACCAGAAAATGGGAATTTTGGGCTTGGCCTGTAGCGCCCCCTAAGGGAGAATGTGGGATATTCTTTACGCAGTACTTCAGAGTGATGTCATCTTGAAGTATATATATATATATATAGGTCTGTTTCTAACCCACACCTATAATATCACTTCTGAAGGCATGGATTAAACCACTGGAGTGGTATGGATTACTTTTATGCTGCATTTATGTGATTTTTGTAGCTTCTGAGTTCTGATCACCATTCAAGTCATTGAAAGGTCCAACAGGGTTGAGATAATCTTCTAAAAAGCTTAATTTGTGTTCACCAGAAGAAAGGAAATAATACACATCTGGGATGGAATGAGGGTGAGTATACGATGAGAGAAATTTATTTTTGGGGTAAAAACCATTTGTAGGCTACTTTTTATTTACTTGGAAAATTGTTACTGTCTCTTTAAGAGGATTTTAAACGCATTTCATTCAAGGCACAGTCTGTGCGGCTTGTTTCATTGAGTTTAATCTTTTGAGAACTGTGAAGTCTCATTATTTTCGTGCTGTTACATCTGTATTCATTTCAGAGATTAATTGATTGAGATTGTGAAACTACATACAACCGACAAACCTCCATGAAGATGCGAGTAAAAATGAGATCGCCT
Source organism: Moxostoma hubbsi (assembly GCA_032164185.1). Classification (NCBI taxonomy): domain Eukaryota; kingdom Metazoa; phylum Chordata; class Actinopteri; order Cypriniformes; family Catostomidae; genus Moxostoma; species Moxostoma hubbsi. Next base: position 4,960,088 of record JAVLUX010000046.1, read on the forward strand.
CGCGCTGTCAGACACAACGCTGATAATCATTCTCGGAAGTGTTGATACTAGATTTAGATTCGCGATTTCTTCATCAACTGTTTATGTTCACTTGAGACAAAACAGACAATATATCATGTATGGTTGTATGAAAGTGTCCGTTCAAACGCAAGAAGAAGCGAATGCGATCTCTCATCGGGGCTCGTGAGTTAGACGTGACGCTGCTCCCTGTTTCACACAAATATTTATTTGAGTTGTTTTGCCATTTGTTGAGTTGAATGGTGTAAAATCGCTTGAAAGTTCAAACAGGAAAGTGTTAAAAACACATACAACAGACAAACATTGCTCGCATTGAAGACGCGAGTAAAAATGAGATCGCCTCACTATCGCGTGCTGTCAGAGAACACGCAGATGAAACATCATTCTCGGAAGTATTGATACTTTAGGATCGATCCGTCCATCCCTTCTTTCTTTAGACATATGTTTCATGTTTGTGTGATAAGTGTTCGCGGAGTTTCACTTGATTTTTCTGACGTGTATCAGACAGATTATCGCAAAGACAGATTCGATTTACCCTGTTTATTTTCGTTATTTTACAAAAGCTCAAGGTTTTGTTGTATTGTAAGTGTACACAAATAAAAGTAGACCTTTTACAGTTTGTAATGATCTCTTCCATGTATCTGAATGGGCAAAAATGACGCAGTATTTTGTTTAAGTTTTTCCGCTGTTTAGAACAATGCATCTGAAAGGACATTACAGCGCCATTGTTGACCCCCGTAATAATGCCAGAATTCAATAATGATTCCCGATTTATTTGAGTTGTATGCCATTTGTTGAGTTGAATAGTGTAAAATCGCTTGAATATTCAAACTGGGAAGCAGTAAAATACATCTCACTGACCTTGTGCAGTAACTCTCATCGGGGCTCGTGCGTTAGACGCGACGATTATCGCTGTTTCACACAAACTGCTCGAAAACATTTATATGAGTTGTTTTACCATTTGTTGAGATGAATAGTATAAAATCGCGTGAATGTTCCAAATGTCAAGCATTAAACACACACAATTGACATACCTTTGTGCAAACGCAGGCAAAATTCTTCTGGCTGAGAAAGTCGGGAGCTCCACCCACTAGTAGCCAGAATTGCTCCATTAGAGAGATTTCTCCAGTAAAAGTGCATTTGGTAGACAGAGTTACACCAGCAGAGGGAGCCTCTTTGCTCAGCCAATGTAAGTGAATGGGATTTTACTTGTAGACCGTATTGATCCAGTAGAGGGGGCATTTTTGCTCAGCCATTGTAAATCAATGGGATTTTTTACATATTTGATCGTCATTTATATAAAAAGCTTAAGTCGCATCAGGTAAAAAAAGACATAGCAGCAAACTTCAGAACAGTCCCCAGGTCTGTGGCAAGTTGGGTACTTATAGCATTAAAGCTCTTAGAGGTGAGGTTGTTGAAATTTTAGTAAGTAAAATAGTATTATTAATAATAATAATAATAAATGTATGTAACATAACAATATGTTGGCTTTCTCAAGCCAACATAGTTATGTCATCTTGAAGCATGTTAGGTTTGAAAAACCATCAATCAAATTTACATTTGGTTTATTGACACTAATATATTGAGGCAATGTGGTCATTTACATAAACACGCACCTTTCAGCCATTTTGTATTGTATTCATTTTTGCTAAGTAACAAATTGAAAGACATCAATTCTACACATGGGTACCAAATGTCAAGTCAATTGGATCTACGGTTCAAGAGAAGAAGACTTTTGTAGGTTTTGGCAAATTTTCACTGTACAGGACAATCCATTAGGGCAGAAGTTATGGGTCCTTGAGGCTTTTTTGTTCCCAATGAGAAATGAGGCAAGTATACCAAGTTTTAGAATATTTGGAAAATTGGGGTGAAAGTGCCATCATTTTGAAAATGTGACATTTGGGCGTGGCCTGTAGCGAACCGCTAAGGGCGAATGTCGGCAATTCTTTGCACAGTACTTCAAAGGGATGTTATCTTGAAGCATGTCAGGTTTAAAATCCCTCAGTCAAAATTACATTTGATTTATTGACTTATATATTGATTAAATGTGGACATTTACATAAACACGCCCCTTTCAGCCATTTTTAATCGTACCTTATGGGTCCTTGAGGCTTTTTTGTTCCCAATGAGAAATGAGGCAAGTATACCAAGTTTTAGAATATTTCGAAAATTGTGGTGAAAATGCCATCATTTTGAAAATGTGACATTTGGGCGTGGCCTGTAGCGAACCGCTAAGGGCGAATGTGGGCAATTCTTTGCACAGTACTTCAAAGGGATGTTATCTTGAAGAATGTTAGGTTTGAAAAACCCTGGGTCAAAATTACATTTGATATATTGACATATATATTGATTAAATGTGGACATTTACATAAACACGCCCCTTTCAGCCATTTTATATCGTATTCATTTTTGCTAAGTAACGTTTTCAAAGACATCAATTCTACACATGCGTACCAAATTTCAAGTATATTGGAGCTACGGTTCAGGAGAAGAAGAGTTTTGTAGGTTTTGGCAAATTTTCACTGTACAGGAAAATCCATTAGGGCAGAAGTTATGGGTCCTTGAGGCTTTTTTGTTCCCCATGAGAAATGAGGCATGTACACCAGGTTTGAGAATAATTGGACAAATGGCTTGGAAATGCCATGACTTTGAAAATATTTTTTTGGGGCGTGGCCTGTAGCGCCACCTATGGGCGAATGTGGGCCATTCTTGGTTTGGGGGTACCCGTTGGCATGGAGTATCAATGTGCCAATTTAGAAAATTTTTGACCAGTGACTTTTTGAGATATTGGGGCTCAAGGAGAATAATAATAATAATAATAATAAATATAGCTGCAAGCAGCAATGCGATTCCTCCTCAAAATGGCAAATCATTTAAAATTGATCAATAGAGGGTTGGGGTTAAACCCTCCCAATGAAAAAATCCAAAAAACATGTCTTTCTGTCTGAATCCTAAACTAAACATTTTCACTGTACAGGAAAATCAATCATGCCGGACCTTATGGATCCTGTAGGGTTTTTTGTTTACAATGAGAAATGAGGTATGTTCACCAGGTTTCAGAAAAACTAAATAAATGGGGTGGAAATACAATCACTTTGAAAAAATGACATTTGGGCATGGCCTGTAGCGCCCCCTAAGGGCGAATGTGAGCCATTCTTGGTTTGTAGGTTCCTGTTGGCCTGTAGTATTAATGTACCAAATTAGAAAGTTTTTGACAAAAAAATGTGCAATTTGGGAATGGCCTTTAGCGCCCCCTAAGGGCGAATGTGAGACATTCTTGGTTTGTGGATTTCTGTTGGCCTGTAGTGTCAATATACCAAATTAGAACATTTTTGACCATAAAATGGGAATTTTGGGCATAGCCTGTAGCGCCCCTAATGGCGAATATGGGAAAATTCTTTGTTTGTGGGTTCCTGTTGGCCTGTAGTATCAATGTACCAAATTAGAACATTTTTGACCAGCAAATGGGAATTTAGGGCGTGGCCTGTAGCGCACCCTAAGGGCGAATGTGGGCCATTCTTGGTTTGTGGATTCCCAATGGCCTGTAGTGTCAATATACCAAATTAGAACATTTTTGACCATAAAATGGGAATTTTGGGCATAGCCTGTAGCGCCCCCTAATGGCGAATATGGGCAATTATTGGTTTGTGGGTTCCTGTTGGCCTGTAGTATCAATGTACCAAATTAGAACATTTTTGACCAGAAAATGGGAGTTTTGGGCATGGCCTGTAGCGCCCCCTAAGAGAGAATGTGGGATATTCTTGGTTTGGGGGTTCTTGTTGGCAAAATTTAGAAAAATTTTGCCCAGTAACTTTTTTTAGATATTGGGGCTCAAGACACCTATAATATCACTTCAGAAGGCATGGATTAAACCACTGGAGTGGTATGGATTACTTTTATGCTGCATTTATGTGATTTTTGTAGCTTCTGAGTTCTGATCACAATTCAAGTGCATTGAAAGGTCCAACAGGGTTGAGATATTCTTCTAAAAAGCTTAATTTGTGTTCACCAGAAGAAAGAAAATAATACACATCTGGGATGGAATGAGGGCAAGTAAATGATGAGAGAAATTTATTTTGGGGGTAAATACCATTTGTACTTTTTATTTACTTGGAATGTCAATGTTCAGGACGAAAGCTCAATTGTTACTGTCTCTTTAAGGCACTGTGCTGTGCATTCAAGGCACAGTTTGTGCAGTTTGTTTCATTGAGTTTAATCTTTTGAGAACTGTGAAGTCTCATTATTTATTGCGTGAATGTTCAAACAGGAAAGTGTTAAAAACACATTCAACAGACAAACCTTTGTGAAGATGCGAGTATAAATGAGATCGCCTCACGGAGCGCGTGCTGTACGTCAGACACAACGCAGATAAAACATCATTCTCGGAAGTGTTGATACTAGATTTAGATTCCCGATTTCTTCATCAGCTGTTTACGTTCAATTGAGACAAAACATACTCCACAACATATCATAAAATTTGAAGTTTTGTTGTATGAAATTGTCCGTTCAAACGCAAAAAGAAGCGAAAGCGATCTCGCATCGGGGTGCGTGCGTTAGACGCGACTCACTGTTTAACACAAACTGCCCTAAAACATTTATTTGAGTTGTTTTGCCATTTGTTGAGTTGAATGGTGTAAAATCGCTTGAAAGTTCAAACAGGAAAGTGTTATAAACACATACAACAGACAAACATTGCTCGCATTGAAGATGCGAGTAAAAATGAGATCGCCTCACGGAGCTCGTGCTGTCAGAGAACACGCAGATGAAACATCATTCTCGGAAGTATTGATACTTTAGGATCGATCCGTCCATCCCTTCTTTCTTTAGACATATGTTTCATGTTTGTGTGATAGGTGTTCGCGGAGTTTCACTTGATTTTTTCTGACGTGTATCAGACAGATTATCGCAAAGACAGATTCGGTTTACCCTGTTTATTTTCGTTATTTTACAAAAGCTCAAGGTTTTGTTGTTATTGTAAGTGTACACAAATAACAGTAGACCTTTTATAGTTTGTAATGATCTCTTCCATGTATCTGAATGGGCAAAAATGACGCAGTATTTTGTTTAAGTTTTTTCCGCTGTTTAGAACAATGCATCTGAAAGGACATTACAGCGCCATTGTTGACCCCCGTAATAATGCCAGAATTCAATAATGATTCCCGATTTCAAACTCCTCGCAAAGATTTATTTGAGTTGTATGCCATTTGTTGAGTTGAATAGTGTAAAATCGCTTGAATATTCAAACTGGGAAGCAGTAAAACACATCTCACTGACCTTATTTGTGCAGTAACTCTCATCGGGGCTCGTGCGTTAGACGCGACGATTATCGCTGTTTCACACAAACTGCTCGAAAACATTTATATGAGTTGTTTTACCATTTGTTGAGATGAATAGTATAAAATCGCATGAATGTTCCAAATGTCAAGCATTAAACACACACAATTGACATACCTTTGTGCAAACGCAGGCAAAATTCTTCTGGCTGAGAAAGTCGGGAGCTCCACCCACTAGTAGACAGAATTGCTCCATTAGAGAGATTTCTCCAGTAAAAGTGCATTTGGTAGACAGAGTTACACCAGCAGAGGGAGCCTCTTTGCTCAGTCAATGTAAGTGAATGGGATTTTACTTGTAGACCGTATTGATCCAGTAGAGGGGGCATTTTTGCTCAGCCATTGTAAATCAATGGGATTTTTTACATTTTTGATCGTCGTTTATATAAAAAGCTTAAGTCGCATCAGGTAAAAAAAGACATAGCAGCAAACTTCAGAACAGTCCCCAGGTCTGTGGCAAGTTGGGTACTTATAGCATTAAAGCTCTTAGAGGTGAGGTTGTTGAAATTTTAGTAAGTAAAATAGTATTAATAATAATAATAATAATAAATGTATGTAACATAACAATATGTTGGCTTTCTCAAGCCAACATAGTTATGTCATCTTGAAGCATGTTAGGTTTGAAAAACCATCAATCAAATTTACATTTGGTTTATTGACACTAATATATTGAGGCAATGTGGTCATTTACATAAACACGCACCTTTCAGCCATTTTGTATTGTATTCATTTTTGCTAAGTAACAAATTGAAAGACATCAATTCTACACATGGGTACCAAATTTCAAGTCAATTGGAGCTACGGTTCAGGAGAAGAAGAGTTTTGTAGGTTTTGGCAAATTTTCACTGTACAGGAAAATCCATTATGGCGGAAGTTATGGGTCCTTGAGGCTTTTTTGTTCCCCATGAGAAATGAGGCAAGTACACCAGGTTTGAGAATAATTGGACAAATGGCGTGGAAATGCCATGACTTTGAATATGTTTTATTGGGGCATGGCCTGTAGCGCCACCTATGGGCGAATGTGGGCCATTCTTGGTTTGGGGGTACCCGTTGGCATGGAGTATCAATGTGCCAATTTAGAAAATTTTTGACCAGTGACTTTTTGAGATATTGGGGCTCAAGGAGAATAATAATAATAAATATAGCTGCAAGCAGCAATGCGATTCCTCCTCAAAATGGCAAATCATTTAAAATTGATCAGTAGAGGGTTGGGGTTAAACCCTCCCAATGAAGGAATCCAAAAAACATGTCTTTCTGTCTGAATCCTAAACTAAACATTTTCAGTGTACAGGAAAATCCATCATGCCGGACCTTATGGATACTGGAGGGTTTTTTGTTTACAATGAGAAATGAGCTATGTTCACCAGGTTTCAGAAGAACTAAATAAATGAGGCGGAAATACAATCACTTTGAAAAAATGATATTTGGGCATGGCCTGTAGCGCCCCCTAAGGGCAAATGTGAGCCATTCTTGGTTTGTAGGTTCCTGTTGGCCTGTAGTATCAATGTACCAAATTAGAGAGTTTTTGACAAAAAAATGTGCAATTTGGGCATGTCCTGTAGCGCCCCCAACGGGCGAATGTGAGCCATTCTTGGTTTGTGGATTTCTGTTGGCCTGTAGTGTCAATATACCAAATTAGAACATTTTTGACCATAAAATGGGAATTTTGGGCATAGCCTGTAGCGCCCCCTAATGGTGAATATGGGCAATTCTTTGTTTGTGGGTTCCTGTTGGCCTGTAGTATCAATGTACCAAATTAGAACATTTTTGACCAGCAAATGGGAATTTAGGGCGTGGCCTGTAGCGCACCCTAAGGGCGAATGTGGGCAATTCTTGGTTTGTGGATTCCCAATGGCCTGTAGTGTCAATATACCAAATTAGAACATTTTTGACCATAAAATGGGAATTTTGGGCATAGCCTGTAGCGCCCCCTAATGGCGAATATGGGCAATTATTGGTTTGTGGGTTCCTGTTGGCCTGTAGTATCAATGTACCAAATTAGAACATTTTTGACCAGAAAATGGGAGTTTTGGGCATGGCCTGTAGCGCCCCCTAAGAGAGAATGTGGGATATTCTTGGTTTGGGGGTTCTTGTTGGCAAAATTTAGAAAAATTTTGCCCAGTAACTTTTTTTAGATATTGGGGCTCAAGACACCTATAATATCACTTCAGAAGGCATGGATTAAACCACTGGAGTGGTATGGATTACTTTTATGCTGCATTTATGTGATTTTTGTAGCTTCTGAGTTCTGATCACAATTCAAGTGTATTGAAAGGTCCAACAGGGTTGAGATATTCTTCTAAAAAGCTTAATTTGTGTTCACCAGAAGAAAGAAAATAATACACATCTGGGATGGAATGAGGGCAAGTAAATGATGAGAGAAATTTATTTTGGGGGTAAATACCATTTGTACTTTTTATTTACTTGGAATGTCAATGTTCAGGACGAAAGCTCAATTGTTACTGTCTCTTTAAGGCACTGTGCTGTGCATTCAAGGCACAGTTTGTGCAGTTTGTTTCATTGAGTTTAATCTTTTGAGAACTGTGAAGTCTCATTATTTATTGCGTGAATGTTCAAACAGGAAAGTGTTAAAAACACATTCAACAGACAAACCTTCGTGAAGATGCGAGTATAAATGAGATCGCCTCACGGAGCGCGTGCTGTACGTCAGACACAACGCAGATAAAACATCATTCTCGGAAGTGTTGATACTAGATTTAGATTCCTGATTTCTTCATCAGCTGTTTACGTTCACTTGAGACAAAACATACTCCACAACATATCATAAAATTTGACGTTTTGTTGTATGAAATTGTCCGTTCAAACGCAAAAAGAAGCGAAAGCGATCTCGCATCGGGGTGCGTGCGTTAGACGCGACTCACTGTTTAACACAAACTGCCCTAAAACATTTATTTGAGTTGTTTTGCCATTTGTTGAGTTGAATGGTGTAAAATCGCTTGAAAGTTCAAACAGGAAAGTGTTATAAACACATACAACAGACAAACATTGCTCGCATTGAAGATGCGAGTAAAAATGAGATCGCCTCACGGAGCTCGTGCTGTCAGAGAACACGCAGATGAAACATCATTCTCGGAAGTATTGATACTTTAGGATCGATCCGTCCATCCCTTCTTTCTTTAGACATATGTTTCATGTTTGTGTGATAGGTGTTCGCGGAGTTTCACTTGATTTTTTCTGACGTGTATCAGACAGATTATCGCAAAGACAGATTCGGTTTACCCTGTTTATTTTCGTTATTTTACAAAAGCTCAAGGTTTTGTTGTTATTGTAAGTGTACACAAATAACAGTAGACCTTTTATAGTTTGTAATGATCTCTTCCATGTATCTGAATGGGCAAAAATGATGCAGTATTTTGTTTAAGTTTTTTCCACTGTTTAGAACAATGCATCTGAAAGGACATTACAGCGCCATTGTTGACCCCCGTAATAATGCCAGAATTCAATAATGATTCCCGATTTCAAACTCCTCGCAAAGATTTATTTGAGTTGTATGCCATTTGTTGAGTTGAATAGTGTAAAATCGCTTGAATATTCAAACTGGGAAGTAGTAAAACACATCTCACTGACCTTATTTGTGCAGTAACTCTCATCGGGGCTCGTGCGTTAGACGCGACGCATCTCGCGGTTTCACACAAAACTGCTCACAAACATTTATTTGAGTTGTTTTGCCATTTGTTGAGTTGAATAGTGTAAAATCGCTTGAATATTCAAACTGGGAAGCAGTAAAATACATCTCACTGACCTTATTTGTGCAGTAACTCTCATCGGGGCTCGTGCGTTAGACGCGACGATTATCGCTGTTTCACACAAACTGCTCGAAAACATTTATATGAGTTGTTTTACCATTTGTTGAGATGAATAGTATAAAATCGCGTGAATGTTCCAAATGTCAAGCATTAAACACACACAATTGACATACCTTTGTGCAAACGCAGGCAAAATTCTTCTGGCTGAGAAAGTCGGGAGCTCCACCCACTAGTAGACAGAATTGCTCCATTAGAGAGATTTCTCCAGTAAAAGTGCATTTGGTAGACAGAGTTACACCAGCAGAGGGAGCCTCTTTGCTCAGTCAATGTAAGTGAATGGGATTTTACTTGTAGACCGTATTGATCCAGTAGAGGGGGCATTTTTGCTCAGCCATTGTAAATCAATGGGATTTTTTACATTTTTGATTGTCGTTTATATAAAAAGCTTAAGTCGCATCAGGTAAAAAAAGACATAGCAGCAAACTTCAGAACAGTCCCCAGGTCTGTGGCAAGTTGGGTACTTATAGCATTAAAGCTCTTAGAGGTGAGGTTGTTGAAATTTTAGTAAGTAAAATAGTATTAATAATAATAATAATAATAAATGTATGTAACATAACAATATGTTGGCTTTCTCAAGCCAACATAGTTATGTCATCTTGAAGCATGTTAGGTTTGAAAAACCATCAATCAAATTTACATTTGGTTTATTGACACTAATATATTGAGGCAATGTGGTCATTTACATAAACACGCACCTTTCAGCCATTTTGTATTGTATTCATTTTTGCTAAGTAACAAATTGAAAGACATCAATTCTACACATGGGTACCAAATGTCAAGTCAATTGGATCTACGGTTCAAGAGAAGAAGACTTTTGTAGGTTTTGGCAAATTTTCACTGTACAGGACAATCCATTAGGGCAGAAGTTATGGGTCCTTGAGGCTTTTTTGTTCCCAATGAGAAATGAGGCAAGTATACCAAGTTTTAGAATATTTGGAAAATTGGGGTGAAAGTGCCATCATTTTGAAAATGTGACATTTGGGCGTGGCCTGTAGCGAACCGCTAAGGGCGAATGTCGGCAATTCTTTGCACAGTACTTCAAAGGGATGTTATCTTGAAGCATGTCAGGTTTAAAATCCCTCAGTCAAAATTACATTTGATTTATTGACTTACATATTGATTAAATGTGGACATTTACATAAACACGCCCCTTTCAGCCATTTTTAATCGTACCTTATGGGTCCTTGAGGCTTTTTTGTTCCCAATGAGAAATGAGGCAAGTATACCAAGTTTTAGAATATTTCGAAAATTGTGGTGAAAATGCCATCATTTTGAAAATGTGACATTTGGGCGTGGCCTGTAGCGAACCGCTAAGGGCGAATGTGGGCAATTCTTTGCACAGTACTTCAAAGGGATGTTATCTTGAAGAATGTTAGGTTTGAAAAACCCTGGGTCAAAATTACATTTGATATATTGACATATATATTGATTAAATGTGGACATTTACATAAACACGCCCCTTTCAGCCATTTTATATCGTATTCATTTTTGCTAAGTAACGTTTTCAAAGACATCAATTCTACACATGCGTACCAAATTTCAAGTATATTGGAGCTACGGTTCAGGAGAAGAAGAGTTTTGTAGGTTTTGGCAAATTTTCACTGTACAGGAAAATCCATTAGGGCAGAAGTTATGGGTCCTTGAGGCTTTTTTGTTCCCCATGAGAAATGAGGCATGTACACCAGGTTTGAGAATAATTGGACAAATGGCTTGGAAATGCCATGACTTTGAAAATATTTTTTTGGGGCGTGGCCTGTAGCGCCACCTATGGGCGAATGTGGGCCATTCTTGGTTTGGGGGTACCCGTTGGCATGGAGTATCAATGTGCCAATTTAGAAAATTTTTGACCAGTGACTTTTTGAGATATTGGGGCTCAAGGAGAATAATAATAATAATAATAATAATAATAATAATAATAATAATAAAACTGTCAATAACAATAGATTCCCTCCTATCGGAGGAATCTAATAATAATAATAATAATAATAATAATAATAAAACTGTCAATAACAATAGATTCCCTCCTATCGGAGGAATCTAATAATAATAATAATAATAATAATAATAAAACTGTCAATAACAATAGATTCCCTCCTATCGGAGGAATCTAATAATAATAATAATACTGTCAATAACAATAGATTCCCTCCTATTGGAGGAATCTAATAATAAAACTGTCAATTACAATAGATTCCCTCCTATCGGAGGAATCTAATAATAATAATAATAATAAAACTGTCAATAACAATAGATTCCCTCCTATCGGAGGAATCTAATAATAATAATAATAATAATAAAACTGTCAATAACAATAGATTCCCTCCTATCGGAGGAATCAAATAATAATAATAAAACTGTCAATAACAATAGATTTCCTCCTATCGGAGGAATCTAATAATAATAATAAAACTGTCAATTACAATAGATTCCCTCCTATCGGAGGAATCTAATAATAAAACTGTCAATTACAATAGATTCCCTCCTATCGGAGGAATCTAATAATAATAAAACTGTCAATTACAATAGATTCCCTCCTATCGGAGGAATCTAATAATAATAATAAATATAGCTGCAAGCAGCAATGCGATTCCTCCTCAAAATGGCAATTCACTTAAAATTGATCAGTAGAGGGTTGGGGTTAAACCCTCTCAATGAAGAAATTCAAAAAACATGTCTTTCTGTCTGAATCCTAAACTAAACATTTTTAGTGTACAGGAAAATCCATGATGCCGGACCTTATGGATCCTTGAGGCTTTTTTTGTTTACAATGAGAAATGAGGTATGTACTTTAAGTTTCAGAAGATCTGAATAAATGGGTGGAAAGGCCATCACTTTGAAAATAGAACATTTGGGCATGGCCTGTAGTGCCCCCTAAGGGTGAATGTGGGCTATTCTTGGTTTGTGGGTTCATGTTGGCCAGTAGTATCAATGTACCAAATTAGAAAGTTTTGGACAAGAAAATGGGACATTTGGGCGTGGCCTGTAGCGCCCCCTAAGGGCGAATGTGGGCCATTCTTGGCTTGTGGGTTCCTGTTGCCCTGCAGTATCAATGTACCAAATTAGAACATTTTTGACCAGAAAATGGGAATTTTGGACATGGCCTATAGTGCCCCATAAGGGTGAATGTCAGCCATTCTTGGTTTCTGGGTTCCTGTTGGCCTGTAGTATCAATGTACCAAATTAGAACATTTTTGACCAGAAAATGGGAATTTTGGACATGGCCTATATCGCCCCCTAAGGGTGAATGTCAGCCATTCTTGGTTTGTGGGTTCCTGTTGGCCTGTAGTATCAATGTACCAAAATTGAAAATGTTTGACCAGAAAATAGGACATTAAGGCATAGCCTGTAGCGCCCCCTAATGGCGAATATGGCAATTCTTGGTTTGTGGGTTCCTGTTGGCCTGTAGTATCAATGTACCAAATTAGAACATTTTTGACCAGAAAATGAGAATTTTGGGAGTGGCCTGTAGCGCCCCCTAAGAGAGAACGTGGGATATTCTTGGTTTGGGGGTACCCGTTGGCATGGAGTATCAATGTGCCAATTTAGAAAATTTTTGACCAGTGACTTTTTGAGATATTGGGGCTCAAGACACCTATAATATCTCTTCAGAAGGCATGGATTAAACCACTGGAGTGGTATGGATTACTTTTATGCTGCATTTATGTGATTTTTGTAGCTTCTGAGTTCTGATCACCATTCAAGTGCATTGAAAGGTCCAACAGGGTTGAGATATTCTTCTAAAAAGCTTCATTTGTGTTCACCAGAAGAAAGAAAATAATACACATCTGGGATGGAATGAGGGTAAGTAAATGATGAGAGAAATTTATTTTGGGGGTAAATACCATTTGTACTTTTTATTTACATGGAACATCAATGTTCAGGACGAAAGCTCAATTGTTACTGTCTCTTTAAGAGGGGGGTTAGAATGACATTACATTCAAGGCAGTTTGTTTCATTGGGTTTAATCTTTTGAGAACTGTGAAGTCTCATTATTTTCGTACTGTTACATCTGTATTAATTTCAGAGATTATTTGATTGAGATTGTGAGACTGCAGTCAGTATTAAACTTGTAATGATGTTGAGCTTTAAGCACATTCAGCTATTAGTATAGTTGATCTGTTCTCGATGGATCTTCCGTGATCTTTCCCGCGATGTCAAGTGAAGCTGAGCAACAAGATTTTTGTCTCTCACACCCTCATTTGTTTGGCTGTGAGATGATAAAATACAGACTGCGTGAATGGTGTAAAATCGCGTGATTGTTCAAATATATTCAAGGAAACATACAACCGACAAACATCCGTGAAGATGCGAGTAAAAATGAGATCGCCTCGCGAATCGCGTTGTCAGACACAACGCTGATAATCATTCTCGGATGTGTTGATACTAGATTTAGATTCCCGATTTCTTCATCAACTGTTTATGTTCACTTGAGACAAAAAAGACTCCACAATATCATGTAGTTTGACGTTTTGTTGTATGAAATTGTCCGTTCAAACGCAAAAACAAGCGAAAGCGATCTAGCATCGGGGTGCGTGCGTTAGACGCGAGTCTAAACTGCGCAAAAACATTTATTTGAGTTGTTTTGCCATTTGTTGAGTTGAATAGTATAAAATCGCTTGAATATTCAAACTGGAAAGTGTTAAAAACACATCAGACAAACCTTCGTGAAGATGCGAGTAAAAATGAGATAGCCTCACTATCGCGTGCTGTCAGAGAACACGCAGATGAAACATCATTCTCGGAAGTATTGATACTTTAGGATCGATCCGTCCATCCCTTCTTTCTTTAGACATATGTTTCATGTTTGTGTGATAAGTGTTCGCGGAGTTTCACTTGATTTTTCTGACGTGTATCAGACAGATGATCGCTAAGACAGATTCGGCGCACCCGGTTTATTTTCGTTATTTTACAAAAGCTCAAGGTTTTGTTGTTATTGTAAGTGTACACAAATAAAAGTAGACCTTTTATAGTTTGTAATGATCTCTTCCATGTATCTGAATGGGCAAAAATGACGCAGTATTTTGTTTAAGTTTTTTCCGCTGTTTAGAACAATGCATCTGAAAGGACATTACAGCGCCATTGTTGACCCCCGTAATAATGCCAGAATTCAATAATGATTCCCGATTTCAGATTCCTCGCAAACATTTATTTGAGTTGTATGCCATTTGTTGAGTTGAATAGTGTAAAATCGCTTGAATATTCAAACTGGGAAGCAGTAAAACACATCTCACTGACCTTTGTGCAGTAACTCTCATCGGGGCTCGTGCGTTAGACGCGACGCATCTCGCGGTTTCACACAAAACTGCTCACAAACATTTATTTGAGTTGTTTTGCCATTTGTTGAGATGAATAGTATAAAATCGCGTGAATGTTCCAAATGTCAAGCATTAAACACACACAATTGACATACCTTTGTGCAAACGCAGGCAAAATTCTTCTAGCTTAGAAAGTCGGGAGCTCCACCCACTAGTAGACAGAATTGCTCCATTAGAGAGATTTCTCCAGTAAAAGTGCATTTGGTAGACAGAGTTACACCAGCAGAGGGAGCCTCTTTGCTCAGCCAATGTAAGTGAATGGGATTTTACTTGTAGACCGTATTAATCCAGTAGAGGGGGCATTTTTGCTCAGCCATTGTAAATCAATGGGATTTTTTACATTTTTGATCGTCATTTATATAAAAAGCTTAAGTCGCATCAGGTAAAAAAAGACTTACCAGCAAACTTCAGAACAGTCCCCAGGTCTGTGGCAAGTTGGGTACTTATAGCATTAAAGCTCTTGGAGGTAAGGTTGTTGAAATTTTATTAAGTAAAATAGTATTAATAATAATAATAATAATAAATGTATGTAACATAATATGTTGGCTTTCTCAAGCCAACATAGTTATGTCATCTTGAAGCATGTTAGGTTTGAAAAACCATCAGTCAAAATTACATTTGGTTTATTGACACTAATATATTGAGGCAATGTGGTCATTTACGTAAACACGCACCTTTCAGCCATTTTGTATTGTATTCATTTTTGCTAAGTAACAAATTGAAAGACATCAATTCTACACATGGGTACCAAATGTCAAGTCAATTGGATCTACGGTTCAAGAGAAGAAGACTTTTGTAGGTTTTGGCAAATTTTCACTGTACAGGAAAATCCATTAGGGCAGAAGTTATGAGTCCTTGAGGCTTTTTTGTTCCCAATGAGAAATGAGGCAAGTATACCAAGTTTTAGAATATTTCGAAAATTGTGGTGAAAATGCCATCATTTTGAAAATGTGACATTTGGGCGTGGCCTGTAGCAAACCGCTAAGGGCGAATGTGGGCAATTCTTTGCACAGTACTTCAAAGGGATGTTATCTTGATGAATGTTAGGTTTGAAAAACCCTCAGTCAAAATTACATTTGATATATTGACATATATATTGATAAAATTTGGACATTTACATAAACACGCCCCTTTCAGCCATTTTATATCGTATTCATTTTTGCTAAGTAACGTTTTCAAAGACATCAATTCTACACATGCGTACCAAATTTCAAGTCAAGTGGAGCTACGGTTCAGGAGAAGAAGAGTTTTGTAGGTTTTCGTAAATTTTCACTGTACAGGAAAATCCATTATGGCGGAAGTTATGGGTTCTTGAGGCTTTTTTGTTCCCCATGAGAAATGAGGCATGTACACCAGGTTTGAGAATAATTGGACAAATGGCTTGGAAATGCCATGACTTTGAAAATATTTTTTGGGGGCGTGGCCTGTAGCGCCACATATGGGCGAATGTGGGCCATTCTTGGTTTGGGGGTACCCGTTGGCATGGAGTATCAATGTGCCAATTTAGAAAATTTTTGACAAGTGACTTTTTGAGATATTGGGGCTCAAGGAGAATAATAATACTAATAATAATAATAATAAATATAGCTGCAAGCAGCAATGCGATTCCTCCTCAAAATGGCAAATCATTTAAAATTGATCATTAGAGGGTTGGGGTTAAACCCTCCCAATGAAAAAATCCAAAAAACATGTCTTTCTGTCTGAACCCTAAACTAAACATTTTCAGTGTACAGGAAAATCCATCATGCCCGACCTTGTGTATCCTGGAGGGTTTTTTGTTTACAATGAGAAATGAGGTATGTTCACCAGGTTTCAGAAAAACTAAATAAATGGGGTGGAAATACAATCACTTTGAAAAAATGACATTTGGGCATGGCCTGTAGCGCCCCCTAAGGGCGAATGTGAGCCATTCTTGGTTTGTAGGTTCCTGTTCGCCTGTAGTATCAATGTACCAAATTAGAAAGTTTTTGACAAAAAAATGTGCAATTTGGAAATGGCCTTTAGCGCCCCCTAAGGGCGAATGTGAGACATTCTTGGTTTGTGGATTTCTGTTGGCCTGTAGTGTCAATATACCAAATTAGAACATTTTTGACCATAAAATGGGAATTTTTGGCATAGCCTGTAGCGCCCCCTAATGGCAAATATGGGTAATTCTTGGTTTGTGGGTTCCTTTTGGCCTGTAGTATCAATGTACCAAATTAGAACATTTTTGACCAGCAAATGGGAATTTAGGGCGTGGCCTGTAGCGCCCCCTAAGGGCGAATGTGGGCCATTCTTGGTTTGTGGATTTCTGTTGGCCTGTAGTATCATAAAATTAGAACATTTTTGACCAGAAAATGGGAATTTTGGGCATGGCCTGCAGCGCCCCCTAAGGGAGAATGTGGGATATACTTTACGCAGTACTTCAGAGTGATGTCATCTTGAAGTATATATATATAGGTCTGTTTTTAACCCACACCTATAATATCACTTCTGAAGGCATGGATTAAACCACTGGAGTGGCATGGATTACTTTTATGCTGCATTTATGTGATTTTTGTAGCTTCTGAGTTCTGATCACCATTCAAGTGCATTGAAAGGTCCAACAGTGTTGAGATATTCTTCTAAAAAGCTTAATTTGTGTTCACCAGAAGAAAGAAAATAATACACATCTGGGATGGAATGAGGGTAAGTAAATGATGAGAGAAATTTATTTTGGGGGTAAATACCATTTG
The DNA here is from genome assembly GCA_032164185.1 of Moxostoma hubbsi. Lineage (NCBI taxonomy): Eukaryota > Metazoa > Chordata > Actinopteri > Cypriniformes > Catostomidae > Moxostoma > Moxostoma hubbsi. Next base: position 4,977,292 of record JAVLUX010000046.1, read on the forward strand.
TACTTTTTATTTACTTGGAATGTCAATGTTCAGGACGAAAGCTCAATTGTTTCTGTCTCTTTAAGAGATGGTTATCGCATGCATTCAAGGCACAGTTTGTTTCATTGAGTTTAATCTTTTGAGAACTGTGAAGTCTCATTATTTATTGCGTGAATGTTCAAACAGGAAAGTGTTAAAAACACATAGAACAGACAAACCTTCGTGAAGATGCGAGTAAAAATGAGATCGCCTCACGGAGCGCGTGCTGTAAGACACAATGCTGATAATCAATCTCGGAAGTGTTGATACTAGATTTAGATTCCCGATTTCTTCATCAACTGTTTATGTTCACTTGAGACAAAACAGACTCCACAATATATCATGTATTTTGACATTTTGTTGTATGAAATTGTCCGTTCAAACGCAAGAAGAAGCGAATGCGATCTCTCATCGGGGCTCGTGAGTTAGACGAGACGCTGCTCGCTGTTTTACACAAATATTTATTTGAGTTGTTTTGCCATTTGTTGAGTTGAATGGTGTAAAATCGCTTGAAAGTTCAAACAGGAAAGTGTTAAAAACACATACAACAGACAAACATTGCTCGCATTGAAGATGCGAGTAAAAATGAGATCGCGTCAATATCGCGTGCTGTCAGAGACAACGCAGATGAAACATCATTCTCGGAAGTCCGTCCATCCCTTCTTTCTTTAGACATATGTTTCATGTTTGTGTAATAAGTGTTCGCGGAGTTTCACTTGATTTTTCTGACGTGTATCAGACAGATGATCGCTAAGACAGATTCGGCGCACCCTGTTTATTTTCGTTACTTTACAAAAGCTCAAGGTTTTGTTGTTATTGTAAGTGTACACAAATGAAAGTAGACCTTTTATAGTTAAGAATAATAATAATAATAATAATAATACTTTCAATTACAATAGATTCCCTCCTATCAGAAGAATCTAATAATAAAACTGTCAATAACAATAGATTCCCTCCTACCGGAGGAATCTAATAATAAAACTGTCAATAACAATAGATTCCCTCCTACCGGAGGAATCTAATAATAATAATAATAATACTATCAATTACAATAGATTCCCTCCTATCGGAGGAATCTAATAATAATACTGTCAATTACAATAGATTCCCTCCTATCGGAGGAATCTAAATGATAATAATAATAATAATACTGTCAATTACAATAGATACCCTCCTATTGGAGGAATCTATAATAATTATAAAAATAATAAAACTGTCAATAACAATAGATTCCCTCCTACCGGAGGAATCTAATAATAATACTGTCAATTACAATAGATTCCCTCCTATCGGAGGAATCTAATAATAAATATAGCTGATAACAGCAATTAACTGGTTCAAGCCTTTTAAGAACTTTCAAAGTATGCAAAAAAGGAAGGTATATATATATATATATATATATATATATATATATATATATATATATATAGAGCCACAATGCACCCAATCTCCAAAAAGGTTTTAGAAGTAAGAATATTTATTTTAGGATTAAATAGGCTTTTGACACATGGTCAATCCCACATGATAAATGCAACCCCTAAAACCTAAATAAATAACTAAAGTTCAACTTTTCTGTGATATTTGTTGTCCTTGGAAGTCCTAGATGTAGTTAAAAATAGCAGAAAACATTGAATAATATACAATAATTTACACACCATTTATAAAGCCATTTTGCTGAAAAATTATTGGCTGTTGGCGGCCATGTTTTTTTGTGGTTGTCTGAGTCATATTGTAGAATATGTAAGCATTTGGCCCCTACAAGAAGCATACCAATTTTCAACTTCATTGATAATACAGTTCGTCTAAGTTACGGATGTAACCTCCATTCCCTGATGTAGGGAACGAGACGTTGTGTCGAAGAAGCGACACTAGGGGTCTCTCTCTTGAGAGCCTTTTGCATCTCTGATCTATGAGAAAAGGCCAATTTGCATGTCCCGCCCCCGGACATACGAGTATAAAGGGAGGGAAATGTGTCTGTTTCATTCAGGATTTTTCTGAGGAGCCAACAATGACGTTCGGTTCATCAACGTAGCCAGGAGGATACAACATCCCGTTCCCTCCATCGGGGAACAAAGGTTACATCCGTAACCAACCTAGACGTTCCCCATCTGTCGCTCACTTCAATGTTGTGTCGAAGAAGCAACACTAGGGGTCCAATTTAAATCATGCCATGCGCTGAGCCGTGTACTGAGCTGTGCTGAGCTGTGTCAGACTGCACGTACCCTTCCCCAACACCCCATAAAATCGTCAAAGCCTTCTGGTTCTCAGGGGGGAAACAAGGCGACGTGCCAAGCATGCGAACAGGCCGTGCCAACCGCACCTTTTCTCTCTCTATGTTTCTCGCATAGAGTTAAATCTTAACACTAACATTACGCATCAGGGAAGGCAATCTTTCCCAGTTCCTATTCTTTCAGGGGAAAAGACCCTGCGGAAATCACACCTCCCCAGACTGGGGGAGGTAAAGAATGGTTAAATACATCACATGGGCTTTTAGGTTACATGTTGATCCTACCTCACTGGAAGGAAGGAGTTGCTACAGACACGACGACCAGGGGTAGGTGGGAACAGCCCAAGGATTCCTCCGCTGAATTCGCGGACCAGAGGGCTTGGGAGGAGTCATCCAGGGAGCTGAGTTAGTGGGATTTCCTAGGATAAGAGCACATGGTATTACCTCAGCGAAGGGATTAGGTGCTAGGTGCAAGCGGTCCACCCGGTCAGTTGTCAGAGGCCTACCGGCTCAGACCTGAGAAAACACGGGACGAAACCGACTCAACCCTGAGATTGTAAAATCTCGTAAAGGTATTCGGTGCTGCCCAACCTGCTGCTCTGCATATGTCTGCTAGGGAGGTGCCTTTGGCCAGTGCCCACGAGGACACAACACTTCTTGTCGAGTGTGCTCGGCCCCGCAAGGGGGGGGGGGGGGGGGCATGGCCTGGGTGTGATAGGCCAATGTAATGGCGTCAACCACCCAGTGGGAAAGCCTCTGTTTGGAGACAGCGTTCCCTTTCCGCTGTCCACCAAAGCAGACAAAGAGCTGCTCAGAATGCCAAAGCTCTGAGAACGGTCCAAATAGATACGTAAAGCACGTATCGGACACAGCAACGAAGGGGCTCTTATAGAGAAATAAACTCTTTTAAGAAAACATTCTCTTTTAAAAGCACTGTCAAAGCACCCAGGGGCAAAGCTGCACTGTTATGCAGAGAAGGAGAAAGCCGCTGATATGCACCATAGATCCAACAGCATACGCTCTGAGGGAAAAAGTTTTTGTGAATCGCAGGTCGCTGCTCACACAACTGGTTGGCTCCGAAGAAAATTTCTGAATGAGACAGACGCATTTCCCTCCCTTTATACCCGTATGTCCGGGGGCGGACCATGCAAATTCTGACTGCCAATTTCTCATTGGCCTTTTCTTATAGATCAGAGACACAATGTCGAAGTGAGCGACATACAGGGAAGCAGAGTTATGAGCATTTTGTTGTTGTAGTGCCCCCTATAAGCTAATAATTTCGTAATTTTGTATGCAGACTCAAAATGTATTGTTCTACATGTGTATCGAGTTTTGTAACATTTGGCCTTTTCGTTTGGCAGATATTGGTCAATATGCACAAAATGGATGATGACTGACCAATTCATTGGCTTATGGTAATCCTTATCCTTTTGGTATCGCAACGCTTTGACGTGTCAAAATTCCTTTGATAACTTTTTTTCAGGAGGGTTCATAGTAGACACACCAATTTTTGTGAGAATCAGATATAAAATCGAATGAATGTGTGCGGAGAGGACCAGCCTGCCGCATCACAAACTTGCTGCAGAGGGACCCCTCTAGCCAAGGCTTTAGAGGAGGCGACCCCTCTGGTGGATAGAGCCCTAATACTTACTGGCGAAGCTTGACCGCGCACCTCATAAGCCAGGGCAATAGCATCCCTCACCCAAATCAACCGGGTCTGCTTGGTGGCGGCCGCCCTCCTGTTGTGGCCCCCATGGCAGAGGAATAATTGCCCTGACTTACACCACTGGTTAGAGTGGTGAACGTAAGTCTGCGGGGCACGGACTGGCAAAGCCTGTGAAGTCTTTCCTGCTCCGGCGTTACAAACGCCGGGGAGCAGAAAGCTTCAGGAGTGACAGGATGTAGGGTGCAAAATTGCTTTAACCATACCTGGGGCAAACTCTAAACAGGCCGGCAAAACAGACAGGGCCTGTAGATCCTCAATCCTGTTAAGAAAGGTGATTGCCATAAGAAAGACCATCTTGAGAGTCAGAAGTCTGTCAGACGCTGACTCTAGAGGTTCAAAAGGGGGTCTCAACCAGACCCTCCAGGACTATTGCTAAGTCACAAGAAGGAGTCCTGGTCTTAACAGGTGGCCTCAGTCGTATGGCTCCACGAATGAAGCGAGCGAGCAGAGGATGCCTCCCTAAAGGCACCCCGTCCGTCAAGGCGTGGGAAGCCGAAATGGCAGCCAAATAAACCCTGAGAGTCGCGAGGCAAATGCCTGCTGACAGTTTTCCCTGCAGAAGGTCCAGAACTGAAACAATCTGCCAGTTAACTGGATCTGCACCATGTGAACTGCACCATCTTTCAAAGACACCCCACTTATTGGCGTAACTTCTAGTGGAGGGAAACGCAGGCGCATTCTGGGTCATGTATGCGCCACTGCGTCCAGCACCGGGGTGGGGGGCTGGGTGACTCAGGGAGAAGTAGAGGAGACATTGCCCTAATTATAGAGGCAAAGAGGTCCTCTTCTGCCCTTTAAAATCTCACCCAGATTTGTTCCAAGTGGGAGCAGCTCTAGCACTAAAATGGTCTCGATAACCTCAGGTGAAATCCCTGTGTCCCTCAGTTGGTACCCCTCAGGGGCCAAACACGAAAGTTCCACAGTTCGGGACGGAGATGAAAAATTTTCCCCTGTGCCTGAGAAAGAATGTCCTAACTGTCCGGAATCGCCCGAGGCGAGCCGTCGAGGAGAGATATTATCTCCGAGAACCATAACGTAACCCTTATTTGCCTTAGGGGACCGGCCCTCGGATAAAACCCCCTGGCTTTTAGACACAGCTGAAACGCAGAGGTGTGGACTCGAGTCACTTGACTCGGACTCGAGTCACTAATTTGATGACTCACGACACGACTCGATAGAATCAAAAAAAGACTTGCGACTCAACTTAGACTTTGACAGCAATGACTTGCAACTTGACTTGGACTTCAGCCCTCTCTTGGAAATACTTGTACTTTTTAAAACCCAAAGATAAGAGTTGCATAATTAAAAAATGTGCAGTAAATCAACGAATAATTTCCCAAATAAATGATTCATTTGATTTTCAAATCTGCATTTCAATGCTCCATATTCAACCAATCAGCTTCCACGAAAGCTGGACCAAGTTTGAAGACCGCGGCACGCATTTAAAGACTAGGACACAGCAAAAATTATACCAAAGGTGATATAATTGGGATATATTGAACACAGCGTTAAAGGCAACAAAAGGATTGCAACATGTAGAACCTGTGGACACGTCATCGACAACGTCCAATTATGTGAGGTATCTGAAAATCCACAGACAGAGGTAAGTTGTTAACTAATTTATGTCAGCTATGGTTCAGTAACACATGAACATGTCTACATGTCTATGGCAGAACATGGCAGATTTACAGACTAACAAAGTCTGCATATCGAACCGCAAACTATTTTTTACTGCGGTCAGTAGCATTTAACGTGTTATAGCAATTGGTGTAATGGACAAAATCTACCCGGTGTTTTACCACTGTTGTATGACCTCGATAAAGGAATGCCATTTATTGTGACCACACACGTTGGTGCTTTTTGAGCATAACTGGTTAGAACGTGCATGTAAACACACTCATTCTTTTGCGGACGCGCTGGTCCTCTGTCATGCGTTTAGCTATATTTATTTAATTATGTTGGTTATGGTTCTAAAAATCACAAAACCGATCATTTACTGTGTTCGCAGCCCTTTACAGTATATAACTTGTATATGCAACTTAAATGTCTGCAATTAGCCACTGGCTGGTAATATTTCACTCACCAGTTCAGCACGTTCAGTGTCCTTTCACTGCGTTTAGTGTAAAAGTTTGGTTTGCCTTAATGTGTGTCCAAAGATAAGATCCATGTATCATCTTTATTACACTCTTTGGTCTTTACATGTACATATCGATAAAAATAAAAAAAAGATAAAATTAGATTATAAATTATAAACTTCTAGATAAAATGAGTATAAATTTCCTATAGTAATTAATACCCTGACACTAATTTGGGCAAAGCACACTAATGACTTGTTTAAGACTTGAAGCTAAAAGTTGAGGACTTGTAAATTGACTTGGACTTGCCTGCCTTGACTTGGGACTTGACTCGGGACTTTAATGCAATGACTTGAGACTTACTTGTGACTTGGAAAACAATGACTTGGTCCCACCTCCGCTGTAACAGTTTCATGTGCAGAAGGTCCGAAGGGACGCTCATGGTGTCGACACCGACGCCATGAGACCTAGTATTCAATGATACTGATAAGCAGTGCAACCTCGACCTAGCCTGACCTTGCTCAGGGTGTTCTGAATGGAAACGATTCATGCGGGAGACGATTGTGCCTGCATCGTGACCAAATTCCATATAACCCCCAGATAAGTGATCCCCCGGGTGAGAAAGAGAACGCTCTTTGACGTTTAGTCTCAAACCCAGAGAAACCAGATAAGTCAAGATGATATCCCTGTGCTGAACTGCCAGTTCTTGGAACTGCACTAGGATCAGCCAGTTGTCTATGTAATTCAGAATGCGGATGCACTGGGGTCGCAGAGGAGCCAGTGCTGCATCCGTGCATTTCATGAATGTGTGGGTTAATAGGGCTAGGCCGAATGGAAGAATCCGATACTGGAAGGCTTCGCCCCCGAAAGCGAACCTCAGGAACTTCATGTGCTGTTGCTCTATATGAAGATATGCGTCCATGAGATCGATGGTGACCAGCCAAACGTGATGTTGGGCTTGTGACACGATCGTCTTGATAGTCAGCATCTAGGACTTGAACACCGAGCGGTTCAAGCCTTGAAGATCTAGAATCGGACGCAACCCCCCACCTTTCTTGGGAGCCAGGAAGTATCTGCTGTAATAGCCGATTTCTTTCTCTGGAAGGGGAACATGTTCTATGGCTCCTTTGACCAAGAGATTTTGCAAATCTTTCCACAGTAGACATCCCTGTCCCAGTTTCACAGTAGTGGGAACCACGCCATTGAAACGGGGAGGACGGTGAGCAAATTGAATTCTGTAGCCTCTTTCTACTGTTTCTATAACCCACATAGAAATACCTGGCAGAAGTTTCCACACTGCCAGGTTCTCTGAGATGGGTATTATTTCTGACACTTCCTGTTGAGGGGATGTCGAGTGTTCCGCGTCCTCGATCAAGGCAGGAAGCAACGGTACACCCAACTCTTTGGTGGAAGCCTCTATCACCCGAAACACCAAAGGCGGCGAAGAGTGAAGAGGTTTCATGAGGGTATCGGGAGGGCCGAAGTGGAGGAATCTAATAATAAATATAGCTGATAACAGCAATTAACTGGTTCAAGCCTTTTAAGAACTTTCAAAGTATGCAAAAAAGGAATGTATATATATATATATATATATATATATAGCCACAATGCACCCAATCTCCAAAAAGGTTTTAGAAGTAAGAATATTTATTTTAGGATTAAATAGGCTTTTGGGTACACATGGTCAATCCCACATGATAAATGCAACCCCTGAGGTCTTGCTTTGCGGGCTGCTGAGGGTGACGAACTGGAACCCAGTCTTTACGAGGAGGAGCATGATTCACCACATTTTGTTTTAGAGCCTCCCGTCTAGAAGGACCGGGGCGGGGCTGGGTGGCCGACAGCCCCTCCCCCTGAGCGAGGTGCCCACACTCAGGTCCTTCAACAGATTTAGCCTAGTGCGCTTGTAACACTGCCATAGTGTGCAGGGCAACACCAGCCTGACCTGCTGCCTGATAAGCTTTCCCCACAAGCATGGAGGTGGTCCTGCACAGCTTTGTGGGGAGAGTAGGTCTCTTTAGCGATGATGCCGAGCCAGGCGAGAGAAAACCCGCAGATGTCTCTTCTACCGGCGGCATCACCGAATACCCCCGAGCTTCAGTACCCACGATAGTTGAATACTCCAACGTCGAGGGCACGAAGACACAGGAAGTCTAAAATTTCCTCCATAAAGAAAATACTTGTTATGGAGGTCATAGAAGAAAGGAAGGGTATAGAGTTCCATTCCCTCTTTTATTCATTTAATTATTTTGGCCACCAGACAGAAATTTGTCTTCTAGTTTGGAGCGTTTGGGGGAGGGTCTCTTGTTCGCGTGGCCAGTCTAGCTGTAGTCTGGCCACAGCCCGCGTAATCACCTCGAGTAATTTCTCAGCCGCTTTATTATTGTGCGTGAAATGTACAGAGGTTCAGCGCCCCGCCCCCCTCGTGAACCAAATAGGCACGGAAGCGCGCTTCGAGATCACGGGAAGGACCAGCTGGGTCTGGGGGAGAAAAGGACGAACCCGTCTCTCGCTCCTCAGCCAGATCCATGTGAGTGCCCCACGAATTAAATGTGGGCGCTGACTCCCGGAAGTGAGCGAGGCAAGCGCGCAACGCGAGAGCAGCGTGCTCTTCCCCCAAATAAACAGAGCAAAACTGATGCGTGTCCTCTTCAGCTATAAAGCGAGAACAGGGGAACACGCATCGTTTACGGCTTTCATTCTCTCTTTCTTTTTAAAAATATATATATTTTCTAGACAGAAGAGAAAGGAGAAAAGGTTCACTGCAAACTGCCTCACAAATTCTAATTCCTAGCAGAGGAAAGAAAGTTTTGACAGGGTTTGTAAAACACACACAGAATCACTCTGAAAAGAGAGGATCTGACGACACCTGGTGACGCATCCATTTATAGCCTGGCCACAGGTGCGTCTAATGACTACATCAGCCGAGGCTATAAATTCCGGTCAATGTTCATTGTCGTGTCACATATTCACAGCTGGTCTCAATGCAGGATTGTTCCCAAAGCGCTTTCCTCAGCGCAGCATCTCGTTCCGGGGCTACGGTACCCACATTCTCAATAACAGAGCTATTTCCTTTGTCTCTGGCTCACCTGCCCCACAAATGCCATTCTCACGGCACCCTACCGCCAGATCCTTACAGTCCCGGCATGCTGGATGTGGACCCCCCACCTTCAGCCCCACGACTGTCACCCAGCCGGCCGATTCCGACGAGTCTAGAGGACGCCAACACTGGACCTCCTCCTCAGTTGCTAACCTGCCCCCTGCCGGGTGTGCGGAGCAAGGTAAGTGCTTTTTCTCAGCACTAGAGCTTTGGGATGCGTTTTCACTCCCGACACCATACTACCTGCTCTGCCCTGCTGCGAAGCTGGACCATTCAACTCGTTTACGCAATTCAGTTTGCCAGACCCCCGCCCCTCTTCGCGGGCGTACGCTATACCACAGTATACGGCGAACATGCCAAGTCCCTGCGCGTGGAAATCGTTACTCTTTTACTCAAAGACATAATTGAGCCTGTCCCTCCAACTGATACGAAGATGGTTTTCTACAGCCCTTCGTTGTACCCAAGAAAGATGGCGGCTTATGACCGATCTTGGACCTGCGAGTTTTCAACCGGGCTCTGCTCAAACTCCCATTTCAAAATGCTCATGCAAAAGCACATTCTAACTTGTGTCCGGCATCTAGATTGGTTAGCAGTGGTAGGCCTGAAGGACGCGTACTTCCACGTCTCAATTCTGCCTCGACACTGACCCTTTCTACGGATCGGGTTCAACGGCCAGGCATATCAGTACAAAGCAGTGGGGATTTCTTTAAGACTGCAAGGGAAGCTCGGCTTCCCCTATTATGTCAAAAAAATAATGGTCAAATATGTACTATTGTGTAAACAATTTATTGACTAAAAATGCGTTAGAACATGTTCATCTCGAATACGAGTTAGTTCAGAATCAGCTACATATAGCAGGTCGGCTGACTCGATTTCATTCTCATACATTCCCGTGGCGTCACAGTGCATTTCCCTGTTGAATCCGAGCGTCCATTGACTTCAATGGGGCTGCTTTGAACAGTTTTTTTCAGTGCTCCGAAACTAGATGGTCATTGGATAAATGCTGCGATTATGTCCCGCCCACGGACGCTCAGCGTCTCTGGGGGTGAATGAGGAGTGGGCTGGCCCGGACTCCGGGCTTCCGCGTAATGATTGGAGGATCTGTCGAAAGACTGCGTCTCCTTTTGACTAACAGCGAATCTGTACTATAGTATTTAAGTCGCTGAAGTTATTCGCGCTCAGTCCAATCGCGGATTTCTCAAGTGTAGTCGAAAGACAAACTGCTGCAACCTATTTCTTGATATTTGTTTGGCGAAATTGCTAGTCAATTTGCATAATACATTTCACACAATTCTACACCACATTCCTTGTTTCAGTTTTACCAAGTTAATATATTTTTTTAGATCGTTTGTTCATTCATTCATGAAATGCAAGCAGAACGAATTTCTCTTTGTGGCACAGTGGAGGGCGGGACCGGCGCGTGATTTCGCACACCCGGTCCCGTATTAGGCTAATTAAGCCATCAAGAGGGATAAACTCGCATACGGCGATCGAGAGAGAGAGCTCAATTACGGACGTCCGTTATCTTATGTATTTGTCTTTTGAGTTCTCCATTAAACCTTTAAGTTATATGTTAAGCCGGTTTCTCGCCTCTTCCTTGCCCATGAATTTGATCTGTGTTACATTCTTGTTTGTAATTTTTTAACGTAAAAAATGTATTTATGAACGATGTAGTTTAGGGGAAAACATTTATTTGAAATTCATGTACAAAAACAACATTGAAACATATCATCATGTATACTGTTTGTTACATTAATTGTCACATCGAATTAAATGCAACTAAACGACATCTGAGCTTAGAGGAACATCCAAGTGGTTATTTGAGATTCTAACATTGTTTGGTTGAACACATCCTTCTTTCTTGGTTTATTAATATAATTTACTCTGTTTATGAATACATAATCATTGATGCTTTTATGTTGCATTCATTTTGCACTGAAGAACAGCTTCTTGGTTATGCACTTTGAGAATTTGTCGTTTGATTCGCTTTAGAGACCAGGTAGTGAAACTGCAAGCGCTGTCCCGGTAGGAGGCAGACCCAGCCCCTTTGCTGTGTCCGGTATGTGCTTTGCGTATCTACTTGGACCGCACGCAGAGCTTTAGATGTTCTGAGCAGCTCTTTGTCTGCTTTGGCAGACAGCGGAAAGGGAACACTGTCTCCAAACAGAGGCTTTCCCACTGGGTAGTGGACACTATTTCATTCCGTGGACACGATTCCTCCCGAGCCCTTTGGGTCCACAGTTCAGTGGAGGAACTCACCGACCCAATCCACTGTGGATACTTAAACTACCCTGTACTGGAATAGGTGCTCCGTAGAACAGGACTTCTACGTGGACTCCCCCTGTGTGTATTTTCCGCGGCACGGTCCCCTTACGAGTGGACCCGCGTCTCCCTTAGGCAGTTCCAGCTGCCCTCCGGTCGCCGTGTTGTATCAACTCCACCCTCCTAGCAAGGTTGGATCTACCACTCCACCATCTCCACATGCCGACTAAAAACCCATGTGATGTATTCGCCACCTTTACCTCCCCTTTCGGGCAGGTGTGGCCTCCGCAGGGTCTTTTCCCCCTGAAAGAATAGGGAACTTGTTATTTTCACTTGCTAATTATCATTTGCTTCTGCTTCTCTGATCTACATTATGCTTGCCACATAATGCAACACAAGTATTGAAAGCATGCAGCTAATCAAATACAAAAACATCACAGTTAGTACCTGTAAAACAGTTCAGGCTCACGGGCAAGGAAGAGGCGAGAAACCGGCTTAACGTACAACTAAAGAGTTAATGTGAAACTCAAAAGACAAACACATAAGACGACGGACATGTCCGTGAACAATCTCTCTCTCACGTACGTCCTCCGCAGTCGGCCTTTAACCCTCTCGGAGGCTTGATTAGCCTAATACAGGACCGGGCGTGTTGAGTCAAGAACCAGCCATTTTATCACTTTCTTTAAATAATCCCACCCCCTAGTTTTGGAATCTGGAACCCAACAATTAGCCAAATTATCTTATGTCCGGACTGGTAAGGCCTCAAGGGCGACTACTTACTAGGCCTCACCACATCAGATCACACAAAAACTTCGGACCCTTCCACTGACATCACGTCAGCCCTTTTTTCCACTTCTGGAGCATTTCACCTAGTTTAAAGCCTGCAGTCCATGAGATTGGATGTTTGTCATCCAATCAAATGGCAGTAAAGCTCTGCATGTGGTAATTAAAAAAAACAATACATTGAAGAGAAGCATGGCAGAACTTCTCTCCAAACACTTCTATGGTTTTATTTACATTTTTTATATGTTTGCCAGTATTTCAAAGTTTGTCTGTAAAATAGAAGGATTGAACTTAATTAAAGTTAAAAATCATTTGTAGAATTGCAAGTTTTAAATCAGGATTTTTTTAAAATGTGTCTGTCCATTAGAATGTACAGTGGGTTCAAACACCTGTTTCTGAAATCACATGTCCAGTAATGCGGATTGAAATTTCTTATATATAAAAAAAAATCTATATCACGGTACTAATACATTTTTGAAATTTTTTTAACTATTTAATATGCAGAATAAACAGTTCTTGAAGTGCTTGAACATATAGCTGATGGAAATATCTCAGATGGAATAGATGAAAGTCAGAATCAAGAAGACAGAGAAGATTATGAGTATGAGGCAGATGTACAACCAGTACTTGGTGATGATCCTTTTACAAACATCACACAAAAGAGTGATATTCAGTGGCGTCGTCACACCCGCTTTACCCCAGTAGAAACAACGTGGGAAAGTCCCACCACTGACCCCCCTGAGCCACTAACACCACACAGCTACTTCAAGCAGTATGTTCCAAGTCAGATGTTTGAGCTGATGAGCACAATGACCAACATATATGCAAGAACAAAATGGAGTCAGGGGGTATAAACATGCCTCAGCTTCAGAGATTGAAGTCCTTGTTGGTCTACATATGGCAATGGGAGTTCTTGGTCTTCCAAGAGTGAGAATATACTGGTCCTCCAGTATCAATATTGGAATTTTCAAGGAAACCATGTCTCGAGATCGTTTTTTTTTCAAGTCCGCTCCAACCTGCATGTTGTGAACAACCATGAAAGGCCTCCTGGAGACACTGATGTTTTCTTCAAGGTCAGACCAATCTATGAGTCCATAAGGAAACACTCTCTGCAGCTACAACTGGAGGAAGATCTCTGTATTGATGAGCAGATTGTGCCTTTCAGAGGAAAACTCTCTGTGCTCCAGTATAGCAAAGGGAAACATACACCATGGGGAGCTTTCTGAGCAAAGCAAAAAGGTTCTAGTGTATGGAGCTTCTGTTGTCTTCCACCTGTGCCAGAGAATCCAGGCTCCCAACCACAAGCTCTTTTTTGACAACTATTTCACCACCTACAATGTCCTTGAAGTTCTTGCAGAAAAGAAAATCCATGCTGCTGGAACAGCAAGGCTTTGCAAATCCGCCACTGAAGACAGACAAGGAAATGTCTAAGAAAACGTGGGGAAACCATGATGAAGTTAGAAGTAGGGATGGAAAAAAGTTGTTCTAGTGAAGTGGTTTGATAACCGCTCTGTTGTACTGGCCTCCAACTTTGTTGGTGTTGGAGATGAAGATGAATTTGAGAGGTGGGATAAGAAAGAGAGGCAGTTTGTGAAGGTCAAGCATCCAGAGGTTGTGAAGAAATACAACAAGGGCATGGGAGGGGTGGACAAGCTTGATCAGCTAATCAGCCTTTACAGGATTGATATAAAGTCCCGCAAATGGCCACTGCGCATGATTACTCATGTTTTTTATGTTGCTGTAGTGAATAGCTGGCTTGAGTATCGCAGGGACAATGAATACAAAGGAACTCAGCCACAGAAAATCATGGATCTCCTTGAATTCAAAATTAATGTGGCCGAAGTGCTTGTGCGTTCTGGGAAGCTTCAGGGTTAAAAAAACGAGGGAGGCCAAGCAATTCTAATGCAGCCAGTACCTCTCAAACTCCACATGATGAAGCTGGACAAAAGAGAGGGGCAAGGGTATGGCGGCCAGTTCTTGAAGTCCAAAAAGATATGGTTGACCACCTGCCAAATTATGATACAAAAAAAGAAGCAACAAGATGCAAATTGGAAGGTTGTTCTGGGAAAACACACATCTTCTGTGATAAGTACAAGGTGCACTACTGCTTTGTGTCACAGAGAAATTGTTTCAAAGATGCACACAAGAAATGACTCTAACGTGACTGCATTGATTGATTCCTAGGTTTATTTTGTTATGAATAAACAAATGTGCAATCTATAAAGCAAAAACCTTACAATTAAAGTTGAAATGTTAAATTAAAGTTGAAAAGTGAATATGTTATAAGCTTAAAGTATAGACCAACAATTGTTATGTTTATTATTTTATTTCATGTTGGTACATTTTTTTGAAGTACCCCTGTTTTGACCTGACGTCCATTGAAATGGACCAAAAAAATTACAATTATTAAAATTAAAATTATTTTTTCAGAAACTGGAAACATAATTCAGGTCTGAAGGGCAAAATGCTTACCTCAGTTTTGGCACCAGTGATTTTGTGCAATCTGTGTCAGCAGAGCCTTCAGCATCTTTTCCACCCTTTTGGCCTCAATCCAATCCCATCCTCGTTGCCACTTATGTCGTGGAAAATCTTTGAAGAATCTCTCTAAAATGCAAGAAAACTCTCAGAGTCCATGGTTCCAGATGCCAAACTTAAAGGTTATTGAATCACCAACAAACTTGAGAAAGGCCAGCTGTCCATTCTGACTCTCTTAGTCAAAAACCTCATCTTCTATAGTTTGTTATCTGACATTACCTCATTTCTATGCCCCTTCATTATTTTTGTAACCAATGGATACTATTCAACACCATTATCTCACAGAGCCTTTTGATATATTTTTACTGGTAGAAACCTGGCTTTAATCTTTTTAATTACTTTGACCACTGGTTGTTTTTACTCCTTATCTTCAGCTGTGTTTCAAGGTCCATAGCCTCATTATATTGTTACAGCTGGGTGCTTTTTGTGGTTTTTGCAGCATCAACACTTTTAATAACCTCATATGCTCTCTCTTGTGTCACACAAAGGCCAGGAAACTCATATAAGTATTTTGATATAAAAACATACCAGAATATTGAAAAATCTACTATATTTTCCATGTAAACATGACTTCTCAAATTTCACTCGTAGAGATCCATGCATTGCAAAAGACAGCATTATAGGCCAAATTTCTATTTCTATGTGGGTTCTGAGGACAGTAGAAAGAGGCTACAGAATTCAATTTGGTCGCCGCCCTCCACGTTTCAACTGCGTGGTTTCCAATATCGTGAAACCAGAGCAGGCATGTCTACTGTGGAAAGAGCTGCAAAATCTCTTGGTCAAAGGGGCCATAGAACATGTTCCCCTTCCAGAGAAAGAGTCAGGTTATTACAGCAAATACTTCCTGGTTCCCAAGAAGGGTGGGGGGTTGCATCCAATTTTAGATCTTCGAACCACTTGAACCGCTCGGTCAGAGGGTTCAAGTTCAAGATGCTAACTATCAAGTCGGTCGTGTCTCAGATCCAACATTACGATTGGCTGTCATGATCGATCTCATGGACACATATTTCCATATTGGAATTCTGCCACAGCACAGGAAGTTCCTGAGGTTCGCTTTCGGGGATGAAGCATTCCAGTATCGGGTTCTTCCATTCGGCCTATCCCTATCACCCCGCACATTCACGAAATGCATGGATGCAGCACTGACTCCTTTGCGACTCCAGGGCATCCGCATTCTGAATTACATAGACGACTGGCTGATCCTTGCAGTCTCAAGAACTGGCAGTTCAGCACAGGGATATTGTTTTGGCTCATCTGGGTTCTCCGGATCTGAGACTCAACGACGAGAAGAGCGTTCTTTCTCCTACCCAGAGGATTACCTATCTGGGGGTTATATGGAATTCGATTACGATGCGGGCACAGTTGTCTCCCGCTCATATCATGTCCATTCAGAACTCCCTGAGCAAACTCAGGATAGGTCAAGTTTGCACTGTTTACCAGTATCAACAAATACTAGGTCTCATAGCATCTGCGTCCACGGTGATTCCTTTGGGCCTTCTCCATATAAGACCGTTTCAGCTGTGGCTAAAAGCCAGGGGATTTCATCCAAGGGCCAATCCCCTAAGGCAAATAAGGGTTATGTGCTGCGCGCTTCATTCCCTCTCTATGTGGTCCAGACCCCGGTTTCTTACCTTGGGTCCCACTCTGGGTGCGTCATGTCGTCGCAGGATGCTAACGACAGACACCTCTCTGACAGGCTGGGGTGCGGTCTTGAGTGGTCGTCCAGCCCAAGGGGAATGGGAGGGTCACCAGCTCGATTGGCACATCAACTGCCTCGAGCTGATGGCGGTATTTCTGGCCCTGAAATACTTCCTCCGGTATCTGAGAGGCTGCCATGTACTTGTGCGGGTGAACAACAATAGAAGCAGTCTCCTACATAAATCATCAAGGAGGTCAACCCAGCGGCGTGGGTATTCTCATTCCCAAAGCACTTCCTCAGCGCAGCATCCTAGTGAAGTTTTTTGTAAAGGGAACGTCTCGAGTTACGTGTTGTAACCCTTGTTCCCTGAAAAAAGCGGAACGAGATGCTGGGACGTCCCAGGACTGCTCTTCAAAAATAAAAAAGATCTGTCGACACACTATATTTATAGCCTGGCCACAGGTGCATCTAATGAACTCACCAACCGAGGCTATAAATTCCGGTCAATGTTCATTGATGTGTTACACACATATTCACAACTGGTCTCAAAACAGGATTGTTCCCAAAGCGCTTCCTCAGTGCAGCATCTTGTTCCGCTTTTTTCATTATACTGTATACTGTATACAACATTATACTGTTGAAGCCAAAATTATTAGCCCCTTATGAAGTATTTAGTTATTTTTCAAATAATTCCCAAGTGCTGTTTAATGGAGCAAAAAAAAAAAATCTATTGGTCAAAATTATTAGCCCTCTGATGGTAATAGTCAATAGTGTATCCCTTTTGATTGATAACAGCCTTTAGTAATTTTTTGGCATTTCATGCCTATTCACTGCAGTGTTGTCACACTTTGCAAGAAACTAAAGGTTTATCTAATCGGAATGTATTCCTCAATGCAGGCTTATGGTGAGTTGTTTCAGGGAAGTCCTGAAACAACCACATTGTTGTCAGTTGCTATGTGGGTGATTGTTTGTTTGGTATGAGTGGCATAATATGGGTAACGTAGCCATGGAGGCTGAGACACAAGGTCTGAATGACGTGCTACGGTTGTGCCACGTGAACAGTTGTGGAGCTTGGAAAGCACATGCTCTGCTTTGCAGTTTGGCTGGGTTTGTTGCATGGCCGGAAAGATGCCACAGTGCATTGCGCTGTTTACGATGTAGTGGGAGGTTTAGTCGCATGGCCCGAAGGATGCCACAGTTCCTGGATATGTTGAGAAAATATAAAACATAATAACATGGAAAATGTAGCATCTGCGGATGCCTGAAAGTAATTGTTGCTAGATTATATGTCGGGAACGTGTGAAACGATGTCAGGAAACATGCTTGCATATGCATACAAACAACATCATTTAAAGTTTGTTTGTCATGAAATTAGAAGGTACCTGAAACTGAAATACTGTGGTCTGATGTTTATTGTCTTACGCATATGGTTTGGGGCTATGTAGATTTGTTTTCCAATGTAATGTGAGTCATTTCATGACTCTGCATGAATAGGGTGACTCATCTCATTTTGGCAAGGATGTATGAAATCATGGGAGTTCGTACCTGAGAGTTGGATTTATGCCAGATGTTGAACACTTTTAAAATCATGTGGCAATTAAGTTGTATGATCAAGCTTGTAAATAACATTTTGTAATCCAATGATTATGAATGGGCTGGGACGCGGTGCAAGATCAGCCTCTTGCGGAGCCAACTTTGGCTTATGTCTGCTCTGATAGAGGCTGTGTAAAACTGCAGTGTACTGTGGAATGGACAGATCGAGTGTTGCGTGGCAGCGAGCTCATGTTAAAATATCTGTGTTGGTTTGAAAAGAAGTTGTAATTAGTGTATCGGTCAATTGGATGGAGTTCATTGTGCATTATTGCCGCCGTTTTCCAAAGGGGATGAATCGCGTTCTAGATGGCATTTTTGAAGAGATAACGATGTGATATTCATGTTAGAAGTTGACAAACAGAATCGCTGAATGGTTCACGCCCTAAATGATCTTGCGCGGTGAGGTAAGAGGCTGACAGGAATCAGCTGTGTTTGAGAACCAGATTGAAACGCTGGGGAGCATTAGAATGGTGATTCAATTAAATAGTTAATCTTTGTTTCCCTCGTGTTCAAATGAAGCTGGGATAGAATTTGAGTAGCATGTGCCAGAGCAGCACCAGTTCGCGGAGGCAGCTTGTGCAATGGTCCGCTCCAGGCGGACAGTTTAGATAAGAGAACATATAGCAGACATAGAGAATTGTTTCACATGTATTCAGTGCCGAAGCAGCCAGTTTGCTGTAGCAACTTCATGCTAAAAACTGCTTCGGCGGATGGAGCATAGAAGGAAAGACAGAGTACAAATATAACACTTAACTTGATATCAGTCAATCCTGTAAAAACAATTGATCTGCTGTGGTAGCTTCTGTTAAATAACGAGATTGTTTGGATAGAAGAGCTGTTCTGATGAAAGTGAATGCCTGCAATGTGATTGGTCAGATTAAATGACCTTGCTCCTCCCGAACCTTGTTTATAAAACACATTACATTTCTGATCTTGTGTTTTCTTACTGTAACTTTTTGTAGCTACTTACTGTAATTTACTGTAGGTTTGTCCTTTCACATAACTTTTACTCTTTTTGTTAGTGTTTCTAAAGGTAAAGTCGGAGACTGGAAAATTCACTTCATAATAGCCCAAACATTTGATGAGGTCTACAAACAAAAGATGAGGAATACAACTGTCAACGTCCGAACAGAAATTGCTTGTGTTCTGGACATTGTTCTATGTTCTGGAAATTGCTCCATATTAGTCTCTAAATAATTATTAGGCACTCATCTTAATTGTCTGACAGAAAGCTAATTCTAATTCTGACTAATTATTATTTTATATTATAGTTATTTTATATTTAAAATGATCCCTTGGGCCCACCACCCATTGGATAAACCGCAGGAGTCGGGTGCACTGCCATATGGGTAGCAGTGAAGGCCGGGGGACTTGATGGACCAGACCCAGCAAAGGCTAGCTCTGAGGACCTCGCTGGGGTGCTATCAGTTGGATCTGGTGGGGCTTACCTCAATGCACTGTCTTGGCTCTGGATCCGTAATCCTGGATAGGGGATGGACTCTATTCTTCTCTAGAGTTTCCTAGGGTGTGAGGCGACAGGCGAGTGTGGGGATACGAGTCTGAGCGCCACTACGTTGTAGTTTTGGGGGGGGGACTCTGACTGTTGTCTGTGCATATCCACCGAACTGCAGTTTAGAGTATTCTGCCTTCTTGGAGACCCTGAATGAAGTCTTGTATAGGGCCCCAGTAGAAGGAATGGCCTCCCCAATCTGAACCCGAGTGGATGTTAATTGTTAGACTTCTGTGCTAGACACGGATTACCTATAACAAAACACCACGTTCGAACATAAGGATGCTCATAAGTGTACGTGGTACAAGAGCACTCTTGGTCAAAGGTTGATGATCGATTTTGTCATCGTGTCATCAGATCTGAGGCCATATGTTTTGGACACTCGGGTGAAGAGAGGGGCGGCGCTGACAACCAATCACCATCAGGTGGTGAGTTGGGTCAAGGGGTGTGGAAATAAGTGAAACAGAAAGTCTCTACGATTTTCTGGTGCAGAGATATGTGATTTGTTACTTGGTTGCTAGGGAAACCCTGTTTTGTTGCTATGCAGTTACCAGGGTGATACTTATCAAGCCTCCTTTCCATCCTAAGTGAATATAGTCAACCTGGAAGTCTTTATGATTTTCTGTTGCAGAGATATGTTATTTGTTACGTGGTTGCTAGGATAACCACATCTGGTTGCTAGGCAGTTACCAGAGTAATACATATCAAGGCTACTTTCCATCCTGAGTGAAATAAGTGAAACAGTAAGTCTGTATGATTTTCTGGTGCAGAGATATGTGATTTGTTACTTGGTTGCTAGGATAACCACATCTGGTTGCTAGGCAGTTACCAGAGTGATACATATCAAGGCTACTTTCCATCCTGAGTGAAATAAGTGAAACAGGAAGTCTGCATGATTTTCTGGTGCAGAGATATGTGATTTGTTACTTGGTTGCTAGGGTAACCACATCTCTTTGCTAGGCACTTACCAGACTGATACTCATAAGGCTCCTTGCAATCATGTGTGAAATACGTCAACCCCTAAGTCTCTACGATGTTCTGTTTCAAAGATATGTGATTTGTTACTTGAGTGCTAGGGTAACCACATCTGGTTGCTAGGCAGATACCAGAGTGATACTTACCAAGGCTAATTTCCATCCTGAGTGAAATAAGTGAAACAGAAAGTGTCTACGATTTTCTGGTGCAGAGATATGTGATTTGTTACTTTGTTGCTAGGGTAACCCTGTCTGGTTGCTATGCAGTTACTAGGGTGATACATATGAAGCCTCCTTTCCATCCTGAGTGAACAAAGTCAACCCTGAAGTCTCTATGATTTTCTGTTGCAGAGATATGTGATTTGTTACTTGGTTGCAAGGATAACCACATCTGGTTGCTAGGCAGTTACCAGAGTGATACATATCAAGGCTACTTTCCATCCTGAGTGAAATAAGTGAAACAGGAAGTCTCTACAATTTTCTGGTGCAGAGATATATGATTTGTTACTTGGTTGCTAGTGTAACCACATCTGGTTGCTAGGCAGTTACCAGAGTGATACATTTCAAGGCTACTTTCCATCCTGAGTGAAATAATTGAAACAGAAAGTCTATACGATTTTCTGGTGCAGAGATATGTGATTTGTAACTTGGTTGCTAGGGTAACCACATCTGGTTTCTAGGCAGTTACCAGAGTGATACATTATCAAGGCAACTTTCCATCCTGAGTGAAATAAGTGAAACAGGAAGTCTGTTTGATTTTCTGGTGCAGAGATATGTGATTTGTTACTTGGTTGCTACGCTGTCCCTGTCTGGTTGCTATGCAGTTACAAGGGTGATACTTATCAAGCCTCCTTTCCATCCTGAGTGAATAAAATCATCCCGGAAGTTTCTATGATTTTCTGTTGCAGAGATATATGATTTGTTACTTTGTTGCTAGGGTGATTTGTTACTTTGTTGCTAGGGTAA
The DNA here is from genome assembly GCA_032164185.1 of Moxostoma hubbsi. Taxonomy (NCBI): domain Eukaryota; kingdom Metazoa; phylum Chordata; class Actinopteri; order Cypriniformes; family Catostomidae; genus Moxostoma; species Moxostoma hubbsi. Next base: position 4,998,700 of record JAVLUX010000046.1, read on the forward strand.
CCAAATCTGGTTGCTGGGCAGTTACCAAATTGATACTCATAAAGACCTTGTAATCCTGTGTGAAGTATGTCAACCCCAAAGTCTAAACAATGTTCTGGTTCAAAGATATGTTATTTGTTACTTGGTTGCTAGGGTAAACACATCTGGTTTCTAGGCAGCTACCAGAGTGATACATATCAAGGCTACTTTCCATCCTGAGTTATATAAGTGAAACAGGATGTGTCTACGATTTTATGGTGCAGAGATATGTGATTTGTTAATTGGTTGCTAGGGTAACCCTGTTTTGTTGCTATGCAGTTATCAGGGTGATACTTATCAAGCCTCCTTTCCATCCTGAGTGAATAAAGTCAACCTGGAAGTCTTTATGATTTTCTGTGGCAGAGATATGTTATTTGTTACTTGGTTGCTAGGATAACCACAAATGATTGCTAGGCAGTTACCAGAGTGATACATATCAAGGCTACTTTCCATCCTAAATTAAATAAGTGAAACAGGAAGTCTGTATGATTTTCTGGTGCATAGATATGTGATTTGTTACTTGGTTGCTAGGGTAACCACATCTGGTTGCTAGGCAGTTACCAGAGTGATACATATCAAGGCTACTTTCAATCCTGAGTGAAATAAGTGAAATAGGAAGTCTCTACAATTTTCTGGTGCAGAGATATGTGATTTGTTACTTGAGTGCTAGGGTAACCACATCTGGTTGCTAGGCAGATACCAGAGTGAATCTTACCAAGGCTACTTTCCATCCTGAGTGAAATAAGTGAAACAGAAAGTGTCTATGATTTTCTGGTGCAGAGATATGTGATTTGTTACTTTGTTGCTAGGGTAACCCTGTCTGGTTGCTATGCAGTTACTAGGGTGATACATATGAAGCCTCCTTTCCATCCTGAGTGAACAAAGTCAACCCTGAAGTCTCTATGATTTTCTGTTGCAGAGATATGTGATTTGTTACTTGGTTGCAAGGATAACCACATCTGGTTGCTAGGCAGTTACCAGAGTGATACATATCAAGGCTACTTTCCATCCTGAGTGAAACAAGTGAAACAGGAAGTCTGTATGATTTTCTGGTGCAGAGATATGTGATTTGTTACTTGGTTGCTAGGGTAACCACATCTTGTTGCTAGGCACTTACCAGAGTGATACATATCAAGGCTACTTTCCATCCTGAGTGAAATAAGTGAAACAGGAAGTCTCTACAATTTTCTGGTGCAGAGATATATGATTTGTTACTTGGTAGCTAGTGTAACCACATCTGGTTGCTAGGCAGTTACCAGAGTGATACATATCAAGGCTACTTTCCATCCTGAGTGAAATAAGTGAAACAGGAAGTCTGTTTGATTTTCTGGTGCAGAGATATGTGATTTGTTACTTGGTTGCTACGCTATCCCTGTCTGGTTGCTATGCAGTTACAAGGGTGATACTTATCAAGCCTCCTTTCCATCCTGAGTGAATAAAATCATCCCGGAAGTTTCTATGATTTTCTGTTGCAGAGATATGTGATTTGTTACTTTGTTGCTAGGGTGATTTGTTACTTTGTTGCTAGGGTAACCAAATCTGGTTGCTGGGCAGTTACCAAATTGATACTCATAAAGACCTTGTAATCCTGTGTGAAGTATGTCAACCCCAAAGTCTAAACAATGTTCTGGTTCAAAGATATGTTATTTGTTACTTGGTTGCTAGGGTAAACACATCTGGTTTCTAGGCAGCTACCAGAGTGATACATATCAAGGCTACTTTCCATCCTGAGTTATATAAGTGAAACAGGATGTGTCTACAATTTTATGGTGCAGAGATATGTGATTTGTTAATTGGTTGCTAGGGTAACCCTGTTTTGTTGCTATGCAGTTATCAGGGTGATACTTATCAAGCCTCCTTTCCATCCTGAGTGAATAAAGTCAACCTGGAAGTCTTTATGATTTTCTGTGGCAGAGATATGTTATTTGTTACTTGGTTGCTAGGATAACCACATCTGATTGCTAGGCAGTTACCAGAGTGATACATATCAAGACTACTTTCCATCCTAAATTAAATAAGTGAAACAGGAAGTCTGTATGATTTTCTGGTGCAGAGATATGTGATTTGTTACTTGGTTGCTAGGGTAACCACATCTGGTTGCTAGGCAGTTACCAGAGTGATACATATCAAGGCTACTTTCAATCCTGAGCGAAATAAGTGAAATAGGAAGTCTCTACAATTTTCTGGTGCAGAGATATGTGATTTTTTTTTACTTGGTTGCTAGGGTAACCCCATCTGGTTGCTAGGCATTTACCAGAGTTATACATATCAAGGCTACTTTCCATCCTGAGTGAAATAAGTGAAACAGAAAGTCTCTACGATTTTCTGGTGTAGAGATATGTGATTTGTTACTTGGTTGCTAGGGAAACCCTGTTTTGTTGCTATGGAGTTACCAGGGTGATACTTATAAAGCCTCCTTTCCATCCTGAGTGAATAAAGTCAACCTGGAAGTCTTTATGATTTTCTTTTGCAGAGATATGTTATTTGTTACTTGGTTGCTAGGGTAACCACATCTGGTTGCTAGGCAGTTACCAGAGTGATACATATCAAGTCTACTTTCCATCCTGAGTGAAATAAGTGAAACAGGAAGTCTCTACAATTTTCTGGTGCAGAGATATGTGATTTGTTACTTGGTTGCTAGGGTAACCCCATCTGGTTGCTAGGCAGTTACCAAAGTGATACTCATAAGGCTCCTTGCAATCCTGTGTGAAATATGACAACCCCTAAATCTCTACGAGTGAAATAAGTGAAACAGGAAGTCTCTACGATTTTCTGGTGCAGAGATATTTAATTTTTTACTTGGTTGCTAGGGTAACCACATCTGGTTTCTAGGCAGTTACCAGAGTAATACATATCAAGGCTACTTTCCATCCTGAGTGAAATATGTCAACTCTTATGACTCTACGATGTTCTGGTTTGAAGATATGTGATTTGTTGCTTGCTAGGTTAACCCTGGCTGGTTGCTAGGCAGATAACAAGGTGATACTTATCATGCCTCCTTTCCATCCTGAGTGAATAAAGTCAACCCGGAAGCTTTTATACTGTGGCTATGAAGATTTTATGTCATTACTTATTGGCTGCTTGATAATATAAATCCTCTGAGGGAGAGGGAGAGGGAGAGACGCAGGGCTGACAGTCTCTTTTGTGTGTGTGTGTGTGTGAAAACAATGTTAAGTCAATCAGACTTTTTTGGACGCTTTTCCGTACACTGTGCGAACATCGTTTAAAAAAGATATAGCACACTTTTCGGGATTAGTCTAAAGGTCTGTGCTAGGGTAAGCACATGTGGTTGCGAGGCAGTTACAAGATTTATACTTTTCAAGACTCCTTGCTATCCTGAGTAAAATAAGTGAAACAGGAAGTCTCTACGATTTTCTGGTGCAGAGATATGTGATTTGTTACTTGGTTGCTAGGGTAACCCCATCTTGTTGCTAGGCAGTAATCAAAGTGATACTCATAAGGCCCCTTGCAATCCTGTGTGAAATCAATAATATATTTAAAAAAACAGCATGTAAAACGGAGTTGAAAAAGGCAAAAAACATCCTTAAAAAAACATCCAAAACGGAAAAGTTTGCAAAACATTAAGAAAACAACTCAGAAAATTATCAAATCAGAAACATAATGAACCTAAAAAAACAGACATAAGAATTGACTACTGCTCCAAATTACAACAATACAAACAAACAATCAAAGTATAAAAGCATCTCCATCTCACCAAAAGCTTACATGAAATTGAACAATCAATAAATCAAAATCTGTTCTGGGATAAGTGGAATAATTTGAGCACAACAAGATTTGCGAATCCAAAATGGAAATCACACCAAAACAACTAAATTACAATTATAAACGGGTCAAACAAAAACTACAAATATATTAAAACACAATAAAAAATAACCAGAATCCAATGGACTTTCCAATCACACAATTAATCCAAAAACTTAAAAACCAAAAGTGCAAACGATCTTGTGGTGCTGACAACATTTTAGGTGAAATGCTGAAACACAGCACACCTGACCTGCAGATGGCTGTGCTCAAATTATTCAACCCTGTACTTAGTTCATGCGGTTTCCCTGACATCTGGAGCCAAGGACTTATTACCCCCGAATAATTTCAGTGGCATTTGTGTGAGCAGTAATCTGGGAACTTCCTTAACGAACACAATGTCCTGACCTAGAGTCAAATTGGCTTCCTTCCAAATTATAGAACTACGTACCACATTTACACTCTATACACCCTAATCAATAAACACCAAACAAGGGAAAAACAAGGGAAAATATTTGCATGCTTTGTTGATTTCAAAAAAGCATTTGATTCTATCTGGCACGAAGGACTACATTACAAATTATTACAAAGTGGTGTAGGGGGTAAAGTTTATGACAACGTTAAATCGATGTATTCGGACAACAAATGTGCAATAAAAATTGGCAACAAACAAACAGAGTTCTTCTCCCAGAAGAGAGGAGTGAGACAGGTCTCCTGACTATGCCTTCAGTGCATTCACTAGACCAACACTCATCAAAATTAATGAATTAGCGGTGCAGTTGGAACAGTCCCTGGACTCACGCTGCAAGACAAAGACATCAATTTTTTGCTCTATGCAGATGACCTGGTGCTGCTTTCACCCACCCCACAGGAACTACAGCAAAAACTGGGCCCTGGCAGTAAACCTGAAGAAGACAAATATTACGGCGTTTCAGAAAAAGCCCAGATGTCAGGAACACAAATACCAGTTCTCTTTAGGCAGCACCGCACTAGAGCACACTATGCAGTATACATACCTTGGGCTGATTATCACTGCATCAGGGAGTTTCAGTAAGGCAGTGAATACACTTAAAGTAAAAGCTCGAAGAGCTCTATTAAGAGAAAGTTCTATATAATACTGAATAACCAATTCCAATCTGGTGTAAGATCTTTGATAGTGTCGTACAGCCCATAGCACTGTATGGAAGTGAGGTATGGGGTCCACTCAGTGATCAGAACTACACTAGATGGGACAAACATCCAACAGAAGCCCTGAAGATTCTGCAAATTAATTCTGAAATTGCAAAGGATAACTCCCAATAATGCATTTAGTGCAGAATTAGGACGATTCCCATTGATCATTAACATACAAAAAATATCTCTACATTACTGGATGCATTTAAAATCAAGTCCCATAGAGTCATTGTATATTATTATATTATACATTATAAAGCGCTAGAAACCCAAGAACTGAATCCTGATAACAGTCCCCTCAGTCAGCTGGTTCTGAGAATCAATAACCCGGTTAACTACTAACACTAACCAGTGTGTGTATTTGTAAGTGTGTTTGAATTTTGTTCTTATCTTTGTAAAAGCTGGTTGCACAGTGTTTGTAGCATCTCAATGTGCCCCAGCTCACTGGTCGTGAGTGTGGCAGGTGGTCGGGACACAGCTTCAGCTTATCTCTGTGCTCTCTGCTGTGGGGGTCTCTCCTTGTTTGGGGCAGTTTTTTGTTTCCTTTTCCTTGTGGGGTGTTGATGGCCAGCAGGTGGATGTGGGGCAGGTATGTGGGGCAGTATTTACAGGTGTTTAAAGAGCCTCAGATAGGTGTTGGTGGTATTGGACGACGTAAGTTGCATGTCCAGCTGTTATCTTTACTCTCGGTAGTGTTGGAAAGGGGTTAAGTGATGTTGGATTGCGGCCCAGGGCAGCATCCTTTATGTTTTTTGAACACACTGTCTTTGTGTAGATGTATTCCATTATAGAGGTGGTGGAGGCCGATGTGGTGGTTGTGGACCAGGATGTGTCCTCACACACAGGTTGTTTATACATATAAAAACAAATAATAAAAATAAATACAGAATAGGTTCAGAACTGCTGAACACCACAGTGTTTAAAAAAACTGACATATACTTACACATAAATGAATATACACACATAAACTGTGGGTCACTGTGATGAACATTAGGGTGACATATGGGGGTAGAACACATAACACAGATTCACCCACTGTCTCTCAGGCTGTGACACGTTAAACGTATCTTGCACGTTAAAATGTATCCCTCCCAAAGTATTAGATTAATTTGTTCTTGTTCTGTCATGGTAAATTTGTAAATTTGTCAATGCTGTTAAGGACATATAAACGTTCCTTGACTCTTGTAATTTTGGGCAGTGAAGGAGACAGTGCACCTCTCTCTCAACTTCACCTGTCGTACAGTGAGCACACACCCTTTCATATCTGGGAAACCATGTTTTTCTGTGTTTGCCTCTCTCGATGGAGAAACTGTGCTCACTGAGCCTGTACTTGCTCAGGATCTGTCTCTGCTTTGTATCTCTGACAGTCAGGAGATACTCTTTCAATTCATACTTTGATTGTAGAGTCCGGAAACTCTAATTTGATTTGTGTTTTAGTTTCTTGTTCCCAATGTTCCAGATAGGAGATTTGAGATTAGTAGTGTTAACAGTCTCAGAACCAGCTGACTGAGGGGACTGCTATCAGGAATCAGTTCTTGGGTTTGTAGCGCTTTGTATTGTAGCGATTCTGTGGAACTTGATTTTAAATGATTCCAAAAATTTAGAGAGCTTTTTTGTGTTAATGATCAGTGGGAATCGTCCTAAATTTACATGCATTAATGGGTTTTCCTTTGTAATTTCAAAATTATTTTGAAAAATTCTGTCTTTCTGTTGGATAATTGTCTCATCATGTGTAGTAGAGATCACTGGGTGGAACCCATACCTTACTTCCATACAGCGCTATGGGCTGTATGACACTATCAAAGATCTTACACCAGATTGGAATTGGTAATTCAGTATTACAGAACATTTCCTTAATAGCGTAAAAGAGCTCTTCGAGTTTACGTTAAGTGCATTCTCTGCCTTACTGAAACTCCCTGATCCACTGATAATCAGGTAAGAAACTGCATAGTGTGCTCTAGTGAAGTGCTGCCTAGAGAGAAACTGTATCTGTGTTCCTAACATCTAGGCTTTTTCTGAAAAACCATTATTTTTGTCTTTCTTCAGGTTGACTGCAAGGGCCCAGTTATGGCAGTAGCTCTCCAGTAGGTACACATGCTGCTGTAGTCACTGGGGGTGGGTGACAGCAGCAACAGGTCATCTAAAAAGAGCAAAAACTTGATGTCCTTGTCTTGCAGCGTGAGTCCAAGGGCTGTAGACTGTTCCAACTGCACCGCCAATTCATTAATGTAAATGTTGAGGTACATACACACACACAAACACATATATAAACACATATACATGTTCATACACACACATACATACATAAATACACAAACAAACACATATATACGTACACACACACACACACACACACATATATATATATATATATATATATATATATATATATATATATTCATACATATATACATAAAAACATATAAGTACATATAAATATTTATGTATATATGTATTTATGTTTGTATTTATATGTTTTAAATACACATAAATACACATATATGTTTTTTTACACATACAATATATGTGTGTGTGTGTGTGTGTGTACATAAATATACACACACACACACACACACACACACATTATATATATATATATAAAAGGTCATGTCAAAGGGAGTGAAGCAAACCTGGAGTCTTTTGAAGAGGTATTCTCCCTGTTGAAAGCTAAAGTGAACACCAAGAGGGTAAATGACCCTTCTGACAGTGAAGATGATGAGAGCAGCAGAGAACCCCAACAAATTGTCTGCCCCTCCTACACCTGCCAGCTTTACCAACCAGCTAAAGAAGAGTATGGCCCTGCTAGAGATGGCCTTTGCTGAATTCAAAGAACAGACCCAAGCCAGGATGTCTGACTCCCCAAGAGTACTGTCTAGCAGCTGAAAGAGGAACTCAAGCAGTTCAAGAAAGAAAACCAGGCTTTGGCATCTGACCTCAGAGGAAGTCTAGTGGCACTCAAACATGAGAACAGTGTGCTACGTGCTCAGTTAGCCAAAGTAAAGGAGGATGCTGAAAATAAAGAAAGGAGCATCACCAGGCAAGACCAACACCTCAAAGACCAACTCTTATCAATCCCCAGACAATTCAACAGGCCAGGCAATGAAGCTACTGAAAAAGGAGACTCTCAAGAATCCTGAATGCCTGGTGATACATACATAAATGACCTGCACATCTGTCATACAGCAATCGCCCCTTTCAGACCACAACCAAATAAATGTGTTCTTCAAATTATCAGGTCAAATTAGAGACACAAAAAGGGAAACCAGTAAACTTTATAACGTACTTACATCCTACTTACAGATGGGCTCCAGACAGTGGACACAAATTCATCATGGCATTGATCTGATAAATGACATATCGATATATGACCAAAACCAATATGTCCCTACTATAGATGGTGTAAACAAGGCCATGAGGACATTAATATGAAATTTCATAAGGCAGCTATTAAAGCTGGCCTTATGAAACAAAAACGGAGGCCTGTTAAAAGGTGAAATGTTGAAAAATGGTTTGATGAAGAAAGATCTCAGAAAAATAGCAAATGAAAAACATCGCCAACCAAACAACCACGCATTACGCATGTTACAATAACATTTTAAATAAATATAACCATACAATTAGAAACAAAAAACAAAATACATAAGAAACTTGAAGATATTGAGGATGCCTTAATCAAAATCAATTCTGGGATACGTGGAACATATTCAACAGAAAGGAACCGCAGGCATTACCCATCCAAAATGGTGGCATCTGGAGAGCCCAACATAGACATACCAATAAATGAAATGAATACAAATTGATTTCCCATTTACTTGGTAAGAACCCATATAAATTCTCTCCGGCCAAAG
>JAVLUX010000046.1:5012500-5015000 GCA_032164185.1 Moxostoma hubbsi
TTAGGTGCTGCCCAGCCCGCAGCTCTGCAAATGTCTGCTAGGGAGGTGCCCCTCGCCAGTGCCCATGAGGATGCCACGCTCCTAGTGGAGTGGGCTCGAACCCGTAAGGGGGGGCACGGCCTGGGTGTGGTAGGCCAACTGAATGGCCTCCACCACCCAGTGAGACAACCTCTGTTTGGAGACAGCGTTCCCTTTCTGCTGTCCTCCAAAGCAGACAAAGAGCTGCTCAGAGCACCTGAAGCTCTGGGTGCGTTCCAGGTAGGCACGCAAGGCACGTACCGGACACAATAGTGAAAGGGCTGGGTCTGCCTCCTCCCGGGGCAGCACTTGTAGGTTCACTACCTGATCTCTAAAGGGCGTGGTAGGAACCTTGGGCACATAGCCCGGTTGAGGTCTTAGGATCACATGAGTGACTGCCGGACCGAACTCCAGGCAAGTGTCATTAGTAGAGAACGCTTGCAGGTCCCCGACCCTCTTGATGGAGGCGAGCGCGATCAGCAGGGCCGTCTTTAGGGAGAGGGCCCTGAGTCCAGCTGATTCTAGCGGCTCGAAAGGAGATCTCTGAAGACCGGCGAGGACCACCGAGTGATCCCAAGAGGGGAACAGGTTTGGCCGGGAGGGATTTAACCTCCGGGCACCTCTTAGGAACCTGACGATTAAGTCGTGCTTACCCAGGGACTTTCTGTCTACTGGGTCGTGGTGAGCTGCGATAGCGGCAACATACACCTTCAAGGTGGACGGGGACAGCCTCCCCTCCAACCTCTCCTGTAGGAACAGGAGCACAGACCTAACTGTGCACCTCTGTGGGTCTTCTGCCCAGGAAGAACATCAATTCACGAACAGATGCCATTTCAGGGCGTAGAGTTGCCTGGTAGAAGGGGCTCTGGCTTGATTGATCGTGGCTACGACTGTGGGTGGTAGACCAGCTAGATCTTCCGCGTCCCATCCAGGGGCCAGACGTGGAGGTTCCAGATGTCTGGGTGCGGATGCCAGAGAGTGCCCCGTCCCTGGGAAAGAAGGTCCTTCCTCAGGGGAATTCGCCAGGGAGGGGCTGTTGCGAGGAGTACGAGGTCCGAGAACCAGGCCCGGGTGGGCCAGTAAGGAGCCACGAGAGTGACTTGCTCCTCGTCCTCCCTGACCTTGCACAGCACCTGTGCAAGAAGGTTCACTGGGGGAAATGCGTACTTGCGCAGCCCCACCGGCCAGCTGTGTGCCACTGCATCTGCCCCTAGGGGAGCCTCTGAGCGGGCGTACCAGAGCGGGCAGTGGGAGGTCTCTTGGGAGGCAAACAGGTCTACCTGGGCCTTGCCGAACCGTTCCCAAATCAGCTGAACCGAGTGGGGGTGAAGCCTCCACTCTCCGCCAGGCAAGCGTTGTCGTGACAGCGCATCCGCCATCACATTGAGGTTGCCAGGGATGTGAGTGGCACGCAGCGACCTGAGTCGGTGCTGGCTCCAAAGGAGGAGACGACGGGCGAGTTGCGACATGTGGCGGGAGCGTACGCCGCCTTGGCGATTTATGTACGCGACCGCAGTGGTGCTGTCCGAACTGACCAGGACATGTTTGTCGCGAATTAATGGGAGAAACTGCCGCAGGGCTATAAGGACGGTCAACAACTCGAGGCAGTTGATGTGCCAACGCAGCTGGGCCCTTTTCCAACGGCCTGAGGCTGCGTGCCCGTTGCAAACGGCGCCCCAACCCAATCTGGAGGCGTCGGTCGTGACCAGGACGCGCCTGGACACCTGCTGTAGGGGTACTCCAGCCCGTAAGAAACAGAGGTCTGTCCAGTGGTTGAATGTTTGTTGGCAGGCGGGGGTGACTGTTACCCGGTGCGTGCCGTGGCGCCATGCTCGTCTCGGGACTCGGGTCTGGAGCCAGTGTTGGAGCGGTCTCATATGCATCAACCCCAGCGGCGCGACCGCCGCGGAGGACGCCATATGCCCCAGGAGCCTCTGGAAAAGTTTTAAGGGGACCGCTATTCCTGGCCTGAAGGCGGCGAGGCAGTTCAACACTGACTGGGCACGCTCGTTGGTGAGACGTGCGGACATTGAGACCGAGTCTAACTCCATCCCGAGAAAAGAGATGCTCTGAACTGGAGTGAGCTTGCTCTTTTCCCAGTTGACCTGAAGCCCCAGACGGCTGAGGTGCCTGAGCACCTAGTCTCTGTGGGCGAATAGTAACTCTCTCGAGTGGGCCAGAATGAGCCAGTCGTCGAGGTAGTTGAGTATGCGGATGCCGGCTTCTCGGAGCAAGAGCTGCCTCTGCGACTTTCGTGAAGACGCGAGGGGACAGAGACAGGCCGAAGGGGAGGACTTTGTACTGGTACGCCTGGCCCTCGAACGCAAACCGCAGGTAGGGGCGGTGTCGGGGCAGGATGGAGACGTGGAAGTACGCGTCCTTCAGGTCTATCGCTGCGAACCAATCTAGATGCCGGACGCAGGTTAAGATGTGTTTCTGCGTGAGCATCTTGAACGGGAGTTTGTGCAACGCTCGGTTGAGA
>JAVLUX010000046.1:5020000-5052500 GCA_032164185.1 Moxostoma hubbsi
ACTTTATGTAAAATGTATGTTTTACTACAATCTATATAAAAGCCATTCTCATATTCATGCACTTCTGCATCAATTACAAAAAATAATTCTTTATTAAATAGTTCTTTATATTTTTTATGTCATTGAAAGACTAGATTTTACAAAACAGCTCGGTGCTTAAACAGTTCAAAAGGGGTTTTATAGTATGGATAGACAATTGAATTCCCAGGTTAATGTATTTTTATTGAAAATTATTTTTTGATATGCATGATCAAGCAAACATAAAAACAGATGTCTGTTTATTGGCTATTACAATCCAACTTCAGTCATGCGGCGCCATCAGATCTTTCCTGGGTCCTCCTTGAGTGTAACAGTCCTATTGAAAACCAGCTGAGGAGGAAACATTGACAAAGATGAAGCACAATGAAAACAGTGGTCTGTATGCCAAAGTCCATTTAAATAATTTGGTTTGTGGATATACCTTTTCAGCAGTGCTATCAGGGTCCACTGAGAAATAGCCCACTCGCTCAAACTGAAACTTGTCAAACACTTTGGCCGTGCTCACTGAACGATCCACTAAGGCACTTTCAATCACTGCTAAGGAATTCTAGAGAAGAGAGTGACATAAGATTGTGAACACTTTTCACCAAGTCATTCATAATGTTATAATTGATAAGAACGATATTTTGTGTCACTACAAACACAGCCATTTTTTTTTTGCAGTTGCATGTTTTGGTTTAGTAGGGACCAGTGGTGTCTCAGGGTAATTATTTAGTGTGGGGCACAAACAATCAATTAAAAGACAGATCTCTGAAACATTGACAAATAATTCAAAATTCTGTCCATCAGTTTTGACTTCACTCCTTTCCCCTCACATTCCCACACATGTGCCCTGTTTATTCTGTTTACTCCCTGGTATTAATATGCGTATTAGATTCATATTAACTGGCACCATCATTTACACCTGGTAATATGTGTCTCTTTTGTGTTTGGATTTTGAGTAGAGGGATTTCATGACTGCATACATCAATCATTACTTCAGTGTGTTAATGCATGATAAAGCACAAACTGCATAATAACAAAAAACAAGCACACAAAAAACAGTGCATAATTTCAACCAATTACCAATAAGCAAAAACACGTTTAGAGCAGAACTGTCTGTTATTTTAATGGAGTAACCATGTTAACGGTGCTTCACAATTGTGCTTCTTATGTTATACTTTACATTTACATCAGGGACTATGAAGAGAACTTGAGCATGTGTGTATGCGGTTTAACATAAGTAAACATTTTAAAACCTTGTTTTAGCGCAACACTTGACTGACAGGTAGAAGTTTCACACTGATTGCCATACTCAAACATGGTCAAATAATCTATCATAAAAGCCTATCTACTGTCATGCATGTGCCATTATAATGGATGCTACATCCCTTAATGCCCTAGTACTTATAAAAAGGTAAACAAGTATGATTGATAATGACAGAAATTTTAAAAAGAGTAATGAATAAATACATTTTTCTAGCGCAACCACTGAACATGATGCCACACAAACATCCCTAATGATTTAATCTCAGCACAAAACACAACTAAGATCAAAAAGTCAAAAAGCTCAAGTGACTGATGATTTGACTATTTGTGGTTTACTTTCACAAACGGTGTGAATGTTTTCTCACCTACTCGAATGAACAGCATAACAAAACTATTCAAAACTCCCAATATTCTGCAGTCATTGTAATCCAATACAAACCAATGCACCAACACCTCAACATAATGGCATAAAATTAATTTAAAATGATGAATGGTGCATTTGAACTAATCCAACCAGCAGCACATTAGAAAAAAATTAGCATTTAAAATTTACCAATGAAGTTCACTTCGCAGGTCTACTCTGCACCCGGTAACTTCCGAGGCACCTGTCAACAGCTTGACATAAATTTGATCAAAGCTTTTGACTGGCTCTGGGGCAAAGGCAAACTAGCCCCTCAGGCCATCGTTGAACGTTCGTAGCACATGCGCATGACGTTCTCCAGATCAAGGTAGATTAACATTGAGGATGAAGAGCTAGCATGAGAATGATTAAATGGATTTATGCAACATACCTTAATAATAATACAATTTCTCAAAAGAATATAGAATTCTTTCTTGTATAATGGACATAAAACATGTTTAAGTTGCATAAAATATATTATTTCTTAAAATACATTTATGATGATGCCATGCAATTTGGACAGTATTGCCACCTCTGGCGGGGCTTAGCCCATCTTGCCCCTAATATAGAGATGCGGCTTGAGGGACCCAAGTCATAAATATAAGCCATTATTATATTTAATGATGTAACAACTTACAGGGTTAATGTCGCTCAGGAAGCCAGCGGGAACTTCAGCTGCGTCCTCTGGGTTTTTATGGAGGAAGCTACAGGCAAAAAAATTTATTACAGAAAATTGACAAGAAAACACCCAAAATGACATCATAAAATATTATTAAAAGTGACAAACTCTGGTGTGTCACTGCTGATGGAGACTTACAGGCGTTCATACAGGCGCACTTCACACTGCAGCGGCTCGCTCACCCAGTGAATGAAAGCTTTGGGTTTCTCCACAGAGTCAGAGCTGGCACAAGTCACTTCCAACTCGAACACTTTACCACTGCCATCCTGACAGAAGAGAAAAGACAATGTCAAGTAATCCAGCAAGTACTTACTAAATGAATGAATGAACGTTACACTTAGCGCTTTTTTCATTTTTTTTTATTTATCCCTCAATTCATAGCTATGCTGCTTTAGTTATGTCTGCCGGAACCAAAAACACTTCTCATATTCTTTAACCCTGCCTTAAATTGAATGGCATCTATGCTGATTTGATTCCGTATCTTTCCCTGTCTAAACATCTCCGGTCCTGCCTGATGTCTGATTCCCACTGCTGAATGACAATGACTAATGCAGTATGTGCCAGCCAAACTTCACTTCAGTCTACTAAGACAGACTTTAAAGAGCATGAACTGATGCAAACTCAAAGACCTGGAATTCTTCATGAGCCAAAGTCTGAAACATGGGCTCAAGATGGAGATCACCAAAATTACCTGTCATAAGCTTCCAGAATTTTGACTAGTAAAAGCTGTATTTTTTTTTACCCTTGTAGAATTTCACAATGATCTGTCATTCAATCCTTTTCAAAATGCAAATACAGATATCTATAATTTCACACATCAGAAATGCATTACTTAATGTACTATTTACAAAATTACTGTACATTGTTACTAGTGCAAATGCCCATTTTTGAAATGATAAGACAATAATTTTCACTAGAAGTAATTCTATTCTTGCTATCAAGAATTACCATTTCAACTAATCAAATTTGAATTGCAGATATCTATAATTAATATCCTGCACATGATTAAAGTCAAATTGGCTTGCCATACACCCCCAGTCTACTACGATAACATAATATCTTGAATTTTTTTCATTTTGGGGACTTTTTTAAACAAATATTGATGTGTGCAACTATTTACAATGAATCTGATTAATCAGCATATGTAATTAATTCAATGACAATGTTAATCAATTGACAACTTGGTGTCTATTTAAAACCAACAAAATGGCCAATACTTGCTGAATACAAAGTGAGCATACAATGATTTTGAATTGAGTCTTTGTTATATCACCTTGATGACTCTCTGTACAGTGATGACGTATCCTGCATGTCTCAAACCCACTGGCTGATCTGGAGTCAGACGCTTATAGCCCTTCTCCATCACCTACAGCAAACACACATACCACATCAAAAATGAATGTTTTAAGCAGGCCAACCTAAAAGGGTATCAATATGGCACAAAAATCTCACACATACCGCCCTGAAATCACTCTGCTCAATAAAGATGGTTTTGGAGAAGGGAATCACATGGCTGCCCTTGGCCTCATTAGCAGGGAAGTCTGGGACTCGAACTTTCTGCAGAGGAAACAAACCCAGACAACAGATGTAAGCATGTTTTCTCAATCACTGCAGCTGCATAACTATATGTCAGTCTTTAAACCCTCACTGTAAGTGAGGTACCTGTACCTGTGCGTTGGCAGGCAGATTGATGATGGTGACTTTGAGGGGCTCGAGCACAGCCATAGCACGAGGTGCGATGTCATTAAGCACCTCTCTAACACACGCCTCCAGCAGGTGCGGCTCCATTGTTGTTTGGGCAACAGTCACACCCACCTATAGCAGAACAACAGACGTCAACAGTTGAGTTAAAAAAAACTACCATAATTTTATATTACTTTAAAAGGGGTCATGTCATGGAAAACAGGATTTGACAGGCTCTTTTGTGATAAAAGAAACTTTCAGAATGCATAACTCTGTTTCAATCAACCCAGAACATTTATAAAAACCAAGCTACAAAAACAGATTGAACAGAAATGCTAAATCTTGAACTAGCAAAAACTTGACACATTTTTGTTTGTCATTACAGAAATATACAATCTTATCTTCATATTAAATAAGGAATTTCAACAAGTAAAAGCTGTATTTTTTTTCATATGTTTTACTTTATTTTCCCTTGTAGAATTTCACAATGATCTGTCATTCAATCCTTTTCAAAATGCAAATACAGTTATATATAATTTCGGTTGAAATTAATTTCACACATCAGAAATGCACTACTTACTGTACTATTAAAAAAAATTACTGTACATTGTTACTAGTGCAAATGCCCATTTTTGATATCTGTCATTTTCATTAGTGGCAATGTTAATTTCAGATAACTGAAAAATTATTGTAACTACAGTAGTAAGAAAGCCTTTTTAAATAACTTTATTTTCTCTCCAGTTTGGATATCTGAAATCAATTTCTATGGCTGAAATGCCAAATATATCATGCTGAAATTTGGGCTGTCAAACAATTTAAATGTTCCATTTAATTAAATGATGTGCCAGTTAATTCATCGCAATTCATCGCATACCAATTTTTACAGGGAAAGGCCACCAAATAAAGTTAATATAATATATAACCGTTTAAAAAAAAAGTATATAATGCATATAATTGAAATACAATACATAATATTGGCTACATACAGCTCTGGAAAAAATTAAGAGGCCACTCCAAATGTTTTATTCTTTAAATTAATGACAACATTTCTCCCAAATTCCAAATAAAAATCTTTATTTGCAGAAGAGGGCAACTGGTCAAAATAAAAAAAAAAAATCACAGCTTTCACACGTCTTTGTACGCTTTCCACCAGTCTTTCAGATTCCCGTTGAGTGATTTTATGCCGCTCCTGGCTCAAAAATTCAAGCAGGAATTCAACAGAAACTGGAATGGAATGGCTGCCATACATGTAGAGATGCTGTTTAAGAAACATTTGGAGTGGTCTCTTAATTTTTTCCAGAGCTGTATATTGTGGCAGCAGACAAGTTAAGCATTTTTACAATACAAAAAGTGTCTTTAAAGTCAAAATATTCTTTGTTTTATTGCCATGTCATTGAATCTAACCCTATTATTGGCCTATTCCATTTGCACTACTTTTAATTGTTTATTTACTCATGCATCAGATGCTTTTTGAGTGTCTTATTTTGGTGTATCGCATCTCAATGGTTCTCAGCATCTCTGGCCGTAAGTGGTGTTTTTAGGATGCTATGTTTGAAACTTTGAAAAATGCATCTTGTGATACCTGCATTCAGTTGCGCTCTGTCCAGCTGTCCAAGAGCACTTCATTTGTGGAAGGCTCTGCTGCTCTTGTTGGTTTATTTAATAAGGCATGTTGCTTATACAGCTGGACCTGACTGCCCCCTACTGCCACAAATCCACAAAAACATTAAGGTGGTCCATCAAGCTGGAGTCACGTGATGCTATACGAGAGTAAGCTGGTCAGTGGAGAGTAAGACTGAAACGATCAGTTGACGCTATTGACAATAAAAAATAGCCAACAAAATTTGTTGTCATCGAATAGTCATTTGATCTCATTTAACAAAACATGAAATAAAGCGAATCTGGATCTGGCATTCCGCTTGATCAAAACTTGCCTGTCAGAGCATCTAAAAATGAAACAGCTTGGCATTACATGTTTAATGCACCCTTTATTAAACTTCAAACAATAAGGAAGCCTGTTGTGTAAATAAGCACAAACTCCAAAACTGCCATTTCTCTGTGGGGTCAGACACATATATGTGTCATGTGAAAAACAGAGTGAGAGATTTTCAAACTTCTTCCGGCTAATAAACTCTCTCACGCGGATCACTCATACTTTGCATGAGCTACCTGCATCTAGATTTTAACATGATGGATCGTGATATTGTGAATCATAATGTGTGTGTCACGGCGTGTGTCTTATTGTGAAGAAAATCCCCGACAAAGTAGGATTGCTTTCAGTAGTCGGTAGTGAAATTTGATGATTCTCAACACCAGCTTCAAAACGACAACAAATAATAACACTAACTAAAATGTTAATTATGGAAGAATGGTTTCAAGTTCTTAAGTAATTATTCAAGACTAGTAAAACAGTCAATAATAAAATAAATATAAAAAACAGCAAAGAATAGAATAAAAATAATAATCAAAGAAAAAATACAAAATTAAAAGATTTTAACAGCAGTTTCAAGTATTCAAGTAAACATTCTGAATGAAATGCAACATAAAACTACTACTGGCCTTCACTGTATGATTATAATACATTAATACTTTTTAAAGCTACTGAAGTTACACAGTCAAGAGCAGTGAGTGTTTTCTCATCGTCTTGTTCTGGTTGTTAGATTATTATTTTTAATCTATGATTATTATGACACACTAGACAGCAGCAAGTCTATTAGCTTATATTTATACTTACAAATCCGACATTTTAATAACAATCTGCTTTTTTCTCTGCTGTTTACATTCACTTAAGACATCACTCTCTGTGTTTACATGAGAATACCTCACCAAGAATTTAGAAATGTTTTTGACCGTTTAGGTGCGCATTAGCACAAGTATTTTCGGGAACACACACATACGCCGCCTTTCATCAAACAGTTAATAAAACAATAGCGAATTATAAAATTACGTGCTCTGGATTAATTTCAACAGCAGAGTAAGAATATGAACTGTCTAATAAGTGAGACAGACCTAGGCTATCACAAATATAGCAGGTTATACAACTATGGAAAGCCAAAAGGGTCAAAAAAAGCTTTGAAACACCGTTTTCTAAACGCCGTAAGGCATTAAGTAAACGCCGTAATGCGTAACATAACTGCCGTATGCCATCACGCGTTAAGATAACGCATGTTATTTTAGCGCCTCACATAACTTAATTGGCCCATTAATATGCTCATGTACATAACTCCTCCTCTATCGCATTTGAGGGATCTACGGCAAGTCAGAGGATTCAAATCAATAACGGCAACGAGAACCTTTGTTTCACATTGCTGCACATGCTGCATTTACGCTAACACCGTATTAAGTCGAAGACCACTGTTGTATCACCCAGGACAAAATACAAATAAAGCCATGTACACCTCTGCAGATCATACAAGTTTTACATGATGCAGAAATTATGTATTAAAAGTGCGTGGTCAACGAAATATCACTATATAATATAACCACAACCACCGTAAACATCTTTTGACTATAGATACTTATAGAAAAATGTAGAAAATATCATATAGAAATATATATATATTTTAGAATATCTGCCATCTGTTTCAGAACAATCACAAGAAGACATCAACCTATGTATCCAATACAAATAAGCAATGGTTGATGTCCAGGACTGTCTGTAGAGCAGCAGATTAAACTTTTAAATAAACAATCTTCCTAAGATTTCAAAGTGAATCTGACAATATCTCATGCAATAATACATTTGCTCAATAACAAAAA
Source organism: Moxostoma hubbsi (assembly GCA_032164185.1). Taxonomy (NCBI): domain Eukaryota; kingdom Metazoa; phylum Chordata; class Actinopteri; order Cypriniformes; family Catostomidae; genus Moxostoma; species Moxostoma hubbsi. Next base: position 5,027,809 of record JAVLUX010000046.1, read on the forward strand.
GCTGACAAACTGGCCAACAGCAATTATGTCTGTAAAGAGTTAATAAATAGGCCTACTTCAGTAATATTAGCAACACACACACACACTGCAGTAAGTGAATACCAATTTGTGAATTAAAGTTAATAAATAGGGTCTTGGCTAGCGAATATCCAGCTTAGTTAGCCAAAATTCGGCTGCAGTCAATTAATGTTTGTTTGCAATGTGAAACAAAGGTCTCCTTGCCGTTAATGATTTGAATCCTCCGACTTGACGCAAACACGATAGAGGAGGTGTTATGTACATGAGCAAATGAATTGGCTAATTAAGATATCTGAGGCGCTAAAATAACACGCGTTAACTTAACGCATGACAGCGTTTATGTAATGCCGTTTACTTAATGACTTGTGTTTAGAATACTGCACTTCAAAGCTTAATACGTTGATACAAAACATGTGAATTTTGACCCATATGGCTTTCCATATACAACGGTCGCGTTGATGAGTCGCCGGGGGTGAACCGTTCACATCGCCGCGACGAGCTAGATGCCGGGCAGCCTTCCCCTCATGCTTGGGAAGACAGGCTGGCAGTGATGCCGCCGCCCCTCGCGCCATAGTCCTTTGAGGGGAGCGTGAGCGTCCGACTGACCCAGACCGTGCCTGCGCTATACTATGGACACTACCCCACCCTTTCACGGAGCCCCATTCACCGTGAGGATGCCAGATTCCCCCTTTATTATGAACACCCAACACATTATGAATTTTTGAAATTAATGTTTTAATGGATAAAATGTAAAAAAAAAAAGTCATTTAGCGGTATTAAAAGGATTTATTCCTCTTTATTGTTGTATTCACATTTAATACAACCTTTTAAGTCAAGGCACAACATGAATAGTCAAAGAATAATCGTTAGATTAGTCTATTATCAAAGTAATCCTAGTTGCAACCCTAGTGGTGAGTGCCGCTTCACTTTGCTACAATTATCCTTTTAATCAATAATTCAGTTTATCACAAAATAGTAAATTGTCGGCCTGTGTGGACATTAAAAGGCACTTGCAATCGCACGCATCTGATGCCTTGCATGATCATAATGGCAGGGCTGCAGTTGATAATGTCAGCGAGCCTCATGACATAGGTCAAGATATTGCAAACATTTATGCAGCACTAACAAAAATCTCAAACAACATGCAGAAATACGTTGGGCGACCACATCTGAGATAACTATTTTCTGCGCAGAAGAGACATGACCAATTTGAGAGTCTGCCAAACGCACCAAACTCACTCACAAGAGGATAGGTAAAACCGGCGTTAGTGAAAATGTAATTACAGATTAAGGCGTTTACTAGTTGAAATATAATTTTTGACATCATGAATGGGAATTTCAACTTATATCAAGGATTAACTTTATCACTAGTGCCAAACTAATTACTGATATGAAAAATTAGCATTTTCACTAGTAGTAATTACATTGCTGATATTAAGAATTTGCATTTTAATGGAAATTGAATTGTTTATTCAATCCACTTTACTAGGTACACCTGTACACCAACTGTACTTGTTCATGGAATGTTTTGCCACAGTCAAAATCATTGAGATAACTTTTTTTCCCCATTCTGATGGTTGATGTGAACATTAACTGAAGCTCCTGACCTGTATCTGCATGATTTTATACATTGAACTGCTGCCACACGATTGGCTGATTAGTTAATCGCATAAATAAGTAGGTGCAAAGGTGTACCAAATAAAGTGGCCATTGATTGTATTTAATCATGTGCAGGATATCAATAAGTCAAAAGGACTTGTGATAATCATGAGCTTGGTTCAGTATTCAGCAACTTTGCTCATCCTGATGAATGCCCATGTGAACTACATCAACATACTAGCCAATAGTAACGGAGATAATTTACAAAAAGAAGTTTTATGATACATCAGCAAAAAAAAAAAAATTCTTACTCTGGCACAAAAATTGTTGATAGCTTGTTGAGGAAAGCCACGCCTCCTGAGAGCAGTAAGCGTGAAGAGTCGTGGATCATCCCAATCTCTGAACAAACACGTGACGCATAAACAGATGACAATATCAACATTACATCCAAAGACCAAGTTACACCAATAAACCAAAACAAACTTGTCTATGATCATTCCATACAAATACGAGTGCAGTGTTAATGACCTTTATCAAATATGATACATAAAATGTGCAAACATTTTTTATATTTTGACTAATGGTACTAAAAATGGTTTGTCAAAAAAAATAAAAAAAATTCTGACAATTCTTTCATACAGGCTTTACGGGGTTAAACATCAGTGTGTTACCTAACAATTCCTGTTTCAACCAGTTTGATGATCTTCCTCTTGGAGACGACAGTGTAGGTGAGGTTCAGTCTGCCGTATTCCCACTGCACGGGGCAGTACACATCCAGAGCATTACATAGCCAGAAATATGAAGACCGCCTGACAAAAAGACAGACATGAATGTAGTACACACTTTGTGGCTCAAAAATATATGTGCACAATGAGAGACATTTTTGATAGTAATAATAAGAGCCTTCTTGGAATTACATTACGTGTTGTTCTTATAAATATTAACAATATTATATTGAAAATTTTGGATGGTAGAATTCACAAAAATAGCCACTTTTCTATTCATTGGACTCATTGGTCGCAAAAAAAACCAAAAGCAACCCGAGTAAACACAAAATACAGTTTTAATATATATATATATATATATATATATATATATATATATATATATATATATATATATATATATATATATATATATATATATATATACACATACATACACACACATACATATACACATACACTCACCTAAAGGATTATTAGGAACACCTGTTCAATTTCTCATTAATGCAATTATCTAATCAACCAATCACATGGCAGTTGCTTCAATGCATTTAGGGGTGTGGTCCTGGTCAAGACAATCTCCTGAACTCCAAACTGAATGTCAGAATGGGAAAGAAAGGTGATTTAAGCAATTTTGAGCGTGGCATGGTTGTTGGTGCCAGACGGGCCGGTCTGAGTATTTCACAATCTGCTCAGTTACTGGGATTTTCACGCACAACAATTTCTAGGGTTTACAAAGAATGGTGTGAAAAGGGAAAAACATCCAGTATGCGGCAGTCCTGTGGGCGAAAATGCCTTGTTGATGCTAGAGGTCAGAGGAGAATGGGCCGACTGATTCAAGCTGATAGAAGAGCAACTTTGACTGAAATAACCACTCGTTACAACCGAGGTATGCAGCAAAGCATTTGTGAAGCCACAACACGCACAACCTTGAGGCAGATGGGCTACAACAGCAGAAGTCCCCACCGGGTGCCACTCATCTCCACTACAAATAGGAAAAAGAGGCTACAATTTGCAAGAGCTCACCCAAATTCAACATTTGAAGACTGGAAAAATGTTGCCTGGTCTGATGAGTCTCGATTTCTGTTGAGACATTCAGTTGGTAGAGTCAGAATTTGGCGTAACCAGAATGAGAACATGGATCCATCATGCCTTGTTACCACTGTGCAGGCTGGTGGTGGTGTAATGGTGTGGGGGATGTTTTCTTGGCACACTTTAGGCCCCTTAGTGCCAATTGGGCACCGTTTAAATGCCACGGCCTACCTGAGCATTGTTTCTGACCATGTCCATCCCTTTATGGCCACCATGTACCCATCCTCTGATGGCTACTTCCAGCAGGATAATGCACCATGTCACAAAGCTCGAATCATTTCAAATTGGTTTCTTGAACATGACAATGAGTTCACTGTACTAAAATGGCCCCCACAGTCACCAGATCTCAACCCAATAGAGCATCTTTGGGATGTGGTGGAACGGGAGCTTCGTGCCCTGGATGTGCATCCCACAAATCTCCATCAACTGCAAGATGCTATCCTATCAATATGGGCCAACATTTCTAAAGAATGCTTTCAGCACCTTGTTGAATCAATGCCACGTAGAATTAAGGCAGTTCTGAAGGCGAAAGGGGGTCAAACACAGTATTAGTATGGTGTTCCTAATAATCCTTTAGGTGAGTGTGTGTGTGTATATATATATATATATATATATATATATATATATATATATATATATATTATACATACATACATATATACAGTATATATATATGAACAATTGCCCCTTTAAACTTAATAGTTGGTTGTGCCACGTTTAGCAGCAACAACTGCAACCAAACACTTCAAATAACTGAGATCAGTCTTTCACAGCACTGTGGTGGATTTTTGGCCCACTCTTCTTTGCAGAACTGCTTTAGTTCAGCTACAGTGTAGGGTTTTTGAGCATGAACTGCTCGTTTAAGGTCCTGTCACAGCATCTCAATCGGGTTCAAGTCAGCACTTCCCAGGTTCAAGTCAGGACCACTACAAAACTTTAATTTAGCTTCTTTTGAACCATTCAGATGTGGACTTACTCCTATGCTTTGGATCACTGTCTTGCTGCATAATCCAGTTGCACTTGAGCTTCAACTCATGGACCAATGACCGGACATTCTCCTTTAGGATTTTCTGGTAGAGAGCAGAATTCCTGTTTCCCTCAATTATTGCAAGTTGCCCTGGCCCTGAAGCAGCAAAGAATTCCCACACCATCAAGATACCACCACCATGCTTGACTGTTGTTATGATGTTCTTTTTGTGGAATTCTGTGTTTTATTTACACCAGATGTAACGGGACCCCAGTCTTCCAAACAGTTCAACTTTCGAAACATCAGTCCACAGAACATTCTCCCAAAAGGTTTGAGGATCATCAAGGTGAGTTTTCGAAAAATTTAGACAAGCCTTTATGTTCTTCTGCCGTTTTCTCCACTTGGAGATTATGGCTCTCACTGTGGTTCTTTCGAGTTCTTTTTGAAGCCTTTGAAATAGCTTTGTAACCCTTCCCAGACTGATGTCTTTTAATTTTGACCTTTCTTTTTGAACTTCACGATGCTGAAATATTTCTATTTAGGTGTAGATTTGATTGAACAGGGCTGGCAGTAATCAGGGCTGGGTGTGTCTAGTCCGAGTGAACACCATTATGAATGCAGTTTCATAGATTTGGGGGATTTAGTAACCAAGGACAAATACTTGTTCACATAGGCCCAGTTGGTATTGGATACATTTTTTGCTTCAATAAACAAACACCAACATTAACACATATCATTTAAAAACTGTATTTTGTGTTTACTCAGATTACCTTTGTTTTATGTTAGATTTTGTTAGAATTGTTGAAGCAATTTAGTATGAGATAAACACAAAGGCAGATGAAATCAGGATGAGGGCAAATACTTAATAACTAAATAAAATTGTTTTAATGAGCTTTTAATATGTGTAGAAAAATAAATGTAGGCTACTATACTATTTAAACCATCAAAAAATCATGAAGATACACTAAAAATACACTATTTATTTATTTATTTATGAACTTTTATTAAAGCTGCACTTTGTAAAATGTTTTGGTTACCATTAACAAAAATTAATTATTGAGTGAGTGCTTCAAAACACTGTCCTTGACTTATCCCGATTCACTATGGCAAGGGTAACCGATAGGCAGATCTGGAACAAAGGACAATTCAATCCGGACCGAGATCTAAATCTTTGTGCTAGTTATCTGACACCTGGCTAATTGATTGTATAAGCATACGTGTATATGTGTGCGAAGCGGGAATAGCACGTTCAGCACTAGAGAAATATTTATTTCTACTCTAGTGCTGGAATAAAGCTCGTCCAGTGCTAAGTGCTTATTCCCTAACGCTGAATTTATTCACGCTCTCCGTGCATTGCCTCTCTCCCCCACTATATGAGGGGCTGTATAAAGACTGATTTACTGTACGTAATTGTTTTAACAATAGTAGCTGAGACACCACTACAGATACTGGAATCTTTCGCTTAAACACACTGCAGAAAACAAAAAGGAAGCAAAGTGAAACCATCTTCATCTGTCTTATATGTGATTCAGACTGTTCAGCTAGGTTTGTGTCAGGACAACGTAACGACTTGAATTTTTTTTTTTTCCCCCAGTCTAAATTTAGCTTCATTAATTGGCACGTTATGAGCCTTTCATCATAAACAAAAATGTTTTGAAAATGAATCAGACATGCCATCATGGCATTGGTGGCAAGGAAAGCCTATTTCTACTTAAATTAAGCAAACAGTATTTTAATGATTCACTGTTATGCAAATTGTTTGTAGATTCTCACTTTAAGGTAAATATAAAAATGGTCCATTCAGACTTTTACATTTTTACAAATTTTCTCTCAAGGTATACCCCCCCATACAGTATTTTTTTCTAAGTCAAAAGGCCTCCTATGTCCTATTGAATTATTTAAAAACAAAAACTGGACTGCTGTCATTCAGCTTCAAAACAAAATGTTGATCTTTTATCTATTTTCATTGTTTATGCTTAATTTTTTTAAAAAGTACAATTGCTTTATTAGTTATAAAACTATTCAAAAATATATATTATATAATTTCATAGCTATATTATAACTGACACCACGTAAGCTACATATTTTTATCCAGACCATTGCTGGGAAGGAAACGTAGAGACTGGACCTCTTGGAACTTTAATTGGAATACCCCTGCACCACGGAAAACCTACAATAAAGATTTTTATTTAGAGCTGTTGGGTCGGATTTGGTGCAAAATCCCAGGCATACGACATTTGCCCTTGCCTGTTTATGTCATGTCCGTAAAATCAGAAAGAAGTGTCAGTCACGGCTTTAGGAGTCAAGACAGCTGAGGTAGGAATTTACTCTCCTAATGGATTTGTTTGGTGAAGTTGTTTACCTGCTTTAAATGCTCATATATGTTTTCTGGTAGGGTTGTTGATGCTTATACGTTTTCATGCTTTAATGAATCAAACGATACTCGTGTACTGATCGCAATGCATTTATTAAGTGCCTTTTGTTTTTAGTGAAGTTACTGTGACATAGTTACTAATATTCATGACTTTTATAACTTTAACTATTTTATATAATTTTATAACATTGTTGCAGTTTTGAGATACCCTAGTGTGTGTGTGCTGCTGTTTTCTAATTTATTTTACCTCTGTATTTTTAGAAGAAAAATTAAACTGCTTTTTTTTCTAAAACGTTGCAAGCATGTGTAAGCCAATCAAGTATTTTGAGCAATAAATCAGTAAGCTGACACTTATCGTTGTTTTTCTTTTAGCACATTAGTCTGTTTAAACATCTAAAAGCCACTAAAGGTACAAGGTGGATCCTCTTGAAATGTATGCTCTTTAAATGAATGTATATTCATTTGTTTAACATCTCTCTATAATAACTTCCAAAGAAAGGATTATAGATTACAGTAATTGTTATATTGAATATTTCTGCATGCTACTTTCATTTTTAATAAAGTATATTTCATCATGATTGAATTCCTCATTTTGAGTCTTATTGTGTTCAGTGCATAGATCTACTATTGTAGTATTATGGTTCACCAGCATTGTCCACTTGGGCTGTAGATTGTAACATAAAAATGTAGTGTCTTGAATTTAACACATAAGATATTTCACGAGTTTCACCTCTAAAATTAATATGTGAAAATACATTACAAACACTTATGTGCATTGTTTAGTGCAGAGTTTCTCAACCTTTTTTTCCACCACGGCACACTTTTTATGACTAAAATATTCTACGGCACACCACTATCCCACATAGGGTAACCATCATCAATAGTTTTCCTTTTCAAGAACTTGTCCAAGTTTTCTGTCCATCTTAGTAGAGCATTTACTTGTAATGTTTGAAATTCGGCTATGCAAAAATAAATCAATAAAAACAAGTCACACAGGTAGGCTATTTATTAATATAGGGTTGTGAAAAAACAACAAATTTGCTTCTTTTCTAATTTGTAGATTTGCTCTTGCAATGCCACAACAAATGACAGGGTGCAAACTCATGAGGGGAAAAAATGGTGAGAGAATCACTGGTCCACGAACATTTTTTCTGGGGATATTTTTTTTAAAGAATAAGCTAAAAGCACCAATTCCAGCTATTTTAGTGATTCAAGTTTATTCAAGTTTACAATTGTGCAGAATTAGCTGCAAAATAAAGAGTATTTTGGTGAGGCTTGCTTCTGTTTTACAAATTTGTTAAATTTAACTAGGTGGTGACAAATGAGCGTCTTGTGCTATGAGTGAGTCAGTGAATCATTTTGAGTCATTCATGATCAAACACTTTATAGTGTTTAAGCATTAAAAGAAGAAAGCAGATCTATAGTCTTCCTTCAGGCGGAGCATTATTTTTTCATCCAAAAAGGCAACAATAATAGTGAGTTTTAATAACATTCAATAACCTTACCACCTTCTTTATTAAAACTTGCACGACTACAAATCTACTGACTTCAGTATAAGAATTATTAAAAAAAGTATCAGTATCATTTTCCTACAGTGCTGAGGATGGCTTTTATCCGAAAAGACCACAATAATAGAGAAATAATAATAATTTAGAATTTCAATAATGTTCTTTCGTCATTGTAATGGGCATTTGAGTTGAGTCGAGGCGTAAATGCTCCGTTCAATGCCAGCGTCAATTTATTTTCATGCATTTATTTATTTTGTGGAATTTGATCATTTTCAACGGCACACCTGACAATCTTTCACGGCACACCAGTGGTTGGGAAACACTGATGTAGTGGATAAAACACTTGAATAATTATATAAAAATATACTATAATAATTAAGAGCATTGTCTATCTTCCTCAAAGTAATATACCGTTTACAAATATTAAACCAATAGCATAATATCAACATGAAAATAGCATGTCATGACTCCACTCTGCAGGTAAAAATTCTTACTCGAGTCCCAAACCATGAGATTCATCCACCAGAAGAGCAGTGCAAAATCACAACTCGCATAAAGTGTTCATCTGCAAGTAAACTTGCAGTTTTATGCTTCAACCACTAAAGGAACTAAAGTTACATAGTGTAACTTTATCTTCACCCAAATATTAGCAAATATTCTTAGCAAGTTAGAAACAACTAAAAGCACTTAAGTTACTGCATTGGCAAATTGACAATTGTGAGTCACCAAATATTAAAGCCATTCCACCAGAACAGTTGAATGAATGAGTGTGGTTAGCTAACCATGCCAAGTGTCACGAGGGGCGGAAAAGGGGAGACAATCACTGGAATTAATTTTTTTCAAAAATAATAAAGCACCAAATTGCATTTAATGATAAAATATAATAAGAACAAAAAACACAGATGATCTATAATTTTCCTTCAGTTTGTGAACTGATGAGCATGATTTTTCATCCAAAACAGCAACAATAATAGTCAACAATAAAATGACTTTAAACAACATCCTTACAAGTTTTAACATTTTCTTGTCTACAAATTTACTGAATTGTAAAATGTTTTAGCATTATAAGAACAAAGTAGATCTATAATTTTCTGCTGAGCATGACTTTTATCAGAAAAAAATAAATAGCCTAATTAATATTTACTAATATTTAGTTTCAATAATGTCCCTTGTTCATTGTAAAGCGGCTTCCATGTGACTTGCATCGGAGCGTCAACGCTTCGTTCAATGCCAGCATTAAGCGCCGCTCTCCACATGACAAGTATTGCAGATAATCTATTATATTTGCAGTCCTCAAGCTAAGTTTTAGCATAAAATAAAATGAATTAATGTTAAGTGCAGTACCTGGCCTGAAACTCTTTGGTGCAGAGCGAGTGTGTGATGTGTTCAATGGAGTCACACAGACAGTGTGTGTAATCATACGTGGGGTAGACACACCTGGATGCAGAACATATAATTAGCACACCATTCACCCCCCCCCCAAATTTGAATAAACAAATACATGTGAGGAACATCAAGTGTGTTACCAAGTGTCTGCTGTCCTGTGGTGTGGCGTGTATTTGATGCGGTATGCCACAGGGTCCATTTTGCCATCCTCCATGACCAGCTTCATCCGGAGCGTGGCCTCCCCCTCCGCAAACACACCCTTCCTCATGCGCTCAAACAGCAGCAGAGACTCCTCCACAGGCCGATCTCTCCAGGGTGAGGGAAGGACGTTGTGACCCTTCAGCTCCTCTCCACGCTGGTGGCACACGTACGCGTGACCTCTGACACACGAACAAAATAAGGGACAGTAAACAATTTATGCCACATTCAGCAGAGTCAACTGCTATGAGTAACTCCATATTGTTTGTATAAACTCACCTGCGAATGAGTTCAACAGCAAGATCGTAGAGATGCTGGAAGTTATCAGAGGCATGTGTGACAGCGTATGGTTCGTACCCTAAGTGAATCAAACAGAGGATGAAACAAATGTAAACTACTCAAGACACAAATATAAATCTTTGAAGAATGAGTCACTCCATGTCAAATCAACCATATTGCAGAAACCTCCATGGCTGAAAGTTTTATATTATATTTTGAAAATATTTTTCTGAAGTTAAACAAAGATGATGAAAGCCAAAATATTAACTGTCATATTCAGAAATATTCATCAGAGTAATCCATTATTTTGTAAAGGGGGTTCAAAATGACCCCCCAAAAAAAATTCTAATATGATTGAGCAAAACTACAGGTAAAAAAAAAAAAAAAAAAAAAAAAACACCTTAGAAAGGTGTCACTGTCATTGTTTTATCTTTACAGAGACAGGTAGGTCTATTACTAAAATCAGTGAACTTCAGCACCCCTTGTAACATTATTATATATATTATTATACTCTTTTTAAGGACCTACACCCCTTAATATGGGTCCATCAGTAAATTGTTTAATTACTCATGTTCAATGGTCAAAAACCAAATGTGGGTCACATGGTATGATTCTAAATTTCTCACCTGCAATTTTTCCCACTCTAATGTGTGGGATGTGATATGACAGTTTTGATGACATGGGGTGTTTTACACTGCCCTCTGAAGACTTACCAAGCCACAGCACCATGTCTCTGATGGCAGTGAAGTATTTCTCCTCTTCTTTCTCAGGGTTTGTGTCGTCATACCGCAAGAAGCATATGCCATTATTGGCCTTCACAGAAACACAGTATGATGAGGATGAATATTTGTCATTCACTAGCAGGGTATGTGTTTGTGTATGTGCCTGAATGTACCTTGGCATAACCGAAGTTGAAGTTAATGGCTTTGGCATGACCGATGTGCAGAATCCCATTGGGTTCAGGAGGGAAACGTGTGCGCACCTACAATGACATGGAGGAGAGATGGGAATGTTTTGGCACTTATCTGTAAAACTCTGTGGCTTTTGATCATATTTTCTTTGACATACATGCCATCTGCTCTCACAGACAAACAAGTATATAAATGTACCTGTCCTCCAGTAATTTCCAAGTGCTGCTTCAGTAAATTCATTGTGTTGGGGGTCATAACATAACCCTCAGTCTTGTAATTCTCCCCTTCGGAAAAAAAAAAATGTTGAAAAAAAAATTCATTTCATATTCACTAACTCTAGTAAATTTTGCAATGACTAAAACTGCATAAAATTTTAGTTGACAAAAATAACATTTTGGTTGATAATGTGCAAAATGTAAAAAAAACATGCATCAAACTGTGATGACCACATTTTCAGTGATTTTAAACTACTTTTAATTACTTAAACATGTATCAAACGTATTAAAGATTAATAGGTATAATATGTAAGATTAAACAACATGAGAAAACTTTTCTGAAAACCTGAAATAATAGCATATACATGAATTTACTGCAGTATTAGCTACTTTTTAAAAGTTAATCTGTTGTGAATTTCTTGATTTATAGACAGTTTAGGATTTAGTGTTACATGTAGCACATTTTTATTCACAACGCAATTACGCTCATAGTTTAAGTTCACCAGCTAATTTACTTTGTCTGTGCAGATGAAAGTTATAATATGACATTTATGTTGTGGATATAGCCGATTAATGTCACACTTATAGGATGCATTTGAGTGAGGTAATAATTATACAGTATAACACATAGTACATTGCCATAGGTGTTCAGCTCTCTCAGCTCATGCAACTCAAACAGGGAAATTCACAACATAATGTGGATTTTTTTTTTTGTCAATTCTTTCTAGATTTTTTTCCCTTTAAAATACAGTAAATAAAAAAATAAAAAACTTAAGTGTATTAATATCTTACAGAATTTTATTCCTTGTCATATTTTCATCAACAGTTTGTTTAATCAAAACCATTTTTGTTTTTCCCCTGTAAAATAATGAATGGACACAGTGATTTAAACAGTACATACATACATACCTGGCTTGTGGAACTTAAGTGCTTCTCCTCTCAACTGCTCCATCAAAGACTTTACCTCTGTTTTTCCTTCACCTACACAGAACCACAAACAAAGAAAAAAAGCCTGTAAGGATGCTTTCTCATCAGCATTTGGTGTTGACATCATAGTTTTCCAAACTCAGGTGTGCAGCAGTGAACCGCTGCCGAGTCCACTAGAATAGGTGGTCTGGGGTTCATGTGTAATTCATATAAACGCAGTCCATCCTTAATCGCTAAAGATGATTTAGAATTTGTATCTTTGCATGCTTCTGGTGACACTTAGCAAATTGCATTTCACAGAGCTCCTTCTAAATTATATATATATATATATATATATATATATATATATATATATATATATATATATATATATATATATATAAATATATAAATGCTTTTGGCAAGCAGCTCACATCAAAATGTCTTTTTAAGTCAAGCCAAGACATTTTTATTTGTATAGCACTTTTCACAACACACATCATTCCAAAGAAGCTTTACAGGAAATCATGCATTAACAAAAAATGAAACTGTAATATTTATAAAGTCATTGAGTCGTTTGATTAAACATGATTGTAAATTGTGTATAGAAATTAAAGAATTAAATAATAATAGTATTTAGAACCCCTGTGAGCAAGCTGAAGGCGAATGTGGGAAGGAACACAAAACTCCATAATATGTTGGTTAATGGAAAAAAAGATCTTAGGAGAAACCAGGCTTACTGTTGGGGTCAGTTCCCCTCAGGCTAAACAACATGAATATAAATGGCAATATTAGTTATTTATTTGCAGTGCAAGTCATGGATTTAAATGAATAAATTAAGCATTAATTGTTTAAAAAAATTAAATAAAAAGGGGTGAGGGGGGGTAACTTTAAGATTCATGAGTAATGTCTTTGAAGTCCATCCTGTATTAACTGCAGAAGTTCACATTGATGTATTGTCCTTTGTTAGTTGGCTGATGAAGGCTTTTGTTTGCAGTTAAAGGGTAGTCTATGTATTCCATTTCAAGAGTGTAGTCCATCAATAGAAAAAAGTGATGCAGGCAGAGATTAATGAGGTGCATCGCAGTTCAACCTGCAGGTAATTTCGGTGAGGTCCATCCAAAATTCAGGCAGCGGCATATAAAGTATCCCATGTCTTACAGTTGGATTTGGAATCAGTTCAGAATGAAGTGATGTCTGGCTGGCACAGGCTGTAGTTTGTCATCATCTTTCAGTGACACGTAGCAGTGGAGTCTGACACCAAGCAGGAACAGAGCTTGATCTGGCTGGCTCTGGTAACCTCGGGATATTAATCCCGAGGTTGAGACATGGAAACAAAAAAATTTATATTAGCGTAGATGCCATTCAATTTTGTGCAAAGTTCTAGATCATGATGGTTATTTCTGGTTTTGGCAGACATAACTAAAGCAGCCTAATTGTGAGTTGAAGGATAAATTAGGTGTATGCCTGGCTAAATAGATGAGTCTTTAGTCTAGACTTAAACTGAGTGAGGGTGTCTGCATCCTGAACAGTGTTAGGGAGACTATTCCATAGTTTAGCAGCCAAATATGAAAAGGATCTACCACCTTTTGTGGATTTTGTTATTCTTGGAATTATTAACAAGCCAGAATTTTGTGATCATAATGAACATGACGGAATATAGCGTGTCAGAAGGTCACTTAAGTACTGTGGAGCTAGATCATTCAAAGCTTTGTATGTAGTTAATTTAACATTTTTTAATTAATACGAAATTTAAGTCCTAGTCAGCACTGTGGCAGCTGCATTTTGAAGTTTATTTATTGAACTTGCTGGACATCCTCCCAGTAATGCATTACAATAATCTAGTCTTGAGGTCATAAACAAATTAATTTATTTTTCGGCATTGGCAACAGAGAGCATGTGTCGTAATTTAGCAATTTTACTTAGATGGAAGGATGCTGTTCAGATTGGTATCAAATATAACACCGAAGTTCTTTGCTGTAGAAGACGATGAAACAGTACATCCATCGAGAGTCAAATTATATTTTAGCTGCTTATTTTTAGAGGCTTTTGGTCCAATCATTTGTATCTCTTTTTTGTCGGAATTTAGTTTAAGGATTTTTCTGGAATCTAATCTTTGATTTCATTGATGCACTCTGCTAATTTGTAGAATTGTGAATTTTCGTTGGGTTTAGAAGATATATAAAGTTGGGTATAACAGTGGAAACTTATTCCATGATTCCTGATAATATCTCCTAGGGTACGTATGTACAGTGCATCCGGAAAGTATTCACAGTGCTTCACTTTTTCTACATTTTATGTTACAGCCTTATTCCAAAATGGATTAAATTCATAATTTTCCTAAAAATTCTACAAACAATACCCCTTAATGACAAATTGAAAGAAATCTGTTTGAAATATTTGCAAATTTATTTAAAAAAAAAATATATATATATATAAAAAAAGTATTCACAGCATTTGCTCAATATTTTAAGCACCTTTGGCACCAATTACAGCCTCAAGTCTTATTGTGTATGAAGCTACAAGCTTGGCACACCTATTTTTGGGCAGTTTCTCCCATTCTTCTTTGCAGGACCTCTTAAGCTCCATCAGGTTGGATGAGGATCATCGGTGCACAGCCATTTTCAGATCTCTCCAGAGATGTTCAATCAGGTTCAAGTCTGGGCTCTGTCTGGGCCACTCAAGGACATTCACAGAGTTGTCTCGTAGCCACTCCTTTGTTATCTTGTCTGTGTGCTTAGGGTCGTTGTCCTGTTGGAAGATGAACCTTCGCCCCAATCTGAGGTCCAGAGGGCTCTGAAGCAGGTTTTCATCAAGGATGTCTGTACATTGCTGCATTCATCTTTCCCTCGCTCCTGACTAGTCTCCCAGCTCCTGCCGCTGAAAAATATCCCCACAGCATGATGCTGCCACCACCATGCGTCACTGTAGGGATTGCATTGGCCAGGTGGCCTCCAGACATGATGCTTGCCATTCAGGCCAAAGAGATCAATCTTTGTTTCATCAGACCAAAGAATTTTGTTTCTCATGGTCTGAGAGTCCTTCAGGTGCCTTTTGGCAAACTCCAGGCGGGCTGTCATGTGCCTTTTACTGAGGAGTGGCTTCCGTCTGGCCACTCTACCATACAGGCCTGATTGGTGGAGTCTGCAGAGATGGTTGTTCTTCTGGAAGTTTCTCCTCTCTCCACAGAGAAATGCTGGAGCTCTGTCAGAGTGACCATCGGGTTCTTGGTCACCTCCCTGACTAAGGCCCTTCTCCCCCGATCGCTCAAGGTTGGCCAGACGGCCGGCTCTAGGAAAGAGTCCCGGTGGTTCCAAACTTCTTCCATTTATGGATGATGGAGACCACTGTGCTCATTGGGACCTTCAATGCTACAGAAATTTTTCTGTACCCTTCCCCAGATCTGTGCCTCAGTACAATCCTGTCTTGGAGGTCTAAAGACAATTCCTTGGACTTCATGGCTCCGTTTGTGCTCTGACATGCACTGTTAACCGTGGGACCTTATATAGACAGGTGTGTGTGCCTTTCCAATTCATGTCCAATAAACTGAATTTACAACAGGTGGACTCCAATAAAGTTGTAGAAACATCAAGGATTATCAGTGGAAACGGGATGCTCCTGAGCTCAATTTTGAGTGTCATGGCAAAAGCTGTGAATACAGTACATATAAGTAACAAACTTATTTCAAGTTGTCATTATGGGGTATTGTATGTAGAATTTTGAGGAAAATAATGAATATAAATCAATTTTGGAATAAGGCTGTAACATAACAAAATGTGGAAAAAGTGAAGTGCTGTGAATACTTTCCAGAAGCACTGTATAAGGAGAAAAGCAGAGGTCCTAAAACTAATCCCTGTGGAACTCCATACTTAACTTTTGTTTGATTTGACAATTCCTTGTTTAAACATACAAAGTGGTAGTGGTCTGATAAATAGGATCATACTAACGCAAGTCCACTAATGCCAACATTATTCTCCAACCTATTCAAGAGAATGTTGTGATCAATCATGTCGAAGGCAGCACTAAGATCTAAAAGCACATGAAGAGAAATGCAGCCACGATCAGATAAGAGTTCTGTAGAAATGAACATCGTTAATGGTCTGCACTAGTAAATGGTTCGCCTTTTTAAATCTTAGCGGTTTACACTGTGTCCCAATCACCCATTCTCACACGCGTGCACGCACGCTATCCTTCCACGCACCACGAAATACCTCTAATTTTGTATTCTTTAACTTGCGCACCATTTTCTGAGCTGCTCTCTTGAGAGCATGAGTGTGATCATTGCACCACAAGGCTTTATTCTTTCATTGAAGGGGGGCAACACTTTTAAGAGTGCTGGAGAAGACTGTATTTATACTTTCTGTTATTACATCAAGTTCATCTAGACTTTTTGGCTTACAGAGTATGTGAGACAATGCTGGAAGATTATTAGTGGAGTTATCTTTGGTGGTCGAAAGAATAGTTCTACATGAACGTTGGCGTGGTGTAGATTGAGTGACATAATCTGATCGCAACAAACAAGAGACGAGGTAATGATCTGCGGTGTCATCGCTCTGCAGTAGATTTGTATAGAATTAACATCAACTCCATATGACAGAATTAAATCTAGCATATGATTATGGTGATGAGTTGGTCCTGTCACATTTTGTCTGACTCCAATAGAGTTGAGAATATCGATAAAAGCTAATTCAAATGTGTCATTTACATTATCTGTGTGAATGTTAATGTCACCAGCAATTAAAGCTCTATCTACATTAACTTCTAGATCTGAAAGAAAATTAGCAAATTCACCAAGGAAACCAGAGTAAGGCCTGGGTAATCTATATACTGTAGCAAGGGCAACAGATGACAGTGATTTTTTTTTATTTATATCTGATGGTGTCATATTAAGCATTAGCTCAAAAGACTTATTATATCCTGTCCTCTGAGTAACACCAAAAACTTAACTGTAAATTGTAGCTATACCTCCTCGACCCTTTAGATGAGGCTCATGTTTATAACAATAACCTGTTGAAGTAGATTCATTTAAACTAATTCATCTGGTTTAACCCTTTCCAGCCAGAGTGTTCAAATTTGGGAACAATTATTCCCATGGTTCCTGTCTCAATATCTTTGCCTTCCAATCACTGATTTTATTTCAGAAAACTGCCAGATACTCATTTCAACATAAGCTAAAAGCACATATAATTGGTTAAGGGCTTACTGAGCGTGAATAATAAAAGTATCATCATCTGCGTCATCCTCCATTTGCCTGGGCGGAGCCAGAGGGGATATTCTGGGAGATTTACTCCAGTCAATATTGTCAATATTGTCTATTGAAAGTCAAAACGTTTTAGTTACGAAGCTTTTATTTGTAGGAGTAACGCTAGTTATTTCTAGAAATATTTACATGACCATCTGTGTTCATCGGACTGGCAGTAAGCCTCTATATTTTTAAAGCAAATTTCTGTGAAACTTGATTAAAGTATAGCAATACCATGTAAATTTTTAGCTAAATATCAGTAACTTTGACCAATTTTGTTGCTTGTGGAAGACAGTAAAAACCTTTTAGTTACAAAGCATTTATTTGTAGTAGTGCTGCTGATTAGTTTTTTCCTGGAAAAAACGTGAATGTCATCGGCGAGCCTCTTCTTTCTACAGAAATGCTTTTTTGGCAGTTTCTGTGAAACTAGATAAATAAACATTAGCTAGCAATACTATGTAAATTTTTAACTAAATATTAATAACTTTACCAATTTAGCTGCTTAAAAATCCACCTAACGTAATGAGAGGCAGAGAACAGATTTTTTTGTTTTAAGCTGTTCAGACCTGCCTGGAAACTGGCCTGCCAGAAGTTATCTAACTTGTTGATTGTGATAATGTAATAAAAATGTTTTTAGATATCTTTCTATAATTTAGCAGAAAGCCTTACCCATCCATCACAAAGATATGGTATGATTTTAGATTGTGTGTAGCCTTCCTCTTCACAAGGAAAGTGTTATTTGCAGTTGGACATTCTGGTTAGACTATTCAGTGTACGGATTTGTGAAGGACACACTGCTGGCTACCAATTGTATACTTTTTATTTTCTGTTGTAGAGATGGATAGAGACTATGGCTCCCTACTTTTGAGGGCATGAGCACACAGGAGGAAGATCTGCTGGACCAGGAACCACTGCATGAACACCCGGACCACGAGGAGATGGAGGATGAGATGGAACCTGATTCCCAGCCAAGACCATCAACTGCGTATGTGCAGTATGTATGTATGTATGTATGTATGTATGTACTGTATGTTTGCATGCATGTATGTACAGTCAGGTCCATAAATATTGGGACATCGACACAATTCTAATCTTTCTGGCTCTATACACCACCACAATGGAGTTGAAATGAAACGAAATGTTGAAATGCTTTAACTGCAGACTTTCAGCTTTAATTTTAGGGTGTTTACATCCAAATCAGGTGAACGGTGTAGGAATTACAACAGTTTGTATATGTGCCTCCCACTTTTTAAGGGACCAAAAGTAATGGGACAATTGGCTGCTTAGCTGTTCCATGGCCAGGTGTGTTATTCCCTCATTATCCCATTTACAAGGAGCCGATAAAAGGTCCAGAGTTCATTTCAAGTGTGCTATTTGCATTTGGAATCTGTTGCTGTCAACTCTCAATATGAGATCCAAAGAGCTGTCACTATCAGTAAAGCAAGCCATCATTAGGCTGAAAAATCAAAACAAACCCATCAGAGAGATAGCAAAAACATTAGGTGTGGCCAAATCAACTGTTTGGACCATTCTTAAAAAGAAAGAACGCACCGGTGAGCTCAGCAACACCAAAGACCCGGAAGACCATGGAAAACAACTGTGGTGGATGACCGAAGAATACTTTCCCTGGTGAAGAAAACACCCTTCACAACAGTTGGCCAGATCAAGAACACTCTCCAGGGAGGTAGGTGTATGTGTGTCAAAGTCAACAATCAAGAGAAGACTTCACCAGAGTGAATACAGAGGGTTCACCACAAGATGTAAACCATTGGTTAGCCTCAAAAACAGGAAGGCCAGATTAGAGTTTGCCAAACAACATCTAAAAAAGCCTTCACAGTTCTGGAACAACATCCTATGGACAGATGAGACAAAGATCAACTTGTACCAGAGTGATGGGAAGAGAAGAGTATGGAGAAGGAAAGGAACTGCTCATGATCCAAAGCATACCACCTCATCAGTGAAGCATGGTGGTGGTAGTGTCATGGCGTGGGCATGTATGGCTGCCAATGGAACTGGTTCTCTTGTATTTATTGATGATGTGACTGCTGACAAAAGCAGCAGGACGAATTCTGAAGTGTTTTGGGCAATATTATCTGCTCATATTCAGCCAAATGTTTCAGAACTCATTGGACGGCGCTTCACAGTGCAGATGGACAATGACCCGAAGCATACTGCGAAAGCAACCTATAACGGTGGCAGCTCCCAGGAAACACAATTTAAGTCAATAATTAAATAAATTGACAAAGTTTTTCGGGTGCCAGACAAGAGAAAGCCTGTCAAAATACAAAATGATGCCACGGATAAACTCTAAAAGACACCAGTTACATACATACAAAATAACTTATATTTCTTTTTCTTAACCTTTTAGCTCCCTACACCAACATAAAATAATAAGACAAGAGAAAGAGGTTTCAAGTTAACTTTCAAAATATATTTTAACAACACAATCAACCTATTACATTTACCTTTTTATACCTTAACTCAAAACACTTGAGGAAAAAGGAAAGCATCAACCAGCGTGGGAAAAAATAAATAAAATAAATATAACTACAAACAGTGATATGGCCGTGGATCCGCTCTAATCCCGCATTTAAATAGGCAGATTCAAAAGTCCGGATCTCATCGAATAGCCAAGAAAAAGGACAAAAAAAAAAAAACAATATTAATGACAAATAATGTTCCCTCTAGTAGGCAAAATAAAAAAAAAAGAAATTCATATACTCACACATCTATTGATGAGGTGCATGAATGAATGTGTTGGCGGAAGTGGCGCTGGTGTTTGTGTGTGTGAAGCAAGCCACACAACCGGACCGCTACTCTTGGCAGCTTGGGAAACCAGCTTTGGACAGGGAATTGAATGTAAAGAGATAGAGATATATTATATATATATATATATATATATATATATATATATATATATATATATATACACACATACACATACATACACACACACCCCATTACCTCACATTCGTTAATTATGTTCAGATTTTAATCGAGGGGCGGCAACAAAAGCTTATTTGTTTTGTTTTTCACAGCTCCGCCACAAACCAAAGACTTTTTTAAGAGAAAGAAGTGGAATGTTAAGCAATGGCCAAGTCAATCACCTGACCTGAATCCGATTGAGCATGCATTTCACTTGCTGAAGACAAAACTGAAGGGAAAATGCCCCAAGAACAAGCAGGAACTGAAGACAGTTGCAGTAGAGGCCTGGCAGAGCATCACCAGGGATGAAACCCAGCGTCTGGTGATGTCTATGCGTTCCAGACTTCAGGCTGTTATTGACTGCAAAGGATTTGCAACCAAGCATTAAAAAGTGAAAGTTTGATTTATGATTGTTAATCTGTCCCATTACTTTTGGTCCCTTAAAGTGGGAGGCACATATACAAACGTTGATATTCCTACACCGTTCACCTGATTTGGATGTAAATACCCTCAAATTAAAGCTGAAAGTCTGCAGTTAAAGCACATCTTGTTCGTTTCATTTCAACTCCATTGTGGTGGTGTATAGAGCCAAAAAGATTAGAATTGTGTCGATGTCCCAATATTTATGGACCTGACTGTATGTGTGTATGTGTGTGTGTGTGTGTGTGTATATATGTATTGTTTTTTTCTATTTCTCATATGACTGATACTCACAGTAACACTAACACTGTTACTCTTATTATTTCGGATATGGCTAGCCATTCTCGCACACATCCCAAGTCATCTAGAAAGCGTAAACACTTCCCTGACTCGGTTTCTTATTCCCTCGTACTCTGAAATCGATTCACAGGCACCAAAACCTCTCCCATTTAAGCCTAGCCATCCATTCGGTATTAACTTAGGTAGTATGTGTCAGGCTGTGCGGTCAACCTCCATTATGATGTTGTGAGAAATTTACTTTTTCATGCCGTTTTTGCTCAGGCTGTAGTTGCTGAGATATGCAGCTTTACAAACCATCAGGGGTGGGAGCTCATCCTAAACTGTCTGTCATATTCCGAATCTGAATTTTACCAATTTCTTGGGTTGCTCATTTACATGGGGTTTTCAATTCTCCCTGATTCCCATCGTCATTGGGGAACCAAGTCACTTCAGGACTTG
Organism: Moxostoma hubbsi; assembly: GCA_032164185.1. NCBI lineage: Eukaryota > Metazoa > Chordata > Actinopteri > Cypriniformes > Catostomidae > Moxostoma > Moxostoma hubbsi. The sequence continues at coordinate 5,049,312 of JAVLUX010000046.1, forward strand.
TGGGCGAGGGGATTTATGTCGCATGACTGCTACAAAGCACTTTTAGCAGCTCTACATGATGTAGACCCTACCGCAGAGGATAATCAGGATCACCTTAGGAAGCTGCGTTATTTTATGGACCACCTTAAACAAAAATGCAAACAGCTCTTTCAGCCTAACCAAAATATCGCAATAGATGAACGTATGGTCAAGTCTAAAGCTCGGTCAGGATTTAAACAATACATGAAGGGCAAGCCTACTCGGTGGGGTTTTAAATTATGGGTAATTACAACATCAGACTCTGGGTATATTCTTGACCTTAATGTTTACACAGGTAGTCATGATGGGCGTCACTGACTTGGCCACCAAAGTAGTTGAATCGTTACAGCAGCCATTCAAAGACCAGGGCCACAATGTTTTACTTTTTTCCACTTCATAGACATTGCCGTCGTCAATAGTTTCATATTGTTTAAGGAATGGCAACACATTCATGCGGCACCAGGGGATGAGTGTAGACAGGTAAACTTAACCCTCTGGGGTTGACGGACGCGCCAACGCATCCTGCTGGATTTTTTCGTCATTACAGCAGAAACAACTTAAAATACTCCGCCATTTTGGGGCATACAGATACGTGCAAGACATCATTAGAGACTATAAAGGGTCTACTTTTATTTGTGTACACTCACAATAACAACAAAACCTTGTGCTTTTGTAAAATAAAGACAATAAAAAGGGTGAGCTGCTATGCTATTGGAAAAGTAGAACTGAAAATAAAACTAAAGTAGCTTGTTGCACGCTGGGGCATGTAATGGCAAAATGTCTTTGCTTGGTTCACGATAGGAACTGTTTTCAGTCTTGGCACTCAGCTGAGTGTGACCAGTTTTGTGAAGACGACAAGGTTGGGCTGTGTTTACTGGTGTTGTTGTCCTCCTCTCTATTCTCCACAGGTATTGCAGTTGTTGAGTATTTATTAATTTATATATATTCTGTTCCTGCACTGTTATTATAAAAGTTCGAAGGTTTGATATTGTATGATTTGCTGTGTAATTCTAATGTTCAAATTAAATAAAAGTGTGTTTTAATGAACACATAAAATGTATATTTCAGTGTTTGAGTCCTTCAATTTCAGATGCAATCTCAATTTATTATTACAGGTGCTCAAAAGGAGTATTTGAGAAGTGATCATGTGAAATGTATCTTAACATTCTAAATGTTTGTTTTATTCTGTTTTCCCACTAATCACTTGAATGGTCATAATTTTTAAACAATAAATTATATTTCTAATCTGTCTGCTATTCTACATTGCCAACAAAATTATGTATATTTCATACACCAAGTTTTCCTCTAGCTTGTAAGTAAAATGGTTGAAAATGCAGTTGTCTGATGAAGTACGGTAGCTGGAGAAGATTTTTGTAAAAATTGCTGTGTGAAATCTTATTGATAAAGGACGATTACCCCTTAAATAATCACATATATTTCTATCATTTGAAAGCCCTAGTTCTTCTCTTCAATGTGGTATATTATGTTCAGGTGTTTGATGTTATATGAATATAATATGAAATTGGATAAGAATATCATAATCTGGCACAGAATGGAATTTTCGGAATTTTGGGTTCAGGCAGGAAAGGGTTAAGCCAGATTTAATTCAAATAGAGCAAATCCAAACTATGATCTGTAATAATTTAATTTACAATTAGTGCTTTGGTAAATCTAATGTTTAGTGTCCCTACCTTTATATTATGTTTTTTTAAGTTTGACCGTAATTTTATTTTTTTAATGATTTAGTGAGTTTTGTGTTTGGTAGTTCAGGGAACAGACACAGTCTCTATGTGTTGTAGTTTATGTGCCCAGTGCGATGTCTCAAGGCAGCTAGCAGACGTTCAGATTAACCAGTTTGTCTGCTTCCTGACCTGGGCCCCAGTTAGTCAAATACTATCATTATTAAGACTATGAGCCAAATTACTAGAGAGGACAGAGGCACCTTCCCTGGAGGGTTGGCGTCCGTCTCTCTTTAACAGGTCAGGTCTACCCCCTAAAACTCTTCCAATTGTCTATAAATCCTATGCTATTCTCCAGACTCCACTCAGACATCGAGCCATTCAGTGAAACTAATCTACTATAAACCTCATCACCATGATGAGCAGGAAGGTGGCCAGAGCATATTACAATGTCTGACATATTTTTGGCAAGTTCACATACCTCTTTTATATTATCTCAAGTGATCTTTGTCTGGCGTAGCCAGATATTGTTAGTGCCGACATGAATAACAATTTTAGAAAGTCTACATTTAGAATTAACCAGCACTTTGATCAGATGTCAGATGCTCTGGCACCTAAAATACATTTAACAATAGTTGCTGGAGTTTCTATTTCCACATTCCTTACAATAGATTCACCAATTATTAGGGCTCTTTCAACATGATTCTCATTGGGTGCATCACTGAGTAGGGAGAATCGATTGGAAATCGTAACAGGAATGGGAGAGTGGTGTCGCTTTGCTGAGCATGCCGCCGAGACGCCACCCAAACGTCATGCTGCAGGGGCTCTTCAGCTGGAACCAAAGTGTATGTTGCTCGCTGTACTACCAGCATCCGAAACATTATCTAACGACTTCTCTTTCTCACTGACCTCCACTAGCATTCGGATGCATGTTTCTAACTCATTAATCTTCTCCGAAATTGACTAATTCCTTACAGGTATCACATGTAAACCCCTCACTGATGATGGAAGAAGCTATAGTAAACATTTGGTATGTAATTCAGGAAGCAATAACATGAGCGGATGGCATGACTTACCACAATTATTTGTTGTTGTGGTTGTTCTTGTGCAGTGAGGGTTTGAGATCGATGTGGTTCCTAATGAGCAGATGTTTGAGACTGATGCAATAATTCTTGTAAAACACAATCGAGATGCAAGATGTAGACAAGCAGAAAAAAAAAAAACCTAGAGAAATGGGTGCGTGCTGTAAAATACACACAGGTGAAACAACAGAAAAGCAGAAAAAACAGAAACATGTGGTAAAATGCAAAGGATAAAACGATGACTACTTAAGAATAAGCAATGCTAAGCAGGCTAGCAAGCTACAAACACTTGTGCTGCGTGCCGTCAGCAACTGGAAAAGGAAGTGATACAAGACATTTAGCACCAGGTTCTCCACACAAACGGTGCATGATGGGAGAGGGGCCGCAACCCAGCCCCATCTCGATTGGCT